>CM049393.1:23186738-23239238 GCA_026937815.1 Etheostoma perlongum | reverse complement strand
TTACATTGGGCGGAATTACTTTAATTACGTTAATCACCAATGACTGTACAGAATCAACAGGGGTCAACAGTGTTGTTTGTGTGTGTGATGTCAAAAACTGGAACTGGGAGTACAACGATCTGGTACAAGTTCATGGGTAGTAGTTACGGGTTTGACTTCCAGGGCACTTTTGCGGGTAGAAGGTTGTGAAAACACGGGTTACGGGTCGCCCGGAATGCTGAATATGTCATGATTGAAACCCATAAAGAGACTGATACTGTACAGTTGTGATCAAAAGTTTTGAGAATGACACAAGGATTGGATTTCACAGAGTTATCTCATTCCGTGTTTGTAGATATTTTTGTCAGATGTTACTACGATATACTGAAGTATAATCAGCATTTCATAAGAGCCAAAGGCTTTTATTGACAATTACATTCAGTTTACGCAAAGAGTCGTTATTTGAAGTGTTGACGCTTCTTTTTCAAGACCTCTGCAGTTCGACCTGGCATGCTGTCCGCTAACTTTTGGGCCACATCCTGACTCATGGCAGTCCATTCTTGCATAATCAATTCTCAAAGTTTGTCAGAATTTGTGGGTTATTGTTTGTCCGCCCGCCTCTTGAAGATTGACCACAAGTTCTCAATGGGACTAAGGTCTGGGGACTTTCCCGGCCATGGACCCAAAATGTTGATGTTTGGTTTCCTGAGCCACTTGGTTATCACATTGGCCTTATGGCTAGGTGCTCCATCATGCTGGAAAAGACATTGTTTGTCTAGAAACTGTTTCTGGATGGTTGGGAGAAGTTACTCTCGGAGGATGTTTTGGTACCATTCTTTATTCATAGCTGTGTTTTTAGGCAAAATTATGAGTGAGCCCACTCCCTTGGCTGAGAAGCAACCCCACAAATGAATGGTCTCAGGATGCTTTACTGTTGGCATGACACAGGACTTATGATAGCGCTTAACCTGTCTTCTCCGGACAAGCTTTTTTCCGGATGCCCCAAACAATCGGAAAGGGGATTCATCTGAGAAAATTACTTTGCCCCAGTCCTCAGCAGTCCAATCCCTTTACCTTTTGCAGAATAATAATCTGTCCCTGATGTTTTTCCTGGAGAGAAGTGGCTTCTTTGCTGCCCTTTCTTGACACCAGGCCATCCTCCAAAAGTCTTGGCCTCACTGCACGGGCAGATACACTCACACCTGCCTGCTGCCATTCCTGAGCAAGTTCTGCCCTGGTGGTGCCCCGATCCCGCAGCTGAATCAACGCCCTGAAGCCTTCTTCATAACAACTGGACCTCTCTCCTTGAAGTTCTCAATGATCTCATAAATGGTTGATTTAGGTGCAATCTTACTAGCAGCAATATTTTTGCCTGTGAAACCCTTCTTGTGCAAAGCAATGATGACCGCATGTGTTTCTTTGCAGGTAACCATAGTTAACAGAGGAAGAACAATGTTTCGAACACCACCCTCCTTTTAAAGCTTCTAGTCTGTTATTCTAACTCAACCAGCATGACAGAGTGATCTCAAGCCTAGTCCTCACCGAGATAATCACTGACATGATGTCAGCTGGTCCTTTAGTGGCAGGGCTAAAATACAGTGGAAATGTTTTTTTAAGATTAAGTTCATTTTTGTTGACTTTGCAATTAATTGCAATTCATCTGATCACTTTACATAACAGTCTGGATACATGCAAATTGCCATCATAAAAATTGAAGTAGCAGACTTTGTAAAAATTTATATTTGTGTCATTCTCAAAACTTTTGACCACGACTGTATATAAAACGTTCTCAGTGTCTGGTAACTCCTTGTTTTAGAGGGAGTATCTTTGTTTCAGGACATTTTGTCAAGCCTAAACACCTGCTGTGAAAAGGCTTATAAAACATCTGTAGTTTGTAATGCTGCATTCAGAGTTGATTGTGTGTGTGTGTGTGTGTGTGTGTGTGTGTGTGTGTGTGTGTGTCCAGAACTGCACTGCATAGACTATATTGTCCTTTATTCATTAACCCTTGTGTTGTCTTCCCGTCAACCATGAAAAAAAAACGTGGTTGCTTTTTTAAAAGAGTTAAAATCACTTATAACATGTGTGTCAAAGTAATTTTTTGTTTTTTAATGACTAATCCAACACAAAATTCAATTTATGTGCTATACTGGTACTGTTGAGCAGCTTATCAGGCCAGTGAGGGTTTAGAGATTGAACACTGTAGAACAGAAACCTGCGGTTGAGTAAGCTCAGGCACACAGGACAAATGTTTAACCTGCACACCAACACAGTAACCCTACACTGCAGTAGCCTACCCAGGCAATTAAAAAAAACAAGTTTGTCTTCACTAACAAATCCAGTTAACTGACATAGTTGTGTGTTTTCTTACAGACGGTTGTGTAATGTAACTTAGTACTACTTAAATACAAATTTGAAGGAGCTACCTGTATCTCAGAGGGAACATTTTTACTTTTTACTCCTCTACATTAATCATTGATGACAGCTATGATCAACGTAGACAATTTTGGGCCATTTTATCAAGGTTTTGTTTCAGCCTATGAGACCAGAGTTTTTCTGTGTCATTGCGCTATTAATCCGTACCGTTACGTGTGCCTCTCAATGTTTCCCGACGTTTGCCCTCCCGCCGTTTTGCTTTGGGTTTCGCTTTCGTGCGCTCCCCGGGTCGCCGGGTTTTCCTGCCGCGGGGAGGCTTGGACCACGTTGTAACTGCTTGCCGTTCTAGTTACTAGTTACTTTACACTTTAAGAAGTTTTCATACAAAACACACGTAAGCCTAGTCTATAACATGCAAGGTTTTATTATAAACTAAACTACAATTACAGCTGAAATTATAAGACCGTTAAAGACAGAACTGTTTGGATTGTTTCCAGTTTCTAAAATGGGAAATTTTTTTTGCATTAAGTACTTTTACTTTTTATATTTTAGGCCTATTTTTTTCTGATAATACTTACATGCTTTTACTTATAGGTAACACTGTTAATACAGGACTTTAACTTGTAACCGTTTTCTTTTTTTTTACAGTGTGGTATTAGTACTTTTACTTAAAGTCCCATGACATGGTGCTCTTTAGATGCTTTTATATAGACCTTAGTGGTCCCTTAATACCATATCTGAAGTCTCTTTCCTAAAATTCTCGCAAGGTGGAGGCAGGGGTGTGGTCTTGACCAACTGCCACTTTGCTTGTTTGAAAGCCATGATGTCTCTCTCTCATGGGTGGGCCAAATTCTCTGGGCGGGAAACCAGAGAAAGGGGAGGTAACCTTGCCCCCTATGACCTCATAAGGGACACGATTCCAGATCGGCCCGTCTGAGCTTTCATTTTCCTCAAAGGTAGAGCAGGATACCCAGGGCTCGGTTTACTCCTATTACCATTTCTAGCCACTGGGGGACCATAGGCAGGCTGGGGGAACTCATATTAATGTTAAAAAGCATCATACACTGACATTTTCATGCCATGGAACCTGTCAGTAAAGGATCTGAATACTTCTTCCAACACTGCTAACAGAACAATATCCAGTTTCAGGGATCTTAAAAGGGTCAGCTGGCAGAAAGGCAGGCTGTTTCCAGAAGCAAAAACATGTCTAAGTGTGTGCTGCCATGGTTTCACTGCACAATGGTAAGGGTGTGGTTGAAACTCAACACAACACCTGCCCCCCACCCCATATGAGATGATTAGCCCCTAAAGAGATGACTGGATGTAATTGGGACTCATCCTTCTAACTGTCAACTGTGAAGTAGGACAGTGTGTGGAGCGCAACCACAGGTCCTTTTATTCTAGCAGCAGTCAGACACTTTTTACCTGTCTTTTTATAGTAGAGGGGTTTATAGTGTACATCTTGATATTTAAGGTTCAAACCGTGAAGCGGTAGAACCCTTCTATGTTTATCTGTTTTAGTTATTATTATTATTTGTTGTCTGCCGCGCCAGCTCAAATTCCTGTAAGCTGGAATGAGCTAGAAACATGACACTTGGGGGAATAACTGGAAATGGTGTGCATGTGCTTCTATAGAAATATGAATTTAATCGGCCACATGGTGGCACTGTAATTTAGGCTTAAAAATGCAAACTTTGAAAGGCCACGCCCCACACACCATAAATCCGATTGACTTTTCGATTTAATTTCTCACACAGGTGCAGCTTTTTGTGCTCTACAAAAAAGCCTCAAAGATAATTAAGGTCAGCCTATAAAATATTTCCGCTATTTTTAAGTTTTTGAAAAATGTCCATATCTCAATTACTTTTCAAGTTATTGATCAATGAACTTTGAAAGGGGCATGGCTCTGGACATAAATGAACACAAATCAGCAACTGCAGGGCCAATCATCACACAACTCACAGGGTATGTATAAGTGCCCCAGATATACTCAGACAGTTTTTTTTATACATATGCCACTAGTTGGCGCTACAAGATAGGTGAGTGGCATTAGACACATTTTACTATAAATTACATATTCATTGTCCAATCGTCACAGATCTCTCAGGATATGTCCCCCTATAAATAGGACCACGCCCCAAAAGTTTCATTCAAATTGAACACCAGGGGGCGCTACAAATGCAAACAAACTGCAGGTGATATAGCACAAATCAGGCTATAAATGATTAAATGTTTGTCCAATCAGCACACAACTTACAGGAAATGTTTACATAATCTCCTCACACATACATGACAAGTGTCATTCAAATTGACAACTAGGGGGCCCTTTAAATTCACAATAACCAGACGTGGAATGACACAAATCAATTGGAATCGCTGCTTGTGGCTTTATTAGCAATTGTTTTTGTGTTGGTCATCTGCTTTTCTCAAATTGCCATAAACTGGACTGAGCTACATATCAGACTGAATTGAAAATAAATGGTTTTGACAAATCAGTTGTAGGCATTTTAAACAAAGTGCACTGTTTGTCCAATCGTTACAAAGCTTGCAGGATGTGTTTTATAACGACCTTGGACCATATGTGTGAATTCTTTATTGTCATTGCACACGTCACAAGTAGCCTACAGAGCAACGACATGTAGTTAGTGTCTAACCAGAAGTGCTTAAGCAGGGATTAAATGTGTGTGTGTGTGAATTTCTAATACTAAGGTATCTACAGGCTATGACTACGGTAATACAGAATAAATAACTATACAGCATGTACCGTAGTGCACCGAGTTTTCTGACTGCCCACCTTCTCAGCTTGTCCATTGTCACCATTGACCTAGGTGTTGCACATGCATCACTAACAACAATCCTGTGAAAGTGGACTGACATCTAAATTCACCCTTGTGTTTTGTTGATATTGGCTTTAAAACAAAAAAATAATTACAATTTATTGTCTTTTCTTCGGCCCTTTTTCAAATCCAATGTATAGAAAAGTCTTTAAGAAGTTGTAACTCAAATCTTATAGGCTGTGATGGATTAAAGAAAAAGACATTACTCTGAGAACTGCAGGTGAAATGGACACAAGTGAAACTAGAAAAAGCACATTAGGGTGAAAGTAGAAAATAGGAGGGACAGAGTCATTGACTGATAGAAACTGAATAAAAGGGGAAAGAGATGTGTATGTAATGTATGTTGTTTCTTTATGGTTTATCTTACTTACAGTACCTATACATATCTTATGATATCTTCTAATTTAGAAGATTTACTTTAAAAGATTTACTATAAAGCTTTATTTGGACACTTACAGTATAGTTCAACTTTCAGCAATATGACACTCAGGTGAGACATATGGCCCCGCCCCCAGCGACAGGAGCGCTCTGATTGGCTGGTTCGAACAGCGCTGTCCACAAACACACAGCACAGCAGCGGAGAACATGAGTAACTCCAAATGACTGGAGTGCGAAGTCAGGATTTCCACAAGGAAAAACGCTTTAAAAATCAACACAACGTGGCCAGACTTTCTGCTTGAAGACTCTATACCCTTCCGTTTTCCTGGTAAGTCCACAACTTGTACGTCGTCTTTTTATTTAGCGAGAATAAGCGGGGTAAGCTTATCCGAAAGTTTTCGCCTGTGAGGAGTAAGAGGTTTCCTCCTGTTTCTCCCCAAAAATCCATGAGGGAGCCTCGTGGAAGCTTTTAGCAAAATACTGAAAATAGCGTTATTTTTTATATAGGCAAGGTTTTAAACAAATAAAATATACTGCCAGGAGCGCAGAACTGACGCATTTAAGTATAATACAAGTTTAGTTCATAGGCTACTTTTTTTAGGGTTTTGCCTAAAACGTCTTCTACGCAGCTAGCTTAAAGTCTATCTTTAGTGACGTTACTTTCGCATAAAGACTGTGGTTATGTTTATGACTCGAATGTTAAATAAACGATGTGCTTTTCTTTTGACACGAGCCACAATCAAATTTAAACGGAAAGGCTGCAACTCAAACTAACGTTAACATCCCTGCACTGTACAGTCTATCTCACTGTTCCGTAATGGCCATTAATTGACATTGACAGGTCTGAGCGTGCTTGTGTTGAGTGTAAAACAACAGCTTTTAGTCAAGAGCATGCGCACATGCGTTTATATCCTTGATTGGCAGGTGGGCATAAATAGGTAAGAGGATCAGTAGTTTACTATGTCTCTCCTTTATTATATAATGTGACGTTGCAGTGGCTGGATTTAGAGTTGTGTTATAGGGTTAAGTTTCATGATATGTCTGTTATATGTTATGTCATTAGGAAGAGCAGGGTGAAATGATCTCATGCTACACACACACACACACACACACACACACACAGACTGGCATGTTTTATCCTGCTGGTGTAGCTATTGTGTCCAGACAATTACGAGGGAGACATTTAAATGAAGTTGTGTACATGTGACAATCCTGTTTTCCTGTTAGAGGATAAAGGATGAAGTAAAAGCTCTGCAGGTGCTTCCTGCACAAAGGATTACACCAGGGAAAGGCCATTCACACTCTGGTGATGTGTTCACAGAGATGTTTAGCCTATTTTTGTCTTGACAACCACAAGATTTCTGTTGCATAATCCTTCTTTACTTCAGTCATTCTATATGAATGAATCGCTGGACAAGGGTGGAGGTGTGGGCATGGATCCAGAGGTCTGGAACCAGGCTACTTATTATGAATATTGCTGTGAACACATTTTTCCACATCCAATGACATGCACTTATTGGGTGTCACTATAACTCAAGGAAGGGTGTGAACGGGGGCAGGCGCGTCATTGTAATTCCTCCACATGCAGTTCATGAAACATAACATGCAATTGTCCCACACCTATGTATGTAATCAGCATACCCTCCAATAATTTCCTACATCACCATGAATCCGAAACACTAAGCATCTGTTGGATCAGCTTTCTGCTTTGCTGTTCAGCTGTAGAGAAACTGACTTGGATCAAATTGCATTAGGATTAGAGTCGGCGATCAGTTAATGTGCACCCTGTGTTTAAAATCTTATGTTACTTAAAGTTGCACTAAGCTAGATCTATATAACAAAACACACACCTGTCTTATCTGCCACTGTCTCTGCCTGACAAAATCAGACATACTATATCATTAGCATTATTTTTTAATCCCTTCTTAAAACTTTCGTTAATAGAAAAATGTGTTCATGAATATTGAATATGCTGTTGGGTTTTATCATCCCTCCTTGGCCATTTTTTATTTAAATATATTTTTAACTTGTCCTCAGGTGTTTTGTTTTTATGATCCCTCTGTTCCTTTTTAATCCATTGGTTATTTTTTTGATCTTGGTTTTATTTGCTGTTTTTTTCTTCTTCTGAAAAGCACTTTATAATCTTGTTAAGAAAAGTGCTTTGTGAGCTGGGGCTCACTGTGTCAGACTGAAGATGTCATTGTTTTTTTTAAGGTCATTTTTTGGGCTTTGTTAGGACCGCTGAATAAATGAAATGGGAGAGAGGGGGAATGACATGTAGCAAAAGACCACAGATCGGCGTCAAACCCAGGCCCACTGCGTCGAGGAGTAAATTTCTATACATGGGCGCCCGATCTACCAACTGAGCTATCCGGGCACCCGAAGGTGTCATTGTTATGTTGCCCCTTAGACTGTACTAGGATCTGTCACCAGATCACTGACAATACAGTACAGCACTCTGTTTCAGACAAAGCTGTCACTGCCCAGCTCTCAATGAATGAGCCCATACATAAGTAGCAACCCCAATACCAACTTCTCTTCATAACCACCATCTGCTTGATCTTTGGCATCAGGCCTCGCCGTTTGGGCCTGCCAGGGCTCCAGAAGGAAGTTAAGACACACAGCCCCACCAGATGAGACAAAGAAGGCTTAATGACTTAAAAATGCATGTGGGCACATATGGTCTGCGATGCGTGTGGACCTGACACAATGGAGATGATAATGAAATCTTGGATTACCCCTCATTTATGTGTGTGTCTGTGTGTGTTCTGTAGGTGAATGTGTTTAGATACTGTATATAGTCGCAGATAAGGGCTGACATCATGCGTTCTTCATACAGTAGATGGCGGTTTGAATTGGTAATATGATGTGAGATAACGGAGTCATCTGTGTGTTCTTTGAATGCTACAAGTCATTATGTGAACACAGTATTCTTTTAACATTTTAGAACTAAAATCCTCATTTTGAGGCTGATGAAAAATGTCTATTCATTTAAGTCTGATTTGCATTCCTGGTGGTGCATTAAAACCACGGACTTTGACGGGCTGTGTGTTTGTTTGAATTTTCTTTGTTTCCATTTTAGTGTCACTTTGTTAAACGCCATCCTTTTAATCACTCTTTTTATGGCTGGTGTGAGTGTGTTTTCTGAGAAGATCTAACCCCCAAATACCAGCGGTTTCACAACTGCTGTGGATCGGCGCCGCTGTGTGTTGGCTCCGTGCTCCGCCATCCGTCAACACCCGCCAGGTCCGGATTTGTTGCGGAATGGCTGTGGCCATGACTGACAGCTGAAGTCTCGAAGACCCCCAAGATCTTGCGAATTCATGTAGAATAGAACCACAAAACCAAAAACAGTTTGTTTCCATCCAGAGGAGTAGAGGGGAAACAACTCTGTGCTGTGTTTTCAAGGTGTAGTGCAGGTAGGGCTGTAACCTCCCAGTCGACTGGTCGATTTATTGGTCGATACGTTCTGGCTCGACCAAAATTCTGATTGGTCGATTTTTTTTTGCCGTGTTAATTTTATCAGGTGGAAGCAAACGCTAAAATAATATCACGGAAGGAATTGTCGACTTTATGTCTCAGGATGAGGCTGATGCAGCGCTGTCAGAGCCGACAGACGATTTATTTCAGTGCAAAACAATTAGGTTCAAAACGATTTAATATACTGCAAATAGCCTACAAGGACAAGTACTGCAGGACAGGACAGTTAATTAATCTAGCATTTTTTTCCGCACCCCCCAGCCCCCCCCAAAGTCAATTTTTGTCAAAATTTTCACGCATTTAGTCGACCAAGATTTTCTTTGGTTGATTACAGCCCTAAGTGCAGGGAAATATGAACCGCCGTGAGCACACTTTACTTTATTTTGAAAATTAACAGGATGTTTTATTTTTGCTTCTGTGCTCGACTTCCTGTCCCGCACTATCTGCCATGTGCTGATATGCTGCGGAGCTCTCCGGCGTCCGGCAACCGCCATTCCGGAGCAGATCTTCAGCTGTTCCGGAACCGGTGGAAATTAGGACTAAGGGTTCTCTCACCATGTCTTAGCACTGGTAAAGTCTTATTAAAGTGAAAGGTAACTCAGTTTTTAAAGTTCCCCCTCCCCCCCCATACACTAACTAGGATTATTATGTGATAAACATGGCTAATAAGGCTAAGCTCAACGACCCCCTCGACCTTCTGCGTCTCCTTGGCCTGACCTTCTGTGAAGAGTTGGGAACGGCCGATGTGGCTGTTTGTGCTACACAGGTTTATCTGAACTAACCCTGATTATGCTTGTTACATGGCAACGATCTGGGTTTTCTCAGGGAAGAACTTGTTTTGGTGGAACACACCCTGCAAAAGAAATCGCCACATACAATAAAGGAAGTAAACTGTTAAAGAAAAGTGAGCCATTTAAATTAGCTGGATACATGGTTCAACATAATTTTCTCTTACCAGTGTATCGGCAATTCTATTTGTTTTTTTATTATTATTTACTTTCCATTTAAGGCAGGTTGCCAACATTAGTTAATGTTCCTCGATGCTACCGGAATTTTAAAGTTAACCCAAAGAAAGCGGAACGTGAGGGACATCCGGTGGAACTTGTGGCGTTTCGGAACCATCCGGTAAATTAACCGTTGCCCATCCAGACTATATGTTTGTGGATAACATATCCTTGATTGTTGGCAGAACGCTGACACAGAACAACATCATTTGGTGCAACTGGATTAAAAATGTCCCATGTGAAGTGTTATCAGTAAAGGAAGGGTTCACATGGTTAAATAATGTTGACAATAAAGGAGGAGCCCAGACCTGCCATGCTTCACATACGCGTTTACAAGTAATTAGTAAGTTCATAGTAGTAGATGTCCCTTATGGCCTGGCGGTTTTTGGCTGTATGATAGATGTCAAGTTTGAAAGCAAAAGGTTCTTGCAAATTTCCCTCCTAATGCGCCTATCTGTCAACAGCTTCACGTCCCAGTGCATTCATTTAATGATGTGTAACACATGATGTGATGCACTCATGTGAGCACTTCATTAGGGGATGACTAACGGTTACAAAAAAATAACAGCTGAGTGAATATCAACTGTCAGATTGGTGTGGTGGTGCGCTCAGGTCTTTCAAACTGCGGGCCTGAGGCTGAAGCAGTGATGTCATTGCTGTGTGTGTGTGTGTGTGTGTGTGTGGGGGGGGCTGCTCATAGTAGGCATCATTCCAGGCCTGCTGTAGCTAAAAAGATGCCCTGTCTGGATGTTGGTTACTGCTGATTGACTCAGCCAACTGATTGCTGACATCATGTAGGGGAGGCAATTTAAAAATGTGGAAGATGACTCAAAATAGAAAATTTAAACTGTATGTTCAGGGTTTGCAGTTGGCACCGGTTGGTGCCATGATGGCATACTCTGTTAGAGAACTGTCTTGTGGTGGTTTGGCTGTTGCCCCATGTAGTAATGTTTTCTGGCAAAGTCAAGAGTCGGATCTCCACATGTGGATAACTGGGACATGGGGAACTCTAACACTAAGGCCTCTGCATGTTTCAAACAAATCAAAGTGCATGTTGATGTGTAACCTGCCAGCTTTTTTTTAAACTGCTCTTTTTGCTTGCCATAAAGCAGATGTTTTTGGTTTCTCCTCTTGTAGTTCTTGTATAACATTGGAGTCACTGTTCAGGTATTTTCTTTGTCACCAAAACGGGCAAATATTGCTTATCTTGTTGCTGTTTGGAATGTGTAGAATCTTTTGGTCAAGTCATCTGAGATGTTGTGTTCAGTTAGCCTCTTGTAATAGAGCACTGTGGGGAAACCCTGAAGTCTTGTTTCAACAGTAAAGCATATTCTTCTACTTAGAGACCATCAGCGACAACTGCCTCTGTTTACTAAGGAGTGTGACATATAAAGATATGTCCTTTTTGAAAAGCAAAAAGTTTTAAAGAAGGCAACATGCTTTGGGTAAATGCATGGCCAATTGTATTTTGTGGTTGTGTGCTGCAAACTAATTCTCCCTTTTCACCGACCTGGAATCGGCTTCTATTGGTTCCTCTGCTGGTCCAGGTTATAGAAGGCAGGTTCAGGAAAAACTGAGGCTGAGTGAGGGGCTTTGAAATCCCGGACAACACTGAGTGGCATGTAGTGAGCTGTGGATTAGCGTCAACAAATCAAAATGGGATTGGCAGGTGGCTCAAGCCTTTTAAGATGGACTTTACTCACAGTGTCCCACCTAAGGAAAGGCCGCTCCAACAAGGACAGGAAGGAGGAGGCCAAGAAAAGTGTTAATCCTTATTGAAAGGGGATAGTCTTTTTCCATGGAAAACCGTGATATGCAAGCTTGTACAGGCCCAGGGGGGACTGAGGTGCTTTAGAACGTAAAGTTTCATTGAAGACATTGCACTTGTTTCAACAATAGACCGAAGACGTATATTTACTTTTTCATTCTCAGCAACTGAATGAATTTCCCTCTCGACAGTGCAGCCGGGCCCCATCTGTAAGGAAAAGGGGGAGTCTGGGCTCTAAATGAAATTTTCCTCCGAACGGGGTAATTAAGTCCAGACACAAAAAGGCTCAGCAGGACTGAGTTTAATAGAGGAGGAGTTAATATTCTCCAGGGGGACGTTTGGACCAGCCAAACTCATTTGGACTGCGGGGAAGGTCGCAGGAGATTCACTGGCCTGCAGCCACTTCACACCACGGCTACAGGGCGCACGCACGCACACACACACACACACATACAAAATAGTATAACTCATCTGTTTGTCTGCTCAAGTTATCAATTTTAAATTCTATAAAACAGGGCCCCTCTTCTAATTTTAAAAACCTCCTCATTGTGTTTTAGTAAAATCCTTTCAGGTTTAAAACAAATCATGCAAAAGGAGCTGGGTTCTTGAAGCTGCACATGGCCAACTTTTGTTTTATTTTTTTGCTCATGTTTTTATTCCCCTTACACACACGCACAACACCATGTAGTGGAAAATCAAAAGGACATCATCCCCTGAACATTCCCCTTTTAACTCATTACGTAATGCGTTCTCATTTCTTTTCTTTTTTTTTTTTGCACTTTTATGCACGGGTGCTCACATGCACTACCGGAGTGCCGCGGGCTGCATGCGTGCGCCACGTGCTGTGTGTTGTGATGACGGAGCGTCGTGGAGGTGGATGCACTCTGCTGTCTGGAATAGCACTGATCCTCTTAAATGATTACTAGCCGAGACCAGAGAGAGGCGACCTGCGTGGGCAACATGCGGACAGATGTCTCACCCCCACCCTCAACCACACACACACACACACACACAGCGTCCATGTTTAGTTCAGGATACAGGGAAGCTCGTACTTGATCCCTTTCCTTTTAATAGACTCCAAGTCTATTATGTCGCTCATTTGTACCTAAACAAAGGCAGTTCCTTTCATTTATTCAGCACCTTTTTCTGGCAGGAAGTGGAATGTGTGTAGAGCTCTCTAAGGAGAAAACAGGCCTACTGAGGACAGTTATCTTTAGTAGTTGTTGCAGTTTGTTTATCCCTTCAAATCAAATTTGCTAAGTTCAAGATTGTCTTAGTGCACCCACATATTTGTCATTATTTTGTGAATTCCTGCAGGTCAGGTACCACACTGACTTTAAATTGATGTTGCAATGCCAGTGGAATTGCATTTACAATCGGTATAGAATCTGAATATTATAGCCTCAAAATCTGCGGATTCTGCAATTGCATATATGTGTAACACTGCAATGCTTTTGTAAATGCAACATCTGGAAACACCATCTGAAGATAATGGCTAAAAAGTGGTGGACTTGAGTCCCGGAAATAGCAGGTTTCCTGAGGGAATAAAACCGGCAACACAGCTTTTATTTCACTCCTAAATACAGATTAGTCCCTCCAAACCTGACTCGGGTCTTCGTCCACAGGTGTCTGTGCCTCATTTAATCAGTTTTTTTTTAATCGCTTTGACAGTTTTGAAAGTTTAATAGTCATTTAACAATTGTGCCAAACTATATGACTATATAAACATTAGGTCAATTGTTCACATGACTATAGTCATTTTTCATTGCTTTGGTGTAAACTTTTGAGCCCGTTCGCAACTACGCGAGCCCAGAGCGGAGCGATTTTTCATTTAAACAAAACGTTAACTGCACATTCAAGTTAGATTAAAATTGATTTATTGCCCAGCCCTACTCGCATAGTGATGTGGTGTGAGGATTGTACTTAGAGTTTTGACAATTGTAAGTTTGTTTTAGTAAATGTGCCAAAGCGATTGAGGAAAAACTGTAATCTAAATGTGGCTTTAACAATATAGGAATGGCTCACATGTGCACCATGTGTGAGTAAAGTGAATAGGGGAATTGGGATTCTTAGATGGCTGTAAATTCTCACTCTATTCTATGAACTGGGCTTTCACAGAAACACCCAAAGTCCCAAAGTAACAGGGTTCATATGAAGTACAACTTCATCATGAGCTCGATGAAATTGATCCACAAAGAGGCATATTTGGCCCCAAAGAAATAATACATAATCTCAAAAACAGCCACATCTTTTGGATGCAACATCTTGCTGACAGAAGCAGGAAGGCTCTGGAGGAAACTGCACATTACAGATGGATGGCAGAAGAGTGCCAGCATTGTCGGAAGTCTTTTTCTCCCGGCAACCGTTGGGGAATGTGCGTGGTAGCGCTCAGTGTCGAGCCGTGCCCTTTCCAGCGAGCCACTCCCAAGTTCACCACCAATATAAAACGTGTTTTGTCTTTGCCTCCCCTTTTTTTGGCTTTCGATTCTCTCGCCCTCCTCTGTGCTTGACATTTGGCTGTGTGTGGGTGCCTTTGGTCCCTGTAGGGAGTCACGCTCTCAGGCGCTGCTGGGGCCCCAGATGCACACAACTGGAATCCAGAGCCAAATATTTGCCCTTTGTCCTGTGATAAGTGCAAGCCCTCTCGCACGCTGAAAAGAATCGGAGCCTTTCTGGATTGTTTCCCTCTTCTGAAATCCCAAATGTCGTCATTCCGTCACTGTTTCTGGTTATTCTGCTTCATAGCCTTGAGGACATTGCTTTAAAAGACTTCAGAGAAGAAGGAAAGGATCCTTTTCAAATCCTCTAGCTGCCACTTATCAAGTTTTTCAGTGCTGGTCTTTGACCTTTTGACATTTCTTTTTTTCTTTTTTTAAAATTTCCATTCTTTTTCCTTTTTACAAATCAAGTTATTCTCTTGAATTTCAGATTTGACCCAATCAATCCCGACCCGATCATTTTGCATCGCTTGGAGCATGTTGTGGTTTAATATCTTAATTTCAGGGCTTGATATGCAGTTCAAAATATAAGTGAACAAATACAAGAGCATACAATTGTGTGATCATGTGATTTTGTGCCTCAGGACCCTTGGAGGTATTATCTAACACAGTATGTTCACAAAATGAGCCTTACTAATGTCAGTCAGACAGCACTGTAGTCTTTAGAACTGAGCTGGTTGGAACAGCTGTGGACACCCAACATCTGTGCATCTCAGTAGCCGTGATGTCATGTGTTCTGTTCTTTGCTTTCTTAGAGTTTTGCTCCCCCCCAAGGCAAATTTGTTGGAACCCTATCCACATGGAGACAGCTGTCAACTCTCTTGATATCTACATCAACAACCATCCAAAAAAACCGGAACAAACTCGTTTTCCTGCTTCCCGCCCCAATCTTTCTGCTGAGTACTGGTGTGGGAGCTTGGTTGAGTTCTCTGTTGGTACTAGAGGGAGGTGGGGGGGATGAAAAGGAAGTGGAGGTAACCCCCCACCTCTGTGTGTGTGTGTGTGTGTGTGTGTGTGTGTGTGTGTGGGGCTAACAAAACAATAGAGGCTTTGTGAGAGGGTCCCGCTGTGACAGGATTGTTTGGGGGGGGGGAGCAGAGGGGCGGTCAGGGCTTAGCGAAGCGTAGCCACTTCATTAGTCAGGGCTCTCCTTTTGCACCTCCTCCTCCCATCCATCCTCCCTCCTGTCATTCCCTCGCTGCCTTTCCTTCCACTCACTCGTGGAGCCACAGAGGCAGGAGCCGCTCTGAGCCTAGCGCAGGGTTTTGACTCAGCATTGATGATGAGGATGTGCTTTTGAGGCTGACCGCAGTTGTTTGGCGCAGCTTTCTCGCCCAGTATCGCACCGTTTCTGTTCTGAGGTAAGTTGTCTTGTGTTGTTATCCTTCCTGTCCCCTCCCGTCCTTGGCCGCTGACTTGCATCTTCTCTTCCCCTGAGCTGTAGGTTTGGTGTCGGATGACTGCACGCAGCACTCTTACTAGGCAGGCCTTTTGATGAACAGCCAAGGATGCAATTTAAGTGGTTATTAAGGCATTTCTATGACTACGCTAGTTTTCTTTGCTTCTTATACCATTTTCATCGCTCTGTGCATGATGACATCAGCTGAAAACACCATAGGGCAAGAAGTTTTCCAAACCCATTTTTGTTGGTTGGATGGTTTATGCGAGGTGATATTTGCCTGCCGAGCATGGGGGGGGGATGGTGTTAGGAGACTATTGCCTCAGCTGTGTTGACCAAATTATCAGTGTTATTAGGATCTACGTGCTTGTGATTGCTTTCTCCCCCCCACCCACTGCCTCTCTTTGTCAAACGCGCACACCCTCTGGGACAGTTGAGCGTCGGGGTAATCCTTCACATTCTGTGTGGGAAAGGGCAGAGAGGAGAGCACTCATACTAACCTCATCAATTCCTCGTGAGACGGCCTGATCCACTAAAACCCACTTCCTGTCCAGAAAAACAACATCCCGGCTGTTATTTTTTGTTTGTTTTTTTACCCAGAGGGCTGTTTGCATCATCCCGAGTGCTTGTTTGCAGCTTTATATCCTGTTCAACTGTCCTCCTTTTTAATGTTTCTCCATCTCACTTCATCACTACTCGGGGCATCATAGCTACACGGTTTTCAACTTTCCCACCTGATTCACCAGGACACTTTCTGAATTTAATGTCTAGTAAATTAGATTTATTTTTTTTTGCAGAGGAATCACACTTTCAGTGTGTACTGTAGATGAAAAAGCCCCATGTCTGAAATAGTGTAAATACTGCATGTACTTGATGGGATAATCTTGAATGAAGCTTCAAAGTAATTGTGTGTAGTCGGTTGAACTTGAATATCATTCACATGGCTTTTTGACGTCTTCGCCTGTCCCAGGAGTCCCAGGGCTCCAGGGTAGGGCTGGACGACAAACCACATGATATTATATACAGTATTATCAATCTCTTACTGACATAACTTTGTTATCATTGCTTTTTTCAATAGATAGTTTGAATGCTGTATACTCAAACTCAGTTTATCTGCTACAACCAATGATATCAAACCAGTCTGGTCAAAGTCCGCTCCAGAATGTTAACTGGGCATGCAGTAATGAATCAATACAAATGTATAGAAGTGAAGAGATAAGATAATTATTAGAACAATATTCTTTATTGTACTCCAGTGAACGCTCTTTTAAAGGAGTAGTTTGAAATGTTTGGGATATGCCCTAATTCACTAATACTGCTGAGTTAGAAGTGAAGATTGATACCACTCTCAGGTAAGGTACAGAGCTAGAACTAGATGTGATTACCTAAGTTTAGCGGGGGGGGGAAGGCTAGCCTGGCTTTCTCCAAAATCTGTCTACCAGCCCCTCTAAAATGTACAAATTCACACATTGTTTCGTTTGTTTTAGTCTGTACACAAACAGCAATCTAAATCAATGTGTGCTCTTGGAGGGAGTTGCGTAGGTTTTTGACGGTCAACAGTTAATCCATCAGCTTAGCATTTCTACTGGTTGTCTGGCAACTCCAAGGTGATGGCAAGACTCTGGGTAGTCACTGCTCCTTGCTGTAAATCACCTGTTTTCTTTGCTTCTAGTCCTTTTTAGAATGAGGTAAGCTAATCGCTCCCTGGATCAACTTATACACTTGACATGACCGTGAAATCAAACCCCTCATTCAACTCTTGGAAAGAAAGCAAACGGGGATGTCATTTAAAATGTCAAACAGTTTCTTTAGAACTGTAACTAGCCCATAATCGCACACACGGGAGGCCAACTGCCTTTTCTGCCAACAATCGAGTTGGTGTGTCAGGGCCCTTAATTACACTCTTTGAATTGCAGACCTTCTGGATATGATCTCTTTTAACCCAAGTCTCTGTCTTATCTCTCCACAGAATGAAGAAGTGAACAATCTGTGGTCACAGTCATGGCTGTCCAGGCTGGCATCCAGGTAGGCTCATCACCATCTAGATTGGATTAGATGTACTTTAATTGGCCAGAGAAGAAATGAAGTCCATGAGTCCATTGTGGATAGGAGTCAGAAACATTCACATGGCTACAAATGTCTACATTGCCGTAGCGCTGAACTTGACATTGAGACCTTATTATAGTGCCCTCTTTTGGTCAATCAGTACCATTCTTAGTGGCCAGGCAGTGAGTCACATCTGTGTACCAAATTGTGGTTAAATAAAGTGGTGCAGACATCTGTCTCCCACTCAACAACTGTGGCGAGCCCACCTGTGTTCCAGCATGCCATCTTGTTGTTGTTATGCGTGTCTGACTTTCCACCGTTTGGACCCCGAGGAGTTTCTCCGTACATTGTTTTTAGGGGAAGAGGGTGGAATGTGCAACACTTTCCCCCCCCCCCCCCTCCTTTCACTCCCAGCAACGAAATGTCAGCCATCCCAAAAACCCAAAACAACAAACGTATCGTGTTACAGATTTGTCCCATGGCACAATGTCGTTGAGAAGGGTTTTTCTTCGTCATCTGGTTTGGAAAGTCCTGGCTCTCTCCCCATCTGTCTTGGATTGTGGATATTGCAAAATATGTATCCCAGTTCTGCACACATAACATGTGGTATGAAATGTCTCAGGCATAAAAAAAATTGTTTGGGTCTGGTTGGTTGTCAGTTGAAGTTATGGGTTGGTAGGAAATTTTATTTTTAATTTTAATTTTTTTCACAGTGGCCTCAAGCAATAGGTAGGGATTTTCCTTTACAGGAGCGATGGATAATCCCTACCTGTACTTAAATAGACAGTTTAGTTTATTGTCACTACACAACGAAATGAAAATGCCATCAGTCACTGACTTGGCAGTATAAAGATAGAAAAGAAAAAGTACTACATGTACAGTACCACCTTGTGTGTCCCAGCCTGTTACACACATTGATTTTAAATGTGTGTACTTTTTCCTCTACCAAAAACCAGTTCTGGACCATTGGTGTTGAAGACATCTCAAGCAATGTTTCATCTAATACTTTTTAATAATCTAAACTTCAATACAAACCTTCTCAGAAAAACCTTCAACCGAGCCCGTTGCTGGATGCACCGGAGGACCGAGACACAAAGTATACACGCCTCTCTGATCGGCACCAGGGGGTTAGCGGTTAAACTGAGTGGAGGATGTGCGGAACGTGTTGGTGTGTGTCGGAGGCTGGCTGGACGCTTGGCGCCTTCAGACAAAGCTCAAGCTAACAGGCTAACGGCTCATTAGCTAGCCAAACACTGAGCGTAACATCTGCAAAGATTGGATATGTGAGCTCATTAATCTGCTCGGTGTGCATCTTATAACAACTTTAAGGACAATTCCTGTTTTAAAAAAAAAAAGTCTTTAGTTTAAACTTTTTTTTTTTTTTTTACAGTGCATCTCATTCCCATTTAGTACCAAAGACAGCAGAAAACAACCGTGGGTATTTTCTAATTATAAACAGTCAGTTGTGTGAGGACATATTTGGTTAATTCATGTATGCCATTTAGACATAGAAGAAGAAATCTAGGAATTGGTGGATGATGTGTGCCATCGAAGGCACCCTGTGAGGGTATTGATCCATATCAGGCTGTGGTGATGCTGCAGAGAATGTAACACTGCAGCTACTTCCAAAGCTCAGCTCAGAGCTTTACTGCCAATGTAGAGCAGCACAGTCGCATTCGATAACTGGTCACACTCTGACTGCTTTGTTCACCCATGCTGAAAATGTATGCACTCATGGAAGTATAAGTACCATATGTGTACATTAATGCAACAGTAACACACATTGTATATGATGTCTGCAGGTTTTGGTCTCATGCCTGGGATATCTGACGAACCTCAGAAATATTTAGTGATGGCTACCAATTGTTGCTGTGGGGTTAAAACTCTGTCACTACAAAGCAAAAAAAAATAAATCTTTTAGCTTGTTTCTGATTTTACCTTTCTAAACATATAATCCTTCAATTTAAGTTCAAAAGTAGAAAGCGAAACACGTAAGTAACCAAGTTTATAGGCACAATTTCTGAACCAATCGGCCACTCTCTGTGAATGGATGTCTGCATAGGATTGGCCGATGATAGTTCTGCGCTATAATAATTCAATCTCTTTTTGCTCTCCACACGGCCGGTTTACCTGCATGCAACCAAAGCCTACTCAAACTTGATACTCGGGACTACAAAACGAAAACGAACACTTTTGATACTTTTTTTTTTTTTTGTGGGCTACAGATGATCTATTGACAGTGATTAATGTAGATGCACATCAATGCAGAGCAGGGTTAGGAAGATGTTGTTTCCTTGTAGCATCTTTTTATAGAAACACACACCATATAGAATGCCCTCCAAGTATTTGAAAAGGGCAACATGACCTTGTTAGTTCAGCCTGGCCAAACCAATCAGCTCTTGGTTAAGTTATGATCCTGAAAGGTCAAAGGTTAACAACCAGGTCATGAAGTTTGGGAAGTCAAAAAAATGGAAGCGCTGAAGTAATGGCAAAGCACTTCAAATGTCAAGGAGTTGAAAGGCGTTCTGCTATCATTTAACTTCCCAAATCATAACTTCTAGTTTAAGTTGTAGCTGAACATCTGACAAAGCTTAAAGTGAAGGTGTTTCTAGGTTTCATATACATGACTCATTGACATATGGCATGAAGATAATGTTTTATAATAACAGATGCTACAGTCATGAGAACAGCTTATATAATGAGAAAGAATCTTTAAATAACCAGACCATAATAATGAGGTAAGACCATGATATGAGAAGAAGACCTTGCAGGGCATGTGTAATTTCAACAATGGCTTGAAAGACCATTTTTAGAATATCTTGCTACATCCCACTTTTCTCATTGAGCATCCTGCTATTGACTATTGTTTCAAGGGTTTAGTGGTATAAGTGGCTCAGATAAACTCCTAAAGTGTACCATGCCGGCCTCTCAGTCTGTTGCATTTCATACCAGGATTACCAAGCCACATTCCAGCTCCTAATGAGGAAAGACATGGTGAAAGAAACGGAGACTTTCTCTAATCTCTGTGTAAGGCAGCTTTCAGTTTACAACACAAGGCTTCTTTAAAAATAAATGCTCTCTATGGACCTGTATGCAGTCAGGTGACATGGTGCGAGGCTGGATTAGCTCACTGTTCAGTCGTCTTTTTACGTAACTTCTACGTTACACTACGCTGCCTTATTTTCTAATTAGCCAGATGCCAAGAAAGGCACGTGTTGTTGTGAGCCTGCTATGTAGGCCGTTTGCCCTTCTGAACCGTGTTATGTAATGTGTGTGTGTGTGTGTGTGTGTGTGTCGGCTCATCTCTTTTTGTTTCCCTAGTCTTACATCTTTGTTACCACCCCCCTTCTGGGTTCAAAGGTCACCCTGTTGGGGACAAGAGTGGAACTAAAATACAAACAAAACATTCCTAATGCAATGGCGTCCCATTGGTGTTTTATTCTTAACATTTGTTTGCATGTCCTAAATCCTAACACAAAGCTAACTACAGGTCCCTGAGGGCTAAATGTCTCACCAGACAACCCAAATCACACAATGAGTTTATTAAATTAGGGAAATGAGTCAAAGTTGCCTGAAGTAGAATGTTAAAAGGGACAGGAAGTTTAATTAACTTGTCACGAAGAGTTCTACTCAGCCTGTGAAAACAGTTGTATGTCTTCTTTGGTTCTGGAAGGAACTTTATAAAGCAAAATAACGCTGATGATGTCATCAAGGTTAAATTTTATAATAGAAAGTCTGAGTTATAAACTAGAGGTGTAGGGTTTGAGCATTTAAGGCATGGGGGGGCGTAAATAAAATATTCTGTTGCATGCATCATGGGAATTGCAGGATCAAGTGTTTTGACCCATACTAGGGACTAAATGTCAGCATATCTCGATCTTTGCGGCTTTGATTTTGACCATTCTTTTTTTTCAATCTGTCACTTTAGATGCCTGATTTAATGGAAGTGCAATACTACATCAGTGGAGTATTGTTTGCCTTTCTTTTAGACACATTTTAGGTCAAAATTGAAACAGTCCTATGAATTTAGACACTTAATTTGTCAATCCTTTCTTCTTAGCATTGTAAGATTTCTTGCATGCCCAGTAGGGCTGCACAATTAATTGTAATTTTATCAATCGCAGTATCGACTAATATTGACCTGTCAAACCATTCTGGATTAAGTACTGTGGTGCTGCAGAGACATCCCAGCCTACAAATTGTATCCTACAAAGTATCTCACAATATAATCTTTTTTTATTTTTTATTTATTTATATATTTTCAATGAGAATGATACAAAAATAATTACTGCCAATCGTGAATAAGATCGCAATATCAGTCAAAAATAATTGCAATTATATATTTTTCTCATATTGTGCAGCCCTAATCCACAGTTCCCTTTTTAAAATGTCCCTTTACTTACTCCCAGTAAGGAAGTAGATTATGGACATTCAGTATCTGCTTGATCTAATGCTTCGTTATATAGTTATATCATCGGTATATTTAGGTCTTTAAAGCTTTGACAAAGCTTTGACATTATTTTCACTGATTATTTTCTCAATTAATTGATTACTTGTTTGGTAAAATGGTAAAAAAAATGACGAGTGTGACCAATGACTGGAAAAATAAAATGTTTCCTAAAGCCCAAGATGACGTCCTCAAATGTCTTGTTTAGTCCACAACGTAAAGATATTCAGTTTACTGTCACAGAGGAGAGAAGAAACTAGAAGATATTCACATTTAGGAAGCTGGAATCAGAGCATTTTTTTTTCCATAAGAAATTACTCAAACCAATTATAAACTGAGGCTACACAGGATTACTTTCTGTCTTTCCATCATATCAAAGACTTATTGTCAGTGTAAAAGATAGAGCTGTAGTATGAGAGACAAGGGAGGGGTGGGAGAGTAGAGATGGATTTGATGAGACATCACTAAAGCCCCGGACTGTGAACCAGTGCTAGACACCCATTTAAGCAGTCAAGTGCAACAGCATTCAATTGTCTGTTTTTTCTTTGGAGAAAAGAAATAACAACTGTGAGGTTGTCTTTCAGTAAAGACAATGAAAGACGTTAAAAAATTATGGGGTTGGGTGCTTGGTTTTTACTCTGAGTAAACCAGTGGTTACCAGGCCCAGTGGCAGTGTGGAATGATGGCATCCCTGACACGTCGTCTCTGCATGGATGGGTCACGAATATTCCTGTGATATCCACACAGTGCATGGCTGGATGGTAACTAGAGTATGATAACATGTTGGCTTGCAGAGACATCTAACCTATATTCAGGGTTAAAAAGCCTTGATGAAGATCTTGCAAGATTGTGCCGGATGTCATTTTTTTTTCCTAGAACAAATTGATTGTCATTGCATGTATGAACGGTTGGTAATCTTCCGTCTCCAGGTTTGGTTTGGTGAGAAGTTCGACGCCCCACTGCTGAGCCCCAGGAGCCCTCGCAGCCCGTTAGCACAGCGCCACGGCCCCGGCCTCACAGACGTCTTCCAGTATGACCAGTGGCTGGCCGTGCGACATGAAGCCACCCTGGTGCCCATGCAGGAGGATCTGGCCATCTGGCTCACCGGCATGCTGGGTAAGAGCTGCGTGTCAGCTAAGAAGTAGGGCTGCACGATATAAGGAAAATCTGTGATATGCGCAGCCTTTCAATGTATTTATTGCACCAGTTCATATCGCTATGACCATTTAAAAAAAAAAAAAAAAAAAAAAAAAACGATATATTGTGCAGCCCTAAAGTACTTCTTTTTAGAGGTTTTGTCATATGTATTTTGCCCCCCCCCAGGTTGTTTTGACATATCTTAGAGAAAATGGATGTTGATGTTTTTCTCTGTCTGATGTATTTCACTGTAGTGTAGTTCCAAACTTGTGCATATATGAATCAACACTGCATTTGCATGCTAACCGTTTCCCGCTCGAGGCTAGGAAAATACTGCAGCACAATTGACATGGGCCTCCCATGTAATTGGATTTGGATGCTGCAAACACAGAAACAGGAGTGGAACAAAATCCCTCTATTGTCCCTTGTAATACAATGGAGCAGTGAGGAAACTGAAGCTGACTGGAAACTGACTCCATTCTTTTTTCTTTTTTTTTTAAAGCAAACCGTTTTTTCATAAGGAATATGGGCAGGTACGAAACACTCATCATGAGTTATAGGTACCGTGACCGTGATGACCTGTATCCCACATTTGTAAACCGTTTGACCGATACTGCAGCAACAGGTGGCGTGCGGCGGATAAGGTTTCAAGCCTCGGGGCTCGGCTGTCGACGTGCGGAAACTCAACTTTTGTGGAGCAATCTTTGTCACTTAAGTGTTGTGACTATTTTGGATTTTGTGCCCAATGTGAATTCAGTTCCCATGGTCTTTGTTGAGTTTACTAGGGCGGTGATTTACAATAAGGGGTCGTGGGAGCGCCATAAGTTCTTGAGCAGTTTGTAGGGAAGTCCTCTGTTGAAAACTGTTAATGTGCAGTCTTTTGTCTTTTTGTCCTACAACAAAAAGACACTGAAAATGAACAAAACTGCTTGTAGAGCAAAAAAAAGAATTTGGTTAATTCGTACTAGAGATTAGTTGTTGTTGTTTTTTTAAGGCACCAACCGAATTACCTCTTTTTTTGTCGACTATCGAAAAAACGCCTAGTCATTCAATGCCAAATTTTAATACCTAAAGAGTACATCTCATCAGCATCAGTGAGCCAATAAGCATGCAGCATGCTTGTACCAGGATCTAATAATGTTTGTGATTGGCTGTCTAACGTTACACGTTGTAGAAGCACACAGGAAAAACTCTCGTTACAGAGAGACGGGGCTCACATAGGAAGAGATGTGAATAAATAAAAAAAAAAATTGTGTCATAATGTAGTCATTTCTTTTTGTTAAAATGGATTTTATAAAATTGGAATCGAAAAAGTATCGTTGAGGAGCCAGTATCGAAGTCCCGGTATTGGTATCGGAAAAACACCCTACTAGAGATGTGGTTTGCACCCACATTACATGAAATCATTTTAATGGGACAAATCTCATCTTTTGTGCTTTTGCAGATGGAAAAAGTAGCATCATTTGTATTGTGCTGTTTTGTACTGCACTTTTCCAGGCGAGGAGGTGAGAGCCGAGTTTTTCATGGACGAGCTGAATAACGGCGTGAAGCTCTGCCAGCTCATCGGCGTGCTGCAGACGAAAATCGCCCAGAGCTGCCCCTCCGCACTCTGCAAGGTGAGTCAGACAGCGGGCGGTGAAAATAGCCGGGGCCGTCGTCCAAAGGGCAGCTCTTATGCTCACACACGGGGAGTTTGGGGGAGCACAGCAGGTCACACCGTATGGATGGAGGGGCTTAGGAGACTGTTTGGGCTTTAGCAGAAAGAGGGGAGGGACTGAGAAGTTATCGATGTTCAAATTCTTTGGCTAAGTCTTGGATCTTCACAATCCTTCCTACAGCACCTCTTTAAGTGTGGTCTTCTCCTGGTTTTAAAGGCTGCGTTACAGTAAAGTGATGTCATTTTCTGAAAATACCAGACTGTTGTAACTGTTCTATTATTTAACTTTACCCACTTAGTCATTATATCCACATTACTGATGATTATTTATCAAAAATCTAATTGTGAATATATTTAGTTAAAGCACCAAAAGTCAACCCTACAATATTAATCAATATCAAGGGCAAAAATGTTTTGTTCACATCGCCCAGCCATAGTGTGCATGCAGTGACGTTGTAAACCTGTCTTATGTTCTCACATTTGATCCTTTTTCATGTGGTTTTAATCCCCTCACTTAACTGCACATGTCCACACTGAGGTTGACGATGATTTTTTTTTTCCCGACAGCTGTTCCCCACCAGGAAGATTGCATGTAAGCGCGACGCCTCTCCGGGTTCCTTCTTTGCTCGAGACAACACCGCCAACTTCCTGGCTTGGTGTCGCCACGCTGGCGTGGAGGAGACCTACCTGTTTGAGTCCGAAGGCCTCGGTAAGAGCGGCAGCTGACATCACAGAAACTATACACTGCTTCCATCTATTCTGGCGCAAACACATCCTTTCTGTCTGTATTTGTTTTATCACTGTAGATCAGGGATGCACCGAATCCAGGATTGGGCTTCGGATTTGGGCAAATATTGGGCTTTTTTGATGGGGTTTGGTTTCTGCCAAACCTTAAAGTTGTTTCCCACCGAACCCGATGCTTGCACTATGCACACTACGCTGGTTGCTGTAATAACGCCGCCGGTGATTACAGGAAGGTGTGTGCAAAGGTGGAGCGTTGATTGCAGTAGGCTGGGAGACAGTGAAAATGGAACTTGTGAGCAGAATTGTTTGGCAGTACTTTCAGTCAAAAGAAGGCGATTAAAGTCGAGCTACATGTTCAATTTGCAATGCTGATTTGTCTCGTGGTGGCGAGGACCCTAAACAATACACAGCATCGCCGCTGTTAAAACATTTGGTATGAAACATCCAAAAGAATACGAGTTGTGCATGAAGGAATCTACAGAGAGTAGCCAAAATGTAGCAACTTCAGACTTCGGACGCAGTTTACTTCATTAATGTGTTTACTGTGTTATGGCCTAAGGATAGGAGTAGGATACGGCAGATTCTTAACCTGTGGATTCGGTATTTGGCCGAACCCCAAAAATCTAGATTCAGTGCATCCCTACTGTAGATGCACACGGCTTCTCTTGTGTTGAAAAAAGTGAAGCAGATCAGAATTTATTTG
Organism: Etheostoma perlongum; assembly: GCA_026937815.1. Lineage (NCBI taxonomy): Eukaryota > Metazoa > Chordata > Actinopteri > Perciformes > Percidae > Etheostoma > Etheostoma perlongum. The sequence goes on along the minus strand of CM049393.1, from coordinate 23,212,785 downwards.
TTTTTTTAATCTATATTTGCACTCGCGCCAGTATCGGTTCCAGCGACCCTGCAAAGCATAAGTGGTTACAGATAATGGCCGGATGGAATCTATATTTACAGGAAAAAAAGCCAAATTCGCTGCTATTCTTTTCTTTTTTTCAAATATTTAAACTCTTCTGTTGTTCTCTGCCTTGCTTTCATTCATATACAGCAGCCTTAGCTCTGTTACAATCCATCTAAAATGTGAACCTGTGTCTGAGTAAATGTGACCTTTTTTTGAGTTTTTTGGAAACATTGTTTTAGGCCAATATCCCCTGGCAACCCTTTCCTGGTCATGTACACTCACCGGCCACTTTATTAGGTACCCCATGCTAGTAACGGGTTGGACCCCCTTTTGCCTTCAGAACTGCCTCAATTCTTCGTGGCATAGATTCAACAAGGTGCTGGAAGCATTCCTCAGGGAGTTTGGTCCATATTGACATGATGGCATCACACAGTTGCCGCAGATTTGTCGGCTGCACATCCATGATGCGAATCTCCCGTTCCACCACATCCCAAAGTTGCTCTATTGGATTGAGATCTGGTGACTGTGGAGGCCATTTGAGTACAGCAAACTCATTGTCATGTTCAAGAAACCAGTCTGAGATGATTCCAGCTTTATGACATGGCGCATTTTCCTGCTGAAAGTAGCCATCAGAAGTTGGGTACATTGTGGTCATAAAGGGATGGACATGGTCAGCAACAATACTCAGGTAGGCTGTGGCGTTGCAACGATGGTCAATTGGTACCAAGGGGCCCAAAGAGTGCCAAAAAAATATTCCCCACACCATGACACCACCACCACCAGCCTGAACCGTTGATACAAGGCAGGATGGATCCATGCTTTCATGTTGTAGACGCCAAATTCTGACCCTACCATCGCAGCAGAAATTGAGACTCATCAGACCAGGCAACGTTTTTCCAATCTTCTATTGTCCAATTTCGATGAGCTTGTGCAAATTGTAGCCTCAGTTTCCTGTTCTTAGCTGAAAGGAGTGGCACCCGGTGTGGTCTTCTGCTGCTGTAGCCCATCTGCCTCAAAGTTCGACGTACTGTGCGTTCAGAGATTCTCTTCTGCCCACCTTGGTTGTAACGGGTGGTAATTTGAGTCACTGTTGCCCTTCTATCAGCTCGAACCAGTCTGGCCATTCTCCTCTGACCTCTGGCATCAACAAGGCATTTCCGCCCACAGAACTGCCGCTCACTGGATGTTTTTTCTTTTTCGGACCATTCTCTGTAAACCCTAGAGATGGTTGTGCGTGAAAATCCCAGTAGATTAGCAGTTTCTGAAATACTCAGACCAGCCCTTCTGGCACCAACAATCATGCCACGTTCAAAGTCACTCAAATCACCTTTCTTCCCCATACTGATGCTCGGTTTGAACTGCAGGAGATTGTCTTGACCATGTCTACATGCCTAAATGCACTGAGTTGCCGCCATGTGATTGGCTGCTTAGAAATTAAGTGTTAACGAGCAGTTGGACAGGTGTACCTAATAAAGTGGCCGGTGAGTGTATATACCTACATTCTAAATATGAATCTGGTTGTTGGAAGAAGCCACAGTAACTAAATAAAGTGCTACCTTCTGCTGCTTTGGCAAAGACTGCGGTAGTTTGTCACAACCTTACCTCTTGAATAACCAGATGAAAATGTCAAAGTCCAAGATTTGTTTGTCCAAGTAAGCAAACATTTTTCAACAGAGACGGTCCCCCTAATCGTCTGGTCTTTTATTCCCGAGGATCAAAGGACAAATGTTCAAATAACTTCCTCACACCAGCCAAGTCATACTTTTTGAACTTGGAAACTTTGGGCTTGGCCACGGTTTATTTATTGGAACGAAAGAAGAAAAAACTCCATATTTTTCCTCTTAAGCTTTTATTTCTTTAGCGAGGATTGATTGAGTCCAAGACAGTTTTTTTAAAATCAGGCCAAAAGGAAGTTCAGACCAAGTAAGAAAAAAATACACCAGAGTGCTGAGCAAGAAGACCATACAAATCCTTAAGGAGTTCTTTTAACCCTCTAAGGTCTAGCATTTTTACATATCTTCTTGAATTCTCCTTTTTAAGTGTATTTGCATATAACCGATCCCCATGTGTTTTCATATCAAAATGTTCAGACCAAACGCTGATTTAGCCCTAAATTGGACATATTTCATGACTTGCGTGTGAAAACATACCTACTACACTTAATTGTTTTGCTGATTGAAATGAGTTCACAAAAAGTCTCGGGTTCACAAAAGTAGCCTAATATATGAATAAAATAGTAAATAAATTAAGTGTGATATCGCTTCTTGAGCCGGTGCGTCTTTTGTCCTCGTATATTTACTAGGATGTAGATCTCTCTGCAGGTTGTTCCTGGATCTTTTAAATAAGAACACCAGCTAACACTGTTGCGCTAATGCTGGGCTTTATAGAGGATGTTTAACAGTGTAAACCAGACAAGACTGCGGCTGTAAGCTCCTAATAACTTTGCAGAGCTCTGTTGTTTTAAGCCTTGCTTCTTAATGGTTTAATAGGATCTGTTGCGGAGAGCAATTGCCCTGAGTACTCAGTATGGGGATCACTTCATTACAAGTAATGGCTCTCCGATAAAAGGGATTGGAGCGATTAAAACCAAAGCTATGCACCTGCTGTGATTCTCTTACTCTTCGATATATATTCTTGTTTAATGAATGTCCGTGTGTGACTTTAAAGCTGTGCCCTCCACACCCAAAGCTCTGTTCTCTTCTGCATGAGTCAGCCAACACCCCCTCTGGGAATAACTAACTTTATCGTATGTGCTCATAGTGTCACGTTTTGGAAAGTGACACGTGAATTTTGTTGCACCTCATCCCTCCTGTTTGCCATCCTGTTGTGTTCTCTCTAAATAAAGCTGCTTCTTGACATTGTTTACCTGCAAATTGTTGTTTTCTCCCTCAGTGCTGCACAAAGAGCCTCGGCAAGTGTGTCTCTGTCTGCTGGAGATCGGCCGCATCGTCTCCAAGTAAGTCTTTAAACACAAACCAAGAAGAGGAAACTTCAGATGGTTCAAAACCCCCAAAAAAGAAATGGTTCAAGATTGGTGAAACGTTTCAGGGCCAAAGGTGCAGATGTAGTGTGCTGTGCGTTCCTCAGGTATGGCGTGGAGCCTCCTGTGCTGGTGAAGCTGGAGAAGGAGATAGAGTTGGAGGAGACTCTGTTGATGACGGAGGAGCCACAGCCAGCCGTCAAAACCTTCAGCGTGTGCTGCCAGCACGGCGGCCTCTACCAGCCGGGGGTGAGTTCTGACTCCCAGACGACGGGACATATGAACCCCTCCACCAGGAGGCAGGAAGTGTGGCACAACGATCTCCTTTTTTAACTTTAGGAATGTTAAAGATTAACCGTCTGACTGAAATGTTAATAAGAATATTGACTGATTTGAATTCTTACGATTAATCAGTTAAACTGTTAAAAACAATATTAAAACCTAAATAAACAAAAGTTATAAAACTGTTTTTTTGGCATGATGAAAAATAGGTAATACAATCTATGAACCGCTAGTTATTTGCACTAGCAAGCTGTGTTTTAAGTAGAGTTGTTACGATACCAGTATGGGAAAATCTCCGATGCTGCCTAAAATGCTGCTGTCTGTATAGGCGAGCATGGGAGACTGTGCACCAATGTGATACCATGGAAATAAGCCTTGAAAAGTTTCACCAGGATAAATTAGCTCTCCGCTAGTCAACCAAATCAGAAATCCATTTTTCTTTGCCGCTCTAAAAAAGAAAGGAAAAAGACCTTTTATAATTTACTGGTGTCAGATCAGTACTCGGTATCAGCTGGTACACAAGTTCAGGGATCCTCTAGTTAAGCTGCTCTCTGCTGGACAACGCTCACAAAGAAGAGCTACATGTTACATGTCACTGTAGGGTCGGGACACACAGCTGACAACCTCGCAGGTGGATGAGGTGGGGACGGACTCAGACATACACGCCACAAACCGCTGTGGACGTGTTGGTTACGCAAGCTGTTCCAGAAAAGTGTCTGCATGTTTCCCCGACAATTCATGGAACATCGTAGTCTCCCAGACGGGTGAACTGGGAATTAGAATCCCTATTCCCTCGGACGGACGGACGGACGGATGGATGGATATTGATCCCAAAAAAATGGGAAATTATAGTGTAACAGCAGCAAAATATCAGTCACACAGCACAGACTATAAATGAAATACTAGAATACAATATACATGACATAATATGATACAATATACATACATATAATATACATGAAATAATAATAGTATAAAATACAAGAACAAATATTTAAAATATATACAAGTTGAGTATACAAAATGTGCAACTGCTTTAAATTAGAGCAGTTTAGATCAGTGGTTGTCAAATCTTTTCCAATAATGTATCCCATTTGAAATATATTTTTCATCTAGGTACCCCCTAAACCGCACAAAAGAGTTTTGGTAGAAAAAAAAAAGCACCTATCTTTAAAGAAAAAAAAAAAAAACACTTAAATGCTACACTTTAAATGTTTCCAATCGCTAAATTCATTCATTACTATAGTGAATAATTATTTTAGGACTTTTGCATGACTGATATATTTTTTTAAAGGAACAAGGAACCTCACACACCCGCTGCAGTTCTCCAAGGTACCCCTAGGGGTTTGCGTACCCCATCACCGGTCGAGGATGATGGCGTTCACTGCTGGCCGCTCACAACCGAGCAGAAAGGGAGCTGCTGTTTGCTCAAACAATACATTTGGCCTACAGCTGATCACGTCAGCGTCACATAAGTGGTCCATGTGCGACCCAGTTGAGGCGGCTTCTTCGGCGCCCCACGGGGTATGACCACGTGCCGCTCTGCCGGCGCGCTGTGACTCACTCTCACACGGTCACACGTACACACAGAGATGAGCGGACTGTTCACGTCCCAGTGTAAATGCTCCGTCTCTCTCCCAGCGATGAGGCTCCTCCATCAACACTAAAGCGCGTCTGATGGATGTTATGATTCACCATCACTGTTCGCTGGGTTTATTTCCCATGTTCGATCCAGCGGGGAAAATGAGGCTCTGACACTCAGGGTTGAGGGTTTTATTCCCAGAGGAGACAGCTGGACTAAAAATAACCACACTCATTGAAGTGGAAGACAGTTTGGATGAAAGCAAATTTGTTCCCAAATGCACTTTTCCTTTCCATGTTCAAATAAGTAGTTGTTAAGCTGCAGCTTGTAGCAAATACTGTCCATTATTTTAGGCCAGTGTGTGTCTTTGTCCCCTCGTCTTGTGTCTCATTTTGAGATTTTAAATACTTATTTTAACAAGACATGCCTTGCTTCACAAGGCGTGATTGCATAATTACAAAGGCAGCGAAAACCAGAGGTCTTTTTAAATATATTGTTTTGTTTTCCAGCCATCTGAGGGGACACTGAGTAATCCTCCAACTGTAAATGTTGGGTTCTGATCTAACCATTGAATGCTTAAAGAGTCAAATATTTCTGCCAATAAGATCTCCAATAAGGGCGCCTCATGATCCTCTTATGCTCCCTTGTAGGAGCACGGCATGGACGACCCACCCTGCAACTGTGCAAACAGAGTCTCCATTGAGTACCTGTCTGAGGGACGCTACAGACTGGGAGACAAGACCCTCTTTATTCGGGTGAGTGCTCTGAACACACACACACACACACACACTCTGCAGTGATAGCAGATGCCTGTGTTGGCTCACTTCACTTCAGTAATACAGATAATCCAGTCAGTCCTTTGGTAGTCCCATTCAGAAGCTTTTAAAATACACAAATGTGTGTGTGCGTGTGTGGGCAGAGATTAAGAGCACACAGGACTCGACACTTCATCACTGAGGCTGTGGTTGGACTCTTGTAAGCTCGTTACCCAGTAGTAGTGGCGATCACCTGATAATTACTGTGGTGCCAAGTCTCGGGACAGACAAGCTCTTTAAAGATCTGCAGCAGGAAGGAATATGTCGCTGTTGCTTTTTGACATTTTTTTAACACCAAATAAAAATGTATCTTTCCTGAGGAGAAAATCAATGTAATTACTGATTTATTGCCCTCCACAGATGCTTCATGGGAAACATGTGATGGTGCGTGTCGGCGGCGGCTGGGACACGCTGCGTGGTTTCCTGATGAAATACGACCCTCTGCGAGTGCTGCAGTTCACCACTCTGGAGCAGAAGATCCTGGCCTTCCAGAAAGGCCCCCCAGGCCTGGGAGGTCACCATAGCAACGCAGCTCCACCCCCTCCTCCTGACATGGACCCCCTCGCCGCTGTCAACAAGCTCATCTCCCCGTCTCCCTCATCTTCCTCCACCTCGTCGTCTTCCTCTGCGACGGCTGCAGGTCAGACGTGTCGGTCCTACACCGCCTCCCCGGCCTGCACGCCCACGCTGCACCGGAAAGGTGCTGCCACAGCGCCGAGGAAGAACCTGCAGGGTGCGCCTTCATCCCCCAGGAAGCCCACCCAGCTGCCCCTGCCCACCACCACCAAAGGTTACTCGTCTCTGCCCTCCACGCCTGTGGGAGGATCCTCCCAAACAGTCTCCCGGCCTGGGGTGTCGCAGAGCTCTGACTCCTTCCTCGGCTCCGCCACGTGCTCCTGCAGAGTCTCGCCCCGCCTCCAAACTGAAGCTCCGACCATCCCCACAGGGCCCGGCCCCTCAGCCCAGGAGCCCCGTCTGCCCCGAACCATCTTCCAAGTGCCCCAAACCCTCCAGCCCATGCGCCTCCTCCGTTGCCGCCTCTGTGCCTCGCCCAGTCACTGCACCAGCACGAGCCCCCGCCTCTAAAGACGGCCGGCCCCCATCCGGCGCCAGCCAACGTGCTCGCCTCGCACAGCGTCGTCCCGGCTCCCCGGCCTCACGGCTCCGTCTAGAGGCTGCCAGGCGGGTGCGGATTGCCGCAAGGACTGCAGCAACCCCAACTCCCCAAACCCGGACCCCCACCTCTACCCCCAGCTCACGGACAGCCTCCCCCGCACTGCCAAAACCTACCTGCTCCCTGCCAAAGAGCAAGGAGGTGACAGCCAAAGCCAAGGGCCCGGCCCCGACCAAGGTGGCTGCTGCCCCTCCATGCGGCACAGCTGCTGCCCCCGGGCGGGTCCCCGGGGGCAACATAGGCCCTTCCCCCATTGGCAAAGCCAATCAGAAAACACCAGCCACAGCACAAAGGGTGGGACGAAAGCCAGCCACCATCACCACCAACAACCCCATCAACAAGAAGGCCACTCTGAAACCTGAAGCGACTCCAGGACTCGGCCTGGCCCCGCAGAAAACCAGCCCCAACGTCAAAGCTGGGAAGACTGAGGCCAGCGCCAGGAAAAAGATCCCCCAAACCAAGGGCAAAAGTGAGGACGCTTACTTTGAAATGAACAGCAGGAGGAGGCCTAAGACGTAGGGGGGACTGTTAGTGTGAGGACTCCCCCCTCCCCCCCTCCCGCCAGCGGGCTGGTCTTCTCCCCAAGCAGCACTTGTTGGAACTCAGACTCTTCCTGTCACTAACCGTCGTCAAAGAGCTTCTCATTGTATTTCTGTTTTTTTGTATGTTATTTAATAGCCTTTTATTTTAATAATTTTTTTAATCCAAATGGTCAAAGGTGTCATGCTTTGTATGTCTTGTCTTTGTGGTGATTTCATTGTCTGTTTTGAGCGCTCAGCTCTCCTGGTTAACACTAAAACTTGCACAGTGTTTACATTTCCACTTCTGTTACATGTACAGCCGTTGTACAAATGTGTTGGGATTTTTAAAGAACATAATGTTTTTTTGTTTTTTTTTAAATAGAAAAACCATGTTCAAAAGCTAATGCTAACCTCAAAGCTTTTTTTTTTTTTAGCCTAACCGAAGATCACAGAATACAGCCATGATTTTAGTTAAAGGCACTTAGGTGAACATTTGAAGGAAACCGACGTGTGTTTTTCTCCATGGGTCCTGTTCTCTCAAACAGGTTACCAAAGTTAGGACATTTCTGGAGTTGAATGACAAAACTGGAACACAAATCATGGTTTCTGGTGAAAATGTTTTTTGTTTTTTTTTCTCCCCAGTGAGAATATACTTTCCACTGGTGGATAGTGGGACATTGTTCTTGTGTCTAATGTTTGTGTCAATGATATCTAGGTGGGGTGGGTTTGTGTCCATGGCGCCTGACAAGGCGTCACCAGGAACGGACCTTCCTTTCATGTGCCTTCATCAGAAATTTAGTTTCTGAGCGGCATTAGAATGTATTAGACAACGGGGGGGGTTTAACTGTTTTTTTTACTGATGAAAATTGCACAGTGTGTACGAGCACCCACGACTTAGATTTACTCAGAGAAACGCCCAAGTCGCAGATGAACTACTGATCTTTTTAACACTCTAAAACCCCTTCTAGAGCATCTACTTAGGTGTGTGTGTGTGTGTGTGTGTGTGTGTTTCTATGTGGTGTCTGTGTGAGTACAAACTATATATATTATCAGTGAGGCTTTTCCTCGTTCGGCACTTTACAGAAACCGCCGTGTTTGTCAGAATTCGAATGTCTAGTCTGTCAGTTGTGTCTCTTCTCCAGCTACCTTTTTGCTTTTTGATTAATAAATGGTTTATAAATGTTTTAAAAGATGATCTTGGTTTTGTCTTATTTAACTTAAGCAATGTTATGCTGTTGTTCCAAATGTGTCTGGGGATTTGTTTTCCCTCTAAAGCCTTTAAACTCTCTTAGCCTGGATACCAAACTAAGCCCTCAGGGTATAAAGACTGGAAAGAATGGTTAGAAAGCAGGAATCTGGATTCATGCCTGATATTATTATTATTATTATTATTATTATTGTTATTACCTTCAGGTGAATTGGTAAAGATTATAACTGGGGCTGGGCGACAAAGAAAATTCAATTCAATAAAAACACATGCCACACGGAGAAAAAAGTTTAAGAAAAGAAAAAGAGACTGTCTGGAGGATATTAGCTGAGATTGTGTGTGTGCGTCTTTGAGAACTGTAAGTCATATAACTCATGTTGTCAGTTCACTCAAGCCTGTTGTTGGTCTGTAGTTCTGGCACATTTAAAGTAAGTTAGCTAGTGATTTTGGTGTGTTCTTCACCTGTTAGCTAGTGGTTTTGGTGTGTTCTTCACCTGTTAGCTAGTGGTTTTGGTGTGTTCTTCACCTGTTCACCAACTTCAGATACCGGAATTCAATTGACAAGTGGATGAAAACTTAGCTAGAGAGAAGTTGTCTCCGTCTGTTTTAACAGACACACCTGGGCAAAGTAAACCAGAATCATCTTAAACACAGTCCTAATCTAGTCCTCCACTTTCACATCATTTCACTGGAGTTATTGTTTACGTCATCAATACCATATTCAATCTAAATAGATGGGAAAATATCCACTGTACGTTTCATTTAACGCATGACTAAAACAAGTCAACAGATTCAGCATTCTGCATTAATTCACAGCAAATCATTGCGGCTTGATGGCGCTAACGTTAGCACATAGTAGTATGGAGGGCGCTAATGTTAGCACATAGTGTGGAGGGCGCTAACGTTAGCACATAGTACAGTCGTGGTCAAAAGTTTTGAGAATAAACAAGGATTGGATTTCACAGAGTTATCTCATTCCGTGTTTGTAGATATTTTTGTCAGATGTTACTATGGTATACTGAAGCATAATCACAAGCATTTCTTAAGTGTCAAAGGCTTTTATTGACAGTTACAGTTTGTGCAAAGAGTCAGTATTTGCAGTGTTGACCCTTCTTTTTCAAGACCTCTGCAATTCGCCCTGGCATGCTGTCAATTCACATCCTGACTGATGGCAGTCCATTCTTGCATAATCAATGCTCGAAGTTTGTCAGAATTTGTGGGTTTTTGTTTGTCCACCCGCCTCTTGAAGATTGACCACAAGTTCTCAATGGGACTAAGGTCTGGGGAGTTTCCTGGCCATGGACCCAAAATGTTGATGTTTTGTTCCTTGAGCCACTTGGTTATCACTTTGGCCTTGTGGCAAGGTGCTCCATCATGCTGGAAAAGACATTGTTTGTCTCCAAACTGGTTTTGGATGGTTGGGAGAAGTTGTTCTCGGAGGATGTTTTGGTACCATTCTTTATTAATGGCTGTGTTTTTAGGCAAAATTGTGAGTGAGCCCACTCCCTTGGCTGAGAAGCAACCCCACACATGAATGGTCTCAGGATGCTTTACTGTTGGCATGACACAGGACTGATGGTAGCGCTCACCTTGTCTTCTCCGGACAAGCTTTTTTCCGGATGCCCCAAACAATCGGAAAGGGGATTCATCTGAGAAAATGACTTTGCCCCAGTCCTCAGCAGTCCAATCCCTGTACTTTTTGCAGAATAATAATCTGTCCCTGATGTTTTTCCTGGAGAGAAGTGGCTTCTTTGCTGCCCTTTCTTGACACCAGGCCATCCTCCAAAAGTCTTGGCCTCACTGCACGGGCAGATACACTCACACCTGCCTGCTGCCATTCCTGAGCAAGTTCTGCCCTGGTGGTGCCCCGATCCCGCAGCTGAATCAACTTTAGGAGACGGTCCTGGCGCTTGCTGGACTTTCTTGGACGCCCTGAAGCCTTCTTCACAACAACTGAACCTCTCTCCTTGAAGTTCTTGATGATCCGATAAATGGTTGATTTAGGTGAAATCTTACTAGCAGCTATATCTTTGCCTGTGAAGCCCTTTTTGTGCAAAGCAATGATGCTAGCACGTGTTTCTCTGTAGGTAACCATAGTTAACAGAGGAAGAACAATGTTTTGAACACCACCCTCCTTTTAAAGCTTCTAGTCTGTTATTCTAACTCAACTAGCATGACAGAGTGATTTCAAGCCTGGTCCTCGTCAACACTTTCACCTGTGTTGACGAGAAAATCACTAACATGTTTTCAGCTGGTCCTTTAGTGGCAGGGCCAAGATGCAGTGGTAATGTTTTTTAAGATTAAGTTCATTTTTATTCAAAGGAGGGACTTTGCAATTAATTGCAGTTCATCTGATCACTCTACATAACATTTCGGAGTACATGCAAATTGCCAACATAAAAATTGAGGCAGCAGACTTTGTAAAAATTCATATTTGTGTCATTCTCAAAACTTTCGACCACGACTGTAGTATGGAGGGCGCTAATGTTAGCACATAGTAGTGTGGAGGGCGCTCACGTTAGCACATAGCCTAGTAATATGGATGGCGACATTGAAAATGAAGAAAACAGAGATCCGGCCTTATCTGAGAGAGATGTTTGAGACAGGAGGCATCAAGAAGGACTCCTGGCCAATGTGGTGGGTAACTTCTTAATTAATGTCTGTTTAGTATTTCATATTTTAATCCTTTATTTTCTTTCCAGAAGACATATTTGAGCACACACACAAACATGTAGATGCATTTAAATGTTAAGGGGAAGATTAAACATAGAAACTGAATCTGTGAATTCTCACAGAATCACAACAGAATTCATATCTTGCTAATGAGTCAGAATCTTATTAACCTGGAGTCCCAGTTTCTGTCATAATAATCATAGATGTGATGTTTTAGGCCTATTGGCAGACATCCATTTAAAATGTAGCCATTGCCATATAAAGACGTGTTCTCCATGTCCACTGTAGTTCCTCAGTGTCTCTCTTGTAACATGTGTGTGCTCCAGGTAGCTTTGCATAAAAATGGCCATTCGCAAGGCTACTTTTACTTTTATACTTTAAGTAAATTTCCAAGCTTGTACTTTGTTACTTTTACTTGAGTAAATAAGTTTAATCAGTACTTCCACTTTTACCAGAGTATTTTTTAACACAAGTATCTGTACTTCTACTTAAGTACGTAAAGTGAGTACTTTTGCCATCTCTGACTATAATGAATGCAAATCAGACTTAAATGAACCAAATAGACATTTTTCATCAGCCTTAAAATGAGGATTTTAGTTCTGTTAATGTTAAAAGAATACTGTGTTCACATAATGACTTGTAGCATTCAAAGAACACACAGATGACTCGGTTATCTCACATCATGTTACCAATCCAAACCGCCATCTACTGTATGAAGAACGCATGATGTCAGTCCTCGATTTCGATATTGTGATGACATTGTAGGGTTGACAATTGGTGCTTTAACAAAATATCTTCACATTTAGATTTTAGATACATAATAATCAATAGTGTGGATATAACAACATCATGTACACACTTAAACTAGGACAGGAACTGTTAATGATGTGGTCTCATGATCCTTTGCACTGCTTGCTAAATTAGTAATGTCATTAGTCGATCATTTCTGAGCTAGTTACTGAACTATAACGTCAGCTAACGCTTTCAACTAAACCCAATGCTTCATAAGTCACAGTAACACAATGTTCTAACACTCAGTAATTGTAATCTGTGCCATGAAATGACCAACTTCTTATGTGGGGACTACCAACGTTAAACTTTACAACCGTCTCCTGCTCTCCCTGTGACAGGTGAGACTCAGCCAAAGGTGGGAGTCTGGCACAACCTCCTCTGATTGGCCAACACAATCGGAGACAAAGGATATTAAATTTCAGGCTCTTTGAACCTGTAATTGTTTGCCTTCTTCCACTAACAGACAAGTTCACAAACTGTCATTGGAAGTACCAAAATTGATATAAAAGTTTGATGAAATTTAGGGGGGGCTTGAGTCGTACTAAAAAGAGTCTTAATATCGCCCATGTTGCCCATCCCTAATTATAACTTGAAACTTTTTTTTTTAGACAAATAGCCCTTCTTCACAGCAGACATTTGACTTGAGTGGCAGGAGAAGCACAGGTGAAACAACTTTGGTTAACGATGGAGCGGTTTCAGACAATTAATGTCATCAGTTACACCTGTGCGTTTACAATGACGAGGCAGAAAAAGTTGATTTAAAGGCCTCTCACTGGCCTGTAAGGATTCTGGCTCAGAACTGCGGGCTGTGTAGACGTGTGCAGACTCACAGCTCCCATTCTCGTGGCAGCCCTGTTAGGGAAGAGCTGCACCTCTTTATTATTTTTTTATTTGGCCGCCACGCTAAATGCAAATTAGCATCTGCTAGAGCAAAGGAAACATTAACTCTCAGATTAGCCTGGCCTGTGCAAATAGACAGTCTAAGGGTAAATGGGCTAGCTGTTACTGCTCACCACCAGTCCAGGGACAGCAAATGTCAAATATCCTCCAGGCTAATTGTGGCACATTTGACTTTTATGTTTCATTAGTGTGCGTTGTGCCTGATAAATAAACCTGAAAATAAAATAAAATGTCCCAATTTGGGTTGTTTTACCAGCATTTGGCCAGTGGAGGGTGCTAGTTTTATTCCCTGGATGGGAAGGGGGACATGAATAGAAAAGTGGAGGATAGATGTTTTAAATGTATTTCTGTAGCACGGCAGACCGTCGTTAGCTTAACCCGATTAGTTTACCGGGACTAGTCAATCAGTCCCACGGGCATTCCTCCAAGGAAAGGGGCCGTTTTTTTCACATGTCAGCACAGGTGTTACTAATTGAATTAATGACGGCTGCGTTCCATTCAGCTGCAGTTCAGGATCCTGTGCTTTTCCTACTATGACGAGTGTAGAAAAGGCCCCAAAGTTATGTTGATGTTGCTATTGTTTAGTACAGTTGACCATGTTGTGCTTTGTGTTTCACGTTTGCTCCCGTTTTATTCAGTGCCTGTAGCAGGGTAGCCAAAGTGCATGCTGGTATGTATATTATAGTTGACGTCACACAGTTAACAAGCAGTATGAAAGAGTTAGTCGGTCAGTTGGATAGCAGTTGTGAGCGGCACTTTACTTAAGAGTGTGCGTATATGAGAAGAGTAAGTATATCTGCTACTTCACTCGTGATAGTATTTTTCTGTTAAACCAGCTGTTATTTGTGTTACTTTACGTGGATGATAGTTAAGAGTTCAAGGGGTCGCTACGCGACCGTTGTGCTAATTATAGCCACGTTCATTCATGCTAGTTTCGAGCTTCGGCTCACCTGGCGTCAGGCCAAAATATGTAGCGTCACTGTGTCCACGTTCGGACGCGGATTGACTAACGTTCTATCAAAATATCTGTTAAAATACGAATATAAATAATCTATTGATGTTTAAAGTTAATTTAATGGTGTAAAACTATTGTGTGGCTTCTTACCTTTCTAACGGTATATGGTGTTAACTTGTTACTTTAGCTTTTACTTCACAAGAGCCACTTAAAGTACGCTATCGCCGGTGAATCAGCGGTGCGCTACCCTTGGCCATGACAGGTGTCGTGCCAATGTAGTTATCCCCGCCAGGATTTGTATCCCCTGGCCGCGGGAGCGCGCATGCACACAGCGGAGTTTCTGCTGCCCTTCGAATTGTTTAACTGCTGCACTTTGAATTAAATGGAACAAATAGCGACGTGGAACACTCGACAGGGTTTTCCATAGTAATATGGGTCTCAGTTAACTACATAAATACGTGTATTTGTCTGTTACATTAAGGCGACGTATGTGTATAGCGTCGTTTAATATTATGGACTGATAGGCGTATCCTCCTCCCTGTCCTCTAACGTGATTTATGTTTTAATTTAATATGGCTTTTCAATTAAACACTTTTTCACCTGTCTACCATATGAGTTACATAGGAGGTACTCAAAATATCAGGCCGTTTTTCACCTGATATTTTATGTATCCCATCACTAACATGCAATGGGTCTGTCCTGTCATCATGGGTGTTATTTTGTGTTTACTAAGTCACAATAAACAACCTGACTAAATTTGGAGAGGTTTGCTGTTTATCAAAAGTTACATAGGGGATACCAAAAATATCAGGCCGTTTTTCACCTGATATTTTTGGTATCCCCTATGTAACTTTCAAATTTTGTCAGGTTGTTTATTGAAAATAACACCCATGATGACAGGACAGACCCTTTGCATGTTAGAGATGGGATACATAAAATATCAGGTGAAAAACGGCCTGATATTTTTGGTATCCCCTATGTAACTTTTGATAGACAACAGCAAACCTCTCCAAATTGTGTCAGGTTGTTTATTGTGACCTATTATACACACAAAATAACACCCATGATGACAGGACAGACCCTTTCAATGTTAGGGATGGGATACATAAAATATCAGGTGAAAAACGGCCTGATATTTTTGGTATCCCCTATGTAACTTTTGATAAACAGCAAACCTCTCCAAATTTAGTCAGGTTGTTTATTGTGACTTAGTAAACACAAAATAACACCCATGATGACAGGACAGACCCATTGCATGTTAGTGATGGGATACATAAAATATCAGGTGAAAAACGGCCTGATATTTTGAGTACCTCCTATGTAACTCATATGGTAGACAGGTGAAAAAGTGTTTAATTGAAAAGCCATATTAAATTAAAACATAAATCACGTTAGAGGACAGGGAGGAGGATACGCCTATCAGTCCATAATATTAAACGACGCTATACACATACGTCGCCTTAATGTAACAGACAAATACACGTATTTATGTAGTTAACTGAGACCCATATTACTATGGAAAACCCTGTCGAGTGTTCCACGTCGCTATTTGTTCCATTTAATTCAAAGTGCAGCAGTTAAACAATTCGAAGGGCAGCAGAAACTCCGCTGTGTGCATGCGCGCTCCCGCGGCCAGGGGATACAAATCCTGGCGGGGATAACTACATTGGCACGACACCGGACACCGCTGGAGACAGACAGTTAAAGAAAGTCCCATCAATGCTGTCAAAACCACCGGATCTTACTTCTGTCCTTTCTGATACAATGCCATGCTTCAACAACTCTGAATTATGCAATAAGAGCTCCTTAATGTCCAGTTCAGTAAAAAATAGAGGAGGAAATTCCATCGCCCGAGCGTTCTTACGTCTTTTCCTCTTTCATATACTACTGAGACATCTAAATGTCCATGTACATGTAGGACAGTTCATACATAGATTGTTAGATGGGGATGCATCAATTCGGTTAACATTTTGTTGATGATCGGAAATGTAAAGTACTGCGTAAAGACCAGAAAGTCCGTCAGGCTGAAGGTGTCCGGATATGGCCAATAGCAGCGAGTGGTGTCCGAACGTGGACACAGCTACGTTAACGTTGTGTTTAAACACGCTCTACCTTTACTACTTGTTGTCAGGATTGTACAATATTTTGTGGTTGTGTAGAATACAAAGTAAGTAGTGTTAAATATTATCTGTGCCGCGGTCGAGGCTTTTCTGTCGAGGCTTTGCTAGCTCGAACCGAACATAGCATCCGGTCCGGGGTTTTCACAATAAAAGCATCCAGCCGTTTAGTTAGTCGGAGGCTTTAAATTGTATTACAGATGACAGGAAGTGCATATGAAAGTGCAAGAAAGTCATAAGAAGTGTTTGAATCCTTCTCTGTTTACATTATTATAGTTAGAGATATATAGTCATATTCTGACTATTGTTATGTATGGTAATGTATATTAAGGCTTAAGGAGGAATGAGTGTATTCATGTTTCCTTTATTCATTTGTATTTGTTTCCCTCTTTGTAGAAACCACACTCAGAATTACCCTCACAATTGAAGAAAGTGAGAAAATAAATAACCAGAATAAGAACTACCTCTCAGCTCTTCATTTCGTACTCTGGAATAAGTGGCCTAAAGTGGTGTTCTGGCCGACACACCTGAGTGAACCTGGTGACAAACCCAGAACTAGCACCTAGACTGAGCGTCTACCTATTATCTTCCCTTCAACGAGTCCAAATGTCTGCTGTGAAAAGGCCTGATATATGCATTCAAAGTGAGTGTGGTTAAAACCCGAGTAGCTTTGGTTTTAGAAATGATATATATTTAATATTCACATTTTAGCATGATCACAGGAATGATCAGAAAGCTTTTTTTTTTTTAACCCATAGGCATTTATTAAATATCAAAACATGTTAAATTACTAATTACTATTGATCTCATGTTCTCATAAGCATGTTAAAAAGTCCAGAGAACAGAGAGTAACTTAATAAAATACTGACGGGCATTTTCCATGCTTAAAGACCAACGTTGAAGGTCAGTTGTCGCAGTGTATTGTGGTCTAAAACTGGGTGGTGAAACCCTGAGAGAAAAGTCATGGCACACAGGCGGCAGTTTAAAAACATTAATGCATGAACCCATGATTCATCATTACTAAAATCCAGTGTGCAAATATAAAAAAAAAAAGACTGCTGATTGCAAAGTTACGTCCAATCAAAGACACACAAGTGAGCAAGAGGTTAAAACAACCCTGTTGTGACACACTGAATGTGGAGAACATTACAACATTACAGGCTAAAACGGGAAAACTGTGCAATATCACCGTCGTCAGTTTCTTTTGTTGCTTATTTGTGACATCCGTCCTCCGTTCACTGACCTGCGTCACGACTTCCAAGGCTGAATGGCACATTTAGAACTTAGTCATCAAATCATCACACAAACAGTATTAACTTTAGGGTCAATTCAAGTCTGGCCTGAGAGGGTGTAGTTCAAAGCCAAACTGCAACATCGTCACGTTCGGAGTGGACGCGGTAGTTTTAGAAGCCAGCTGAGCGACGACAAAAGCAGATGTTTAGTTGCTCTGACGACATCGTTGTTGCATCGCTCCAACTGTCCACGGAGGGAATGCCTCGTCGCTTTTGGTAACGCTTAGTAGTTTGGGTCTTTAGTGCAAGAAGCAGCAGGAGCCATGAACGCATCACCGGCTAACATTTGAGACATTCATTCATAAAAAGATAACTACATTTTCAGTGGTCATGTAAGTGTTAAATAAAAAGTGGCGTTCAGGAAAGTAAAATAAAACAGGTCAGTCTTTGCATACATTTTTAAAAATTCCAATACACCTTAACAGTGTCAGTGCTTTAAATCCCACTTGGTGGGGGGGTCTTCCCCTCTGTGGTCCAAACCTGTGCACGTGTAATAACGTTTTTTGTCTACCAGCCAGTGAACGCTTACATGTTACCAGCCACTCAGTAGACTGCCATTGTTTGTTTTTGGCTGGTGAGTGAAGCAGATCGACCCGCCGCTTGTACATTTTCCCCCCCGGCATTTGGCCGGTAGATGGCACTAAATTTGAACCCTGAATGGGCCTTTTAGACACAATGGCGTGTGCGGGCTTCACAGGAGCAGAGGTGTGTGTTCTCCGGCGGGCTCCATCCTCTTGGTGAGCTGGCGCACTCGGGCCAGCAGGCGGTTGGCCAGCGGCGGGAAGTGGTGGCTCGGGTCCAGCACGTTGGTTTTGCGGCGCTCGCGTTCCTGCAGCCACATGAGGTACGGGCTGGGCGGGAAGAACGGGCGGGAGCGCTCACGGTATAGCTGCAGCACGATCCCGCACATGCCCAGCCCCACCCACACCGTGATCAGGATGTAGTCTGACGGAAAGGGTGGGGGGGGGGAGATACGATTAAGATAAGGCAATATTCCAGCATTTATTGAACAAAAACACAGTAAATAGAATATCAAAAAGAGGAATAACAAATGTTAACCCACATGTTAACAACACACATTAAAATAAATATTGCACATTAGCTAATCACATTCTTTCAAATTTGATTTGAAAAGGATTCATAGTTCAGCCCTGGATTAAGAGGAGATTATTAAATGCGTGGAATTTGTGTTTTTTAAAAGATTTTTGGGGCATTTTTAGGCCTTTATTTGACAGGACCGCTGAAGACATGAAAGGGGAGGGGGGGGGAATGGCACGCAGCAAAGGGCAGCAGGTCGGAGTAGAACCGGGGCCCACTGCATCAAGGAGAGAACCTCTATGGGCACCCCCTCTACCAACTGAGCTATCCGGGCGCCCAGATTATTGAACGTTTTGACTTTGTGTTGCTGAGACGTTGGACTCGAGTTGTGAACTCACCGATGGTTTGGAATGGCACGTCAGTGAACGCAGCGCTGAAGTTGTTGTTGAGGAAGCGCTTGAGGATGTTCAGCGTGATGTAGGACAGGCTGGTGTAAACGTAGGCGTTGACGGCCAGAATGACGGCGTACGCCCCGACGATGCCGCACGTCACAATGTTGCCCTGGTGAAAAAAACACAAAAAAACATTGCACTGAGTCTAAAAGAAGACACTTCATTACATTACATTTTTACAAGTTAAATGAGACACACTTCTACACACTTTATTCTTACTTTTTTATAAATACAGTACAGACCAAAAGTTTGGTCACACCTTCTCATTCAATGAGTTTTCTTTATTTTCACGACTATTTACATTGTAGATTATCACTGAAGGCATCAAAACTATGAATGAACACATATGGAATTATGTACTTAACAAAAAAGTGTGAAATAACTCTTAAATAGGTCTTTATATTTTAGATTCCTCAAAGTAGCCCCCCTTTGCTTTTTTGATAGTGCTGCAAACCCTTGGTGTTCTCTCAGAGCTTCATGAGGTAGTCACCCTGAAGGCCTGATTCACGCAGTCTCCTCTTAACAGTTGTTTTAGAGATGTGTCTGCTGCTAGAACTCTGTGTGGTATTCATCTGCTCTCTAATCTGAGCTGATTGAGATTCTTGAGATTTCTGAGGCTGGTGACTCAGATGAACTTATCCTCAGCAGCAGAGGTGACTCTTGGTCTTCCTTTCCTGGGGCGGTCCTCATGTGAGCCAATTTCGTTGTAGTGCTTGATGGTTTTTGCGACTGCACTGACTGACCGTTGTAAGTAATGATGGCCACTTGTTTCTCTTTACTTAGCTGATTGGTTCTTGCCATAATATGAATTCTAACAGTTGTCCAATAGGGCTGTTGGCTGTGTATCAAACTGACTTCCGCACAACACAACTGATGGTCCCAACTCCATTAATAAGGCCAGAAATTCCACTAATTAACCTGACAAGGCACACCTGTGTAGTCACCATTTCCGGAGACTACCTCATGAAGCTCATTGAGAGAACACCGAGGGTTTGCAGCGCTATCAAAAAATCAAAGGGTGGCAACTTTGAAGAAACTAAAATATAAGACATGTTTTCAGTTATTTCACACTTTACATACATAATTCCATGTGTTCATTCATAGTTTTGATGCCTTCAGTGATAATATACAATGTAAATAGTCATGAAAATAAAGAAAACGCATTGAATGAAACTGTGTGTCCAAACTTTTGGCCTGTACTGTATCGTGTATGTATGGATGGATGGATGGATGGATGGATGGAGAACTAGATATTTAGTTTGCTGTGAAGGATTTTGGAAGAGAGGAATGAGATCTTCAATTTATTTTTATTTTGAGTTTTCGACTCACGTCTGCAACTCTATTTTTCACAGTGAATTACTAATGGGATATTCAAACGGACCCCGAGGACAAGTAAGCGAGCGGTTACACAAGACAAACAAATAATGAAAAGTGAATTTGAGCTTTTTTTAAAGGAATACTTCAAGAAGTGTATATCTGACCATGTTGTGACTTTTTCAGTTATGTCATGTTATTTCTTTAGTTACTTTTTGTTTTGTTCCAACAAGACATTCCTAATACCACCACTAGATGTCGCCAGGGTAACAATCTGAAATCCTACGTATCCTGTCCTGTGTTTAGTTGGTTACCTCTCTGGGCCAGCGCACGAAGAAGAGCGGAATAACGAGCATGATGCAGCAGAACGTCACCCAGAAAACCGCATCTGAACGCCTGAACAAATCCAGGTCACCTGAACAAAGACACACACAAACACACGGAAAACACTGGCTGGTAAATCGTTCAAAAGTGTCCGATACCAATACTGTGACTTCGATACCGGTACCTGAACGAGACTTTTTTCAATACCAATTTTTATAAAAAAAACATTTTAACAAAAAAAAGTTCATTAATATCAAAAAGTTTGCACTAAAGCTTTAAATGACAAGGCATTTTTCGATACTTTAGAGGTAATTCGGTCGGTGTCTAAAAAGCATCAAGCTTGATACTCAGCCAAACTCAGTATTTATTTTTTATTCCTACCAAGAGGAGTGAAGAGGACGGTGGAGGCGATGAGGAAGCCAAGCATCAGTCCAACCACGAAGATGCAAGCCATGACTGAACCGAAGCGCCACCAGCTCATCACCAGGAGGACGCCGCCCACCACGCCGATCACTGCCGACAGGGCCAGACACACTACACACACACACACACACACACACACACACACACACACACACACACACACACTTACTTAATGTGGCGTGTCCTCAGTCCTACAAAGTGGCTTTAATCACAGACAGAAAGGGTTGCAAATGATCAAAGTGGAGAAAAACAACTCACTGTCATAGTCCAGTCCTGTGGTCCTTCTGATCAGCACAAAGAAGAAAAACATTGCAAAGCTAAATCCCATGCAGAACAACTCTGCAAGAACAGAAGAAACAGAGAGAGAGAGAGAGAGACTTTACAGATCACAGTAGTTCATACATAGACCCAAGAAAGACCTATATATGAGCTGGATACAACATTGGAGGCTGAGTCCCGTTCATTCCTACGAGCGTTGCTCAGTGGCACATGAAGCTATCATAGAGTCAAACATGACCCAGAGGATCGGCAGTAGGAAGATATGTGATAACGATACTACTTGTGATTTCAGTGTTCTGCTAAAATACAACTGATTGCTTGTTGAATTTTAAATAAAAGGTAATCATTTACAATATTCTTTTACTGAACAAAATGAACATTGAATTGAATGTAAAAGGCACCACTTAAAAAACAATGACAGTTTCATTTTAGAGTGCAGTTTTCTGCTGATATTTTCTTTCAACTAACACAAAAAATCTCGGAGTGTGTTTTTCCACATGTTGCAGCCTTTTGCGATGTGTTTATTGCACCAGGTCATATCAACACGATAAAAACACGATACATCGTGCAGCCCTAATCGGCACCGCTTCCACATTGTGTGGCCCATAGAGCAGCCGCTGGCCGAGCCAGGCCACTTTTGGTTTAGCGCTCTGCTAGACTGGATCAACTGAACTTCCAGGATAAAGCCTGACGTCTGTCACGCTTTGGCTCTTCCCTTCCGCTCTCTGTGTGTCACCGTTGTCAAAATCCCTTTGCTACGGGAAATAACGACAACCTTCAAGCTAGCAAGCTACACGCTAAAAATAGCAAGTTTTAACCTTCCTGCTGTTCTTGGGTCAAATTTGACCCGTTTACAAAAACTTTCTATATCCGAACTATGACAAAAGAATGTTGGAAAAAGTGACAAATGTTGGAAAAAAACTACAAAAACGCAGAATAATTTTTTATTATTTTTTTTTTTAATCAGAAAACGAGACAAATAAAGCATCAAAAAATTGGAAAAAAGTGACAAAACATCAAAAACATTGGAAAAAGCAACAAAAAAATTGACTAAAACATACTAAAATGTCAAAGTGACAAAAAAATAGGAATAAAATTGATAAAAACGTCAAGTGTAGAAAAAGAACAACAAAATGATCATTTAAAAAGACAAAGTTGCAGGTCGATGGGAAGACAACACGAGGGTTAAAGAAAACTTGGATCATTACTGTATTGTGTTCATTTAATATTGTATGTGGTGATTTCTTTTGCAGGGCTGCAAATGTTCCTCCAAAACAAGTTCCTTCCAGAGACTACTATGCAGAGCCACCGTTGCTGAGTCCAGGACTTATAGGTTTAAAGAAATGCAAGAACAACAAGAGCGTTTTTTTCTCCTATCCCAGAATGTACTCCCTCAGCGCTGTGGAGATAGGTCTGGCAATGCAAGACTAGCGCTCTGCTAACTGAATGGGGATTAAATGATTAAATCCCCATGCTCTTCTAGACTTTCTAACCAAATTAGTGAAACCAGTCATTTCGCGGTGGTGACGCTCCAACAAATGTATCTGATTAACAGAAATATATTTTGCCATGAAAGCCTACGGGAAAAAATCTTTATGGGCCCCATGACATCACATGACAGGCCCGGAGTTTGTTTTGTCTGATTGGCCGCTATGTATAATTTCCTTCAAAGCACCTTCTAGGGGGTCTGGGACACACATGTCTCGGATCACTCTCCACAAACATGACTAATGCTCCTGAGAACCCAGCTGCTGGAAAAACACTCCTTATAACTTTGTCTCTTATAGATCTATGAGATCTACTGGCAGCAGCAGCAGAGGCCGATCCCAAACGTGGGTTCAGTATGGAACAAAAACATTGCTGCATCACATGCTTCATGGGGATAAGTAAAAGTATCCCCACTTCTTTGCTGTACTGTATCAGCCCCACACCAGAGCTTAGCTTCCATTTGAGTCGTTTTCTACGTGCCTATGAGGAAGTTTAAGACCTGCAAACATGAAGACTGACCAACCACTGATGGATTCTGTTGATCTTAAAGTGAACTGTGGCTGAAAAAAAGCCAGTTCAATTACATTTTCAATTGAATTTTATTGATAGTGTCTAATTATAACAGATGTTATCTCCGGCAGTGTTGTACTCAAGATCGGTCTTGGTACTCTTTATGAAGGTCTCTGTCTCGTTTCGGAATCGAGCACTTTTTTTTTTTTTTTACTCCGTCTTGTCTCGGTCTTGTATGAAGAGGACTCTGGATTTTATTTCAAGACTTGTCAATATCACTAAATTGCCTGTGCATTGTTTCATTACATTATCATTACTGTCTATATCATTACCCCTCAAAGTCTCAGTCTTGACTCTGTCTCAACCCCTCAAAGTCTCGGTCCTGTCTCAGTCTGAACCCCTCAAAGTCACGGTTGTCTCGGTCTCAACCCCTCAAAGTCTCGGTTGTCTCGGTCTCAACCCCTCAAAGTCTCGGTCTTGACTCTGTCTCAACCACTCAATGTCTCTGTCTTGTATCGGCCCCGATAAACTCTGGTCTTGGCGATGACTTGGTCTTGGTTTGACTTGACTACAACACTGCTCTCAGGACAACACTCAGCTTTGAGTAGAAACAGTCTGGTTGTAGAGAAACCTGGTTTTCTCAGACTTTGAAATAAAGTGCTTGATTCTTGGGTTTGAAATGACTTCCTAATGAATCACATACACATATCTTCATTTACAGATTCCACAACTGCCTCCATGTTTTACTACACCACAAATAAAGTACAGCTAAAATCATCAGAGTTGAATGAATTATTATTAACTCTGGTTTAGTATAATGAGGGGACCTCTGTCTCTTTGTACTGAACTCAGATGTCTAAGATGTCCCTCGTAATATGAATGCTCTGCAATGGAATTTTAATAAAACTATAATATACAATATGATAACACAATACTAAAGTTACATAAAGCAATGTCAAACTACTCACCACATTTGAAGAATCGATGCCCGAAGAAGCAGACAAACAGGCCAGCCAAGCCAGCAACGGTGAAGAAAAGCTTAGTAGATATCTTTCCTGAAAATGAAATAATAACTATTAAATCATTAAATGTGTTCCTTGCCTGTGGGAGGGATTTCAGATGTTATATGCATTCCATTATTTAGATTGAGGATCCCATGATTTGAAAATACTGAAAATAAACTTGTTAGATGCAGTTTGCAATTGCGTCACAAGACTGTTCCATTGCAGGCACCCAGATAGCTCAGTTGGTAGAGCGTGTGCCCATATATAGAGGTTTACTCCTCGACGTTCGGGCACCTGGTAAGGATGCCTCCTGGGCGCCTCCCTAGGGAGGTGTTCCAGGCACGTCCAGCTGGGAGGAGGCCTCGGGGAAGACCCAGGACTAGGTGGAGAGATTATATCTCCAACCTGGCCTGGGAACGCCTTGGGATCCCCCAGTCGGAGCTGGTTGATGTGGCTCGGGAAAGGGAAGTTTGGGGTCCCCTACTGGAGCTGCTGCCCCCGCAACCCGACTCCGGATAAGCAGATGAAGATGGATGGATGGATACTCCTCGACGCAGCGGGTTTGAGTCCTGCCTGCGGCCCTTTGCTGCATGTCACTCCCTCTCTCTCTCCCTTTCATATCTTCAACTGTCCTGTCAATTAAAGGCCTAAAATGCCTAAACTGTTCCATTGCAAAATGGGTGTTATCAATAAATTGACATCAATGTCAAGGTTTTCACAAAGCAGTATTAAAAAAACAACAACATTTTGTTTCATACATGATGAAAGCAAAAAAAAAAGAAGAAAAAAATGAGAAGAAATCCCAAAAATGCAAAATTACCAGCAATGAAATAAAAGACCAGTAGCAGGTATGGAGAGTAGGGCTGCAAAACATATTGTTTTTTTTTTTTAATTGTCATGGCGATAAAAACTGGCGCAATAAACACATTACGCTGCGACGTATTGCGAAAGAGACTCAGAGTTTTTTTGTGTTGATTGAAAGACAGTATCAGTAGAAAACTACACTTTAAAAGTGTAAAATATATTAAGTAGTGCCTTTTATGTTCAAAGAAGTGTTCAATTTGTTCAGTAAAAGAATGTTGGAAATGATTTCTTTTCATTTGCTTTTAATTCAACAAGCAGTTTGTTGATTTCCACACAATACTGAAAGCAGCAGAACTGAGTACACTTCAATATCTGTTTATCGCAAGTAATACCGTTATCGTGATATTCAACAACGTTAGAGCATATTTGTGCAGCCCTACCGGAGAGGGACACATTCAGTATACGAACCACGGCGGAGCTCACCGAGTGTTTGACAGCCGTCCAGGGTGGAGGCGAAGCTGCAGGCGTAGGTGTGGGCGGAGACGTAGGAGGCCGAGGTGTTCAGCAGCGGGTCTCTGACCACCACTGAGAAGATGACGCCCTGACCGGGGATGGAGTTGAACACGGCCATGCTCATATCTGATGATAACAGCGTCAAGACCTGCAGCAAGATGGGGGGGGTAAAGACAAAGCAGCGTATCAGCTGTTGTACTTCTGATATTCGCCAATAGCCATCGTTAATCATGTTCTTATTAAAAGGTCCTATATCATGCTCATTTTCAAGTTCATACTTGCATTTTGGGTTTCTACTAGAACATGTTTACATGCTTTAATGTTCAAAAAACTTATTTTTCTCATACGAGTTCACCCTTTGTCTGAAGCGCTCCATTTTAGTGCCTCTTTAATCTCTTTAAGCCCAGTCTGCTCTGATTGGTCAGCTCAGGGTCTCTGCACTGTCATGGCAGCCGGGGAATGAGTGTAACAGCAATGTTGAGGCACTTCATACATACAGTATATATAGTATATTTGTGACATCACGGCTCGTTTAAAGGCACAGTTTCTCATTACGGGCTGTG
>CM049393.1:22859238-23179238 GCA_026937815.1 Etheostoma perlongum | reverse complement strand
CAGTGATAACCACACTGGCTGATAAAACAAATAAACATTTAAAAAAATAAGGATCTTGTGGTTTACTTGCAGTGAGTGAGTGATAGAAAGAAAGGGAAAAGGAAATGAGTGCAAAATAGATAACAATATAAAAGGAAGTGTGTAGTGTGCATGTTTGCTCTATATTTAACGCTGTCTGTTTGTGTCTGAATAACACACTCCCTCTTTTTCTCATCTTGGTTGCCGTTCATTTGCGTCAACGGGAGACATTTTATGCCACCGAGAACCTTGTGGATTTGTTCTCTTTCTTTTTCCATCACCAAGGACAAATAAAGTTAAACTAAATGTGGCGTTGCAGCGTGGAGCCGATCCCCCTGAGACTTCTGGGAGCGAGGCCAGAAGGTTTTCCCTCAGGGCCGCCCTGTCTGCCACTCATGACCAGCAGACTGTACGTCAGCTGACTGGCCCCGTCTCTCAGCGGGTCAGACGACCTCGCTTACAAAGCCCCATTCATTAATCAGAGGTAGAACTAACTGCCTGCTCATACAGTATGAAGCAAACTTTTAATGTCACAGATTGCGTAACCAATAATGGAATCACTTGATTAAGGGTGTGGAGAGAAACTCGAGAAAAATAAACACGGTGCCCAGCTGATTTAACAGAAAAGGTTACATCTTTAAACTCTCAACATCACTGAGCTTTCATCCTGCTAACCGCCTCTACAGCTTGCAGTCCGGGCCTAAAATGAACTTTTTCCTCCACCAGCCAAATGTCGATAGATTACCATTATTTCTTTGGGCTGGTGAGTGAAGCAAAACTACCAGCCACTTGCATACATTTAGGACTCCTCCCTCAAGAAAATGTTTACGTTTTTCAATAACAAAGGCAGTTTCACATCATTTTGGACCGTTATTGGTACCATATCTGTGTCTAAAATGTTAAAGCGAATAAAGGTTCAAGAAAAAAACTTGCTCAAGAAGTCCACTGGGGACCAACTACAACCATTACATCTGAGAAAAGTTGTTTAGTTACATTCATTTGGCTTAGAGCGGGGGGGCCCAAAACAGCCTAGGTGCTGTGCCAAAGCCTTTAAAAGGGCTAATAGGCAGGTTATTAAATAGTTTACAACTAATGGCTGAATCGACAAATCTTTGCAGTCCAGTTCATGTGTCCAGTCAAGATAAGTGGGGGAGAAATATGTCTGTCAGTTGTCAAGCTGAAAAGTGTACATGTCGGCCCTTTCTCACCCGGGTGTAGGAGAGGGTGGCGTTGCGGTGCTGCGTGTGGAACTGCAGAGTGATGAAAGCGACCTCCGGGGGGATTCGGGACACCACTGCCTGCACCGTCTCATTCTGAGAGACGCTCACGTTCTGGAACGCTCCCGGCAGGAAAACCACCCGGTCTGGGACAGAAGAGGAAAAAGTCTGATTAATCACACATGATTTTATTGGTGTAGATTAATTGTGGTGTGCTGCCTATAAACCGCTCTGCTATCTGCTTCCTTCCATGTTTACAAGAGCACTGCCATACCATTACTTAGCCTATCTATGTAGTTATAGGCATTACTAGTGCTGGGTATCACCAATGACTTCCCAAATTGATTTGTAAGGTCCCGACTCCATTCAAACAGTTCAAATTAATTCAAGATCAATTACGTTAATTGAAATTCCAATTCCAATATCAATTTTGGTTGGATATGAAAAGAGATCCTACGCGCCTGGGTAGCTCACCTAGTACAGCGTGCGCCCATATATAGAGGTTTACTCCTTAATGCAGCAGCCGCGTGTTCAACTCCAACCTGCAGCCCTTTGCTGCATGTCATACTTAACAGGACTGACATGACAGATACATCCACGGTGAAAAGGCATGTATTAAAGGACGCATTTATCTATTTCTATAAGGATTTTATTAATCAATAACAAACATTATCTTAACCCAGCCCTAGACATTAAGATTGTTTTTCTGTTTCAGTCAGTATAATTTACGGTGGAGAAGAAGGATGACTGACTGTGACGGAGGCCACAGTCCCTGATATCTCAGAGAGCAGCTTTAACAGTTGGTGCTCAGCCAAGAGGGCGACCTAAAACCAGGTCAGCAGCACATCAAGGAGGGTTCTTACAGAAAAGGCTGAATGAAGAAGTACACTGTGTTGAGTAATGAGGAGGTACTATATTGAAATACTGAAGCATTCTGTCACCATAACAGCTTGGGAGAAAACTAACAAATCGACTTCTTTCATTTCAGGATGGGCTACGATTATTATTACCCTAACTATTTTACCTATTGTGAAGCGACTGACCGGAACATGCCAGCTGTTCATTAACGGAAAAATAACCAGCACTGATTTCCATGGAACTTGATGAAAGGGTGTAGCATGAGCCAAGAAAGTACCCATTAGATGTCAGAGTAGATAAGAATCACAGGACTGATACAGGGCTGATTTATTTTTTTACTTTCTGTAACATTGCAAATAGGATGTTTGTGCTGCATTCATGTGGTGTCGGAATAATCGAAAAAATGTGTTCCCGACTGAAGAAAAAAAAAAGAAAGGTCATGCTTTGGCGGAGGTCTGCGCTCTCCCAGGGCCTTTCTAGATCAAGATGTTTCTTGTTGGCTTAGAAAAACACCTAAAATTAGCATGTAATAGATATAATACAAGTGTAACATTCAGTAAAATAATTAGATTTTTTGTATTTGTCAGTCCTTTGGTGGATATAAACATGAGCTTTAACTGTTTACCTGAAACCTTTGGACTGGCCAGTTTTAGTAAAGCATAACATCCTCTGATCACTTGCCTACTATGTCAATGCTGTTTTTCCCTATTCAAATAGAGCAGCAATAATTAACCAACTCTGGCTGTATTAACTCTTAAGTAACCATTAACTGTTTTTCTAAGTAGAATGTGCAGAATAGCACTGACACTTAACCACACTGCAACAGCAACGATCCACTCAAATTCACGGCAAGTGGTTTTGCAATTACTATTAAACTGACAATGTCATTTTAAGACATCTGTCACCATAGCAACTTTAACAGAAGCCTGGAAGATACTTTCCCACGCTATCATTTTAGCAATTTGAGTTGAGTTGAAGAATAGCGTGCAGACAGGACTCAAAACCGTGACACATAACCTTCCTCGCTGTTTATCTCTTTCACAGATCACACTTGATTTCAGTGGGCCTCAAAGTTTGCAACTTGCACAGCACTTGCATGACGTGAACTATGATCTTTTCAAAATAGCTGGACCCAATTTTATTTTTATACTTACATTTGTCGTTGTGTGTTACCAGCTGACTTCTAGCCGATTCACACATCACTTGTGCTGCATTTGAGTATTTGTCTGAAGACTTATACACAAACCTACATATAATTCCGTAATACAATAGTTAGTGCTATCATATGTATGGCCTTGTTTTATTAGTATGTTTGCTGATGGGTCTCATACAGAGAGGAGGAATGTCAAGTATGAAAACTAAAGCTGTCTAGATTTCTTGCAAGCAGCTTACACATGCTGCCTTAACAACATGACTGTTTTTTTTTTTTTTTTTTTTACACGTGAACAAGAGCAGAAATGTGAGCCTCTGGCTTGTGTTAGGCAGAAACCTTAATCCAGGATATATATATATATATATAGGTTTATTTTTGGTAAAGAAAAATCTATATACTGTCCTGTAGATAAAAAACATTAAATAAGATATAGCCACCAACTGGTGGCCACTTACTGTATGTCAGAAAAACACACTGAAAAATCTAGATCTATTCGATCTAGATATTTGATGTTATTAGATCTATTCAGATCTTATAACTTAGCATGTTTCACTTATTCTTTGAACTGTTCGTAATTTTTTTATTTTTTATTTATGTCTAATTCAAAGTTAGTGATAGTGATGCATGTTAGAGTTCCGAGAGAATTCAGTGTCACATGGGGGACAACAAACTCTATTTCAGAGGCTTCTCCACCCTTACATTATGAAAAATAGGAGGAGGAAAACACTTGATCAAATTCTAAATAACTTAATGCTGGCATGAACCACTTGAAGCCCTAAAGCTGTAATATGTGATTTCCACATCTTGTCAAACTACAGCAGAGATGGTAGAGCATTAAGTCTGCTTGTTATTTCATCTCAACCTGCTGCTGGTATTTAGATGTCTAGTAGCAAAGTGGTTATTTACCTATCACAGTAAATACTTAGACTCCACTTGGTTTCACTGCTCCATTTTCTTACCACGGACACCATTTGTTTGAATTCTAAGGTCCCAGAGGTTTGACAGTGTTAGCTGAAATATTCTTGGTTATTTCTATTTAACTTTACCAGATAAATTACAACTCTTTACTCTTATATGCTAAATTGCACACCAACTGTAAACAACTCATGTAATGCTACTATATGTTATAAGGTTACTGTAAGACGTAATATGAATTAAAAACTGATATTGATCTGATATTCTATTAACATCCAAATAGGAATAGACATTTTCGAGTTAGAATTGCCCTGTAATGACATCTTACACTAGCTAATACATATCCTGTTAAAATATGTGTAACCCCATATGTGATTTTTTTTTTTTTTGGGGGGAGGGGGGGACTAGTTAAACTCAAAGAGCTAAATAAATATTTGACCCAGAGTCTGTTTGGGTGAGAATATGACTGTTATAACTGCTAGCTAACGTTAGCTAAAGCTACCCAAATAAGTTCAGCCGAGTGAGACTTCAGTGATTTAGCCGCACACAGTCTGAAGACAAAGCGGCCTTTAACCTAACTTAACGCCACCCATTCTACAACGTTAGCCAATATATAACCCTATAATTATCGGTTTATAAAGGTTGGGAAACATAAATAACGTTGCTAACACTGAAAGTATCCAACTATTGTCTCTAGCAACGTTTACTCACTTTCTACTTGAGCTTGGACTTCACAACCCAGGGGAAGCAGCAGCAGCTGCAGAAGCGGCCACCAAATCCAACGAGACATTTCCCTCGGCTTCAACAAAACGCTTCTATCTGCCGGTCGATAAAACCATTGTATTTGGGTAGAGTAGAAGTACCTGCAAACAGAAAAGCGACATGCTTCACTGAGCTGAGAGGTTCGGCAGAGCGGTCCTGCCAGCCTTCGCCCTCTGCCGCTCTGACGGATTAACAAACCTTCCGCGAGAATCGCGTCCACGGTCCCGCGATAACAGCACCCCTTCACACTCCAAACTTTTTTTTAAATCGTTGATTAAAATTAAGAGCGTTTTACTCTTACTTTGTTTATATCTGTGTTGTTGGTGTCCATTCCTAACAGAACTGTTGTCTTTTGTAATGGTATGACATCAATGGCAAACTCCAAAACAAGCTTTACAAAGGGTTTGTGGGATGTGGATCATGGAAATAGTGACTCTTTGATAACATCTACTCTCAGACCATGGCTTATCACAACATTAGTCATTCATGC
The DNA here is from genome assembly GCA_026937815.1 of Etheostoma perlongum. Classification (NCBI taxonomy): domain Eukaryota; kingdom Metazoa; phylum Chordata; class Actinopteri; order Perciformes; family Percidae; genus Etheostoma; species Etheostoma perlongum. The sequence goes on along the minus strand of CM049393.1, from coordinate 23,173,825 downwards.
ACTATTTTATGTGCACAATTTTTTTTCAAAGTAGTAAAAAAAGGGCTGCTTTTCTTGATTTATTACATTTACAGCTACATTATTCAACTATTAAAATAAACATGTTCTTATAGGTACACTTTGACACGTTGAGGATCACAGACGCACGCAGTGGTCGGCCAAGGAGACTTACTGCATGAAAAACACATCAAGCATATTTCCCTTTGAAATGGAAAGATGTCCAGCAGTGACATCAGCTCAGAACTACCAGAAACCAGTGGGACACAAGTACACCATCTACTGTCTGGAGAAGTCAGAAGTGGTCTTCATGGAAAAGATTCAGCCAAAAAGCCAGACCTCTGACATAAAAACAAGGCCTAAAATGGCAGCAGGTTCTCTGGACTGATGATGAAATATTTGGCTGTATCCGAAGACAGTTTGTTTGCAGAAGGGCTGGTGAGCGCTACAATAATGAGCATCTGCAGGAAACAGTGAAGCATGGTAGGGGTTCCTCGCAAGTTAGGGCTGCATTTCTGCAATTGAAGTTGGAGATTTGGTCAGGATTAATGGTGTCCTCAATGCTGAGAAATACAGGCAAATACCGATACTCAATGCTGTGTTGAAGGCAAAGGGTGGTCACAACAAATATTGATTGGATTTAGATTCCTCTTCTGTTCATTCACTGCATTTTGTTTGTATATTTTTTTAATTGATGAAAATAAACTAACACTTCCATTTTTTAAAGAATTCTTAGTTTACATTTTTTTCATACCTGGATTGACACACACACACACACACATACATACATACACACACCATGAACAGTGAAAGTGATAAGTTATCTGCACAGGCCACCAAAACAGAACCAAAAACAATGTAATTTTACAATTGAAAGTAAGAGAATTTCTTCAGCAGAGACAATTTCTTGTTTACAGATTTATTTCAACTCAAGCCCTTCTTTTACCCATTCACACATTAAAACCTTGCAGGCACCACAGATGCATGCCAGCAACATTAGCAAACATAACACACGTAAAAACAAAGAAAAGTGAAGAATGTGTGTTCATACTGCATCGTGTCTGAATCGCCTGACGGGGATGCAGCTCTGCAGCATCATGCTGTAAATGCTCCAGGAAAAGGGAGAGGATAGAAGAATCTGGAGGGTGAAAGAGGAAGTGGTATGGGGAAATAAACTGTACACAGTAGTGGCAGCGGCAAGGGGTGAGCAGTCACCATGGGCTCTCTTAACTCTTCCGCAAGCTGACGTCAGTGCTGGTCAGCAACGGCGACAGTGACGTGTTCTCTGATGCGTCTTCTCTCTTCAGAACCAGGAAAGCCTCGCGACTGATTCCCAGCAGCTCTCGGAGTCCAATGTTCTCTAGCTAAAAATACACAAACAGAAATGTACAGCCATACATTCAGATGTAATAATACTGACACTATTACTACTAATGTGTATCTGGCTTTCATTCATTTAAAGCTGCATCTGGAATATTTGCACAATGATGGCTCCAAATAAATCACATCACCACATATAATATATGGTCTGCGATTATCACAGGCTTTTTAAACCAAGCTTCTAAAACTCATGTTGCCACAGGACAGTTTTAATAACATTTGAGTACACGTAACAGATGTAGGTATTCTTAGTTATGTACTGTCTGTTGCTTAGTAGTCTTGCATTGCCAGACCCTTCCTCCACAGTGCTGTGTAGGAGGGTCTGGCTAGTCCACACAGCATTCCGGGATGGGAGAAAAACGTGCTCTTAATTTAATGGTAAACTGTAGGATTTCCATACATTTCATATTTCTCCCTTTTTATTGTAGCCTACCTTCAGTTAGCGGTACTGCTACAATAGCTGCCAAACATCTTTATCTCCCCCTTGGTTGCTGGCTACAGTATCGGTCATAAATCCCACCCCTGGGTGCCTGGTTAGCTCACCTGGTAAAGTGGGCGCCCATATATAGAGGTTAACTACTTGACCCAGCAGCAGCAGATTTGACTCCGATCATGCCCCCCTTTTCAAATCTAAGCTGTCCTATACAATTAAAGGCCTAAAATGCCTAAAATGAAGAAATAAATACATCCCACCCCTTCCATGTTATCAGCTGGCACATGGGCCAAAATAAAATTTTTAAAAAAGTACACGTCAAATCATTTTTCCCTAAAGATGGATTTGGTCATTTTAAGTAGCTCTTATCATGCAGTGATAGTATTCATTTTTCTGCTAAGTTTTTTTTTTATTATTACTGTTATCTGATGCTATAAAAACGGGGTGAAACATCACAATTGACAGCTGTGATTGACTCCCAATCACTACTGCACAGACTGTGGCTCCAAATTTAAAAGATGGCAGGGCACGTATCCAGGAGATTAGGGCTTTACTTTTGTAAAATGGGAGGAAGTGGAGATGCGTCGTCCATCTTTATATAAAGTGTTAGCCTACCAGAACCATATGTCTATCAAAGTGTGCCATGTGGAAAAAGAAAAAGGAGAAAAGAAGCTGCTTAGAATTTTTCTAAGTGTTGATTTGAGCCCCTACCCTCCACCACTTTTTTATGTGGACAACTGTTGAACAACTGTTGTAAGTACATACGGAACAGGTTAGGGACATTTTTTACCTCTAGCTGTTTAATCCTCTCCTCTTCTTCACATATTCGTCCCTCGTCCACCTCTATCGCTTTCCTCATCACAGAGGCCATCTCATTGATCTTGTCTATGTGTGCTTGCATTTCCTAGTAAAGATGAAAAACACATGTTTGAATACAAGGCAGTGGAAGTTGGTAAAATGTGTTAATACATATTAAAAAATACTTAAAATAGAATGACATTCTTTAGGTGGTAAGCCTTTAGTTACTCTTTATCAAAACAGCTGACACATTATTTTTCAGTTTACAATCAAGTTGACATGTAATATCTGACATGCCCTCTGTTACCAGGTGCTTAAAGAAACTAGTAGGCCTCACTGACCGTGGTGTGCTGCTCCTTCAGCTGGGTCACGATGGTGGGGTCATCCCTCTTGCTGGTCATGAGGAGCCTGAACACCTGCTCCCTGTATTTGGTCATGATGAGCTCTAATGCAGACTGGTGTTCCTCTAACGAAGTCCGTAGCTCTGCAGGAAGAGGGAACAACACAGGAGTGAACACAGGCAACGCAGCTGAAAACCCCCTACTAGAACATCTGTCAGCTTCATAATGTTGCACTTTGCTGTGTGTAGCCATCACACCTTTCTGTGGTTGTGACCAAACAGGAACAGTTCAGTGGAGTGGAGTCCACTCCAAACATTGCATGATAAAAAAAATCCTTTGCCATGTTTATCTCCCGCAATGGAAATAGCATTACAAATCACCTGCCTACCTTTGTTTTCTTGCTGAAGCTCTCTGATTTGACGGTTTTCCTGTTGGATTCCCAGGACCAGACTAGAACGAGGACGATGTCGCGCTACCTGGTTCAGTGAATCAATCTCCTCTTGGTACTGCAAACAGGAGATCACCAAACCAACTCCCATTAAACAACTGGAAATGTCAGTATAACATGTTAGAACGGTTTTTATGGTTGCTAGTATTTCAAAATAAAAATGTCTCTTAAAGTGCTCATATTATGCTTTTTGGCTTTTCCCCCCTTTCCTTTATCGTGTTGTATATATTATTTTGTGCATGTTATTGGTTTACAAAGTGAAAAAGCCCAAAGTCCCTAAAAGGGACTTACCATCTCCAACTGCTAGCGTGGTACACCCTCATACTCTGCTTCTGACTGGCTAGCAGTCCTTCCCTAGCTACTGCACATGTGTGACTCCCAACAAAGATGGAATAAAAGTGAGATGCCTTACTCTGTAGCTAAAACAGAGAGTTCAACACACAGGGTGAAAAGAGGGAGCTGCAGAAGTAAAAATATGGTGTTTTATGAAAAAGAAACCATGTAAACCTATTCTGGTACAACCACCAAATACAATTATGAACCTGAAAATAAGCCCAATATGAGCACTTTAAAAGTGATTTACATCACTGTCTTACACTTACTTTCGTTAATAGGTCAATGTTTGCTTTTAGTAAATTTAGTATTACATTTTATTTTTATATGAAATTATATTTTATTAGCACCAATATAATGTGACAGCATACCTGTTGCATGGACTCCACCCGTTTATTGAGCGATGTTGTCTGTTCGATCAACATCTCAGCTGCGTTGTCATGGTTACGAAGCCTCTCCACTAATGATTTGGCATCTGCCAGGACCTTCTCTAACGTACCGTTCATGCCTGAGGAAATACAAGTCATCATTACTAGGAACTATAAAGGGTTAATGACTACAGCATTGTAGTTTTAATAAAAAAGAGTGGGTTCTTTATAATTGACCATGTCACCATTAAGGGATGATATATGTCAGTGTAATAAATACCAGGTAAGACCATAGACTAATCCATTTAATGGCTAAAATCTGTGTTGTAAAGCTGGGCTAATTGGTTGTCTTTTCTTTTGATTGATTGTCTGATGATTGGTTCAAAATTATTCCATTGTAAATGTACTTTACATTTTTATCAGGCTTTTATCTCAGGTAATACATTGGGCCAGATAAAGCACATTATGCCTAATCAAGCTATTCATTACATCTCTTACTTACTGTCAAATGTCACACTAACAGAAACTAAAGCTCCCCATGTGTACATCATTAGATTATGTCCAATTTGAGTCACTAAAGTACAAGTAGCATTAGTTGCTCAGGACAATGACCAGAATAAAGTAAAAAGGCATGACTTCAGAGAACTAAGATAAAACACCATGTAATTAGCTAGCTCGTTGCTAACCCTACTCTACCTTCTTTGTTCTCGTCACACCTTGGATAACAACCACCTTGTTGTAAGTGATATATTTAGTTACTGGTACGTCAAATTTATGAACAGCAGTAAGCGTAAAGGTAATAACACATTCAATATTTCAGCTTCTGTTAACAGAGTAACATAGCTAGCTAGCTAATATTACCAGCAGCACAAACACAAGTCTTAGTTAACTTATTAACGTTAGCTGACTTAGTACCCATGCTTAAGCTGTTATGCAAATTAACAGCATGTAGCTATCGTTCTAACTGGTCGACTGACATTGCAAGTAGTTTCTTATTAAAGTTAGAAAATAGCTGAGGTGTAACTGTCGTACCTGGAGAACTCAAAGTGCACGACATTGGAGTATAGCTAACTTAGTCCGTTAACGTTACTTCCTGTTGATGTTTAGTAGCTAATTTTACCTACAGGCTAACATTAGAAACATTAGTAGAAGGACCAACACGTAAAGGTTCTGAAGCAGCGGACATGAACTATGAACTTGATCTAGCCAAACACTTTAGCGTTACTCGTTTTAGTGTAGAATCAGTCTCTAGATGACTTAAATGGCTACAGCTGATCTAAACGATTGTAAGCTAACCAAAGCTTCCTTAACACCACAAATACCGCGAGAATATTATGTCAGGACAATCTCGCGACAATGACAGCGGGATTTAGTTAAATTACAGAAAAAATGGCGGATCGGCTAACGCAACTCCAAGACGCTGTCAATTCGGTAAGACTAATGAAGTTTTTATACGTCAACTAACAAAAAATAATTTTATTTTGGCATGTTATTTCACCTGAATGCCTAGCTAGTTCGAAGGAGTATTCATATTTATTCCAGGAACTTGTTAACATGGCTACATCACTGTGTAGCAAACGACCAGGGGCCTATACCACTAACAAGTCTAGCTTTATGTTGTAGTGTACACAGAAACATTTGCTACAGTCCTGCAGTGTTAAAACACTGGACCCTCATAGTGACTCATATTTACTAAGTCGCAAATAAGTGGCTGACTGGCAGTGTCAGCAACTATATAGCGTATACAAAGCTCCTTCCTTGGAATAAAGTGTAATCCAAATGGTGTTGGTTTGTGTCCAGCTCGCAGATCAGTTTTGTAATGCCATCGGCGTCCTGCAACAGTGTGCGCCTCCTGCCTCCTTCAGTAACATCCAGACGGCTATCAACAGAGACCAGCCAGCAAACCCAACCGAAGGTGATCTGTTTGTTTTTTGTTCCTTATCTGTATTCACTTCTCTTGCCTTCTCATTTATTATACCTTACCTCTCAACACTTTCTGATTTACATTATCGATGTACCAATCCAATATTGGCCTAATTAAATTGATTGGGTTTTGCCAGATGTAATTAATCCATAATCAGTGGTGGATTATAACTGTGCATTTACTTCAGTATTGTACTTAAGTACACATTAAAGGTATTTGTACTTTGCCTGAGTCTTTTCTTTTCATGCCACTTTCTGCTTCTACTACTTGTACTTTTTTGTCCACTATATAAATCTGACAACTTCAGTTCCTAGTTACTTAACATATTGAGATTTTTGCACACAAAACACATGTTTATAAAATTGTGATGGTTTATTATGAATAAACCTTTTTTTTTTTTGTTTAAACCTTTACCCAGAGTATGCCCAGCTGTTTGCAGCTCTGATCGCCAGAACAGCCAAAGACGTGGATGTACTCATCGACTCTCTGCCCAGTGAGGAGTCCACGGCAGCTCTGCAGGTCAGTGCATTCCCAAGTTCCTTTTAGAATATGCACATCAGCTACAGATAGGGCTGCACAATTAATCGCAATTTTATCAAAATCGCAATATAGATTTGCGCAATATCCAAATTGCAGAGTGGCGCAATATTTGTTAAAGGCAATATGTGTGTCAAACCATTTTGAATGAAGTATTGGGGTGTTGCAGACACATCCTGGCCTACAAATCCTATCCTACTGACTACAGAAAACATCTTTGGCAAAAATCTAACTTTAACATTTTTAACTTTTTAATAATTAATATTAGTCAATAAAAATGAGAATGATACAAAGATGATGCCCTTCAATATTGTAAATCCTATTGCAATCTCAATATCAGTCAAAATAATAACAATTAGATATATCGTGCAGCCCTTCTTACAGATTCCACAGTAAACGCATACAAAAGCCCAGTTAGTATTTCTAATTTTCAGTCAGCAGAGGGAGCCAGTTATAACACTTGTACAGCTTTCTACATCAAGACTCTGACCATGAAAATGATGTCTGCAAAATGATTATAGTCAGTTTTCAGGTCGCTCTTCTGGTTATTAATTGTACGAAGCCTAGAAGATGATAATAATATACTCTTGAATAAACTTTTTTTTTTTTATGTACTGACTCATACACACCAATAAATAAAGAAACTAAAACTTAATTCCATTGGAATCGTAATTTTTGAACCAGTTCCAATGCCAAATCCTATCAAACAGTATTATCATATACCATATTAGGGCTGGGCGATATGGAGAAAATTGTATATCATAATATATTTTGCAACGATATTGTAGGGTTGACAATTTGTGCTTTAACAAAATGTCTTCACAATTAGATTTTAGATAAATAATCATCAGTAATATGGATATACTGACTATGATTATGTGTAATTAAAGTATCAGGACACATGTATGTTTCCTCGTTTTAGGTTTGTACGGTTTATGCCACTCAAAAGTTTAGAATGGGAAGTTTTCAGCGCTGAGTGCTGTTCATTTTCCAACACAAACATCGTTCAATTTTTTTTTTTTTTATATTGAACTTTTGTAATAACAACTTTACTCAACATGCTCTCCCTTCATTTTTAAAATGTGCTCATGATCGGCTGTTTCAGTGTATGCAAAAGTAACTTAAAAGAGTTTGATTCTGGCACACAATACCATTACTGCTGGTTTTCTTGAAATTATAGGACATGAGGATACTGCCCATGGATATCCTCAATTTACTCTTTTTCTTAAAAGCACACAATCCTCGATGCTCTTTCCAACGTGAACATGGAAAGAAAGTGCTTTATTAATCCTAGTTGGAGTTTGCAGCCAAGTCACACTTGAATTACAAAACAAACTTAAAATGGAAATAGAAAGACACTTCATTGGAACTGCTTACATGAGTGCTGGAAATAACGATACAGTTATATACAGGGGTCTCATAGTTGTGATATATGACCTGTAACATGAAAGTGTGACATCCATTAGGACATTTAGACTTGTCCTAGTATGTTACTGATGACATAAACAATGGCGCTGTTCTGGGGGAAAAAAGGGGGCTTCTGGGATCCTTTTATTTTTTTTAATCCACTGGTGGAAGGGAATAATGTACACAGAAGGGAGGAAGAATTATGACTAAAAGTCACAAAAACAACCATGTCCAGGCACTCAAGGTTGGTTACAAAAAGCGATTTAAAAGGCCATTAATTAACAGGGCAACACATAAAAAAAAATACACAGACGCGAGAGCAGGGTGTAGTTACACAGTGATTATCAGTTGCAGGTGTGCACAGGTGAGAGCAAGAATTTTTTTTTATTATTATTTTTTATACCTGGCCTTTAGGGACATACCACCACAAAAATAACCCAAAACGCATGTTGCAAAATGCAGCATCTAGGGGTCCACCGATTACTGGTTAAATTAAACCGCAACCCTAAACAATACAGTCAAAACAAAATAATAATTACAGAAATCGCTTCCTGAAGTCTAAACATTGCAAGTGTTGCAGATGGCTGTAGCAGAGCCAGAGTAGCGCACTTTTTAATTATTACCTTTATCAGTTGTTGGTAAAATAAAACACCAATACAGATCATCTGCAAATGACCAAATATTGGGCCTGATGACCGGCCAGGCCCATCATTGGTCGATCCCTAGCATCTAGGCATCGGGACCCTGAAAGTGAAGCAGCTAAAGAGAATTTAGCCATCATTGTTTTTATTATCTCCACCTTTTTATTACTGGGACATGTTTTAATGTCTTTAGTTAAAAATGCCCATACGATTTTTAATGCCATAATTCAACAGTCTTAGAAGCTTGGACGCTTTAATATCTCATCCTAATTGTCTGAGGTGTGTAAGGTCACAAAATTAAAAGAATAAAAGGGTTGCATACTGTATATGTAAAACCTAATGAAGATCTACTGATTTTGCAATATTGCATGATGGGTATGTATCAGTTTAGGCAAATGTAAATGACCTGCACCAGCATCTCCCCATTACTGAAGCTCATAAGCACGATTGACATAACTTTAGCAGTCCGTGCATTTTAGATGCATGTAGTACATACATACATACATACATACATACTCATATACATGAGTGGAATTCATCAACTGCAGGGGAATATCACAAGTGAGACACCTGTAAATCACTTCTCTTACATCGGTTTACTTTTACTTTAAAAATAAAAGCATCACGTTTTTCACCCTGAGACGTCACTCTGTGATCTGGCACCTACAGCACAAACATACAACTGTTGATCAGTAAATCAGCATATGATGTAGTAATGGAGTATTTATTCTAGGAATATCTGGCCATTCAGTTTCTTTTGCTGGGGTTAATGAAATGTATTTATTTAAACGTATTTTGGTGGACCATGATTGACTACTTACACTTATCTGTTTCTTAGGCTATTGTGGCTTCAAGACCTTGCATGTAGTTTTGCTATTCCTATTGTCTGTCACCAGTGCATCAGGCAAGTTATAAAGAGACCACAGAGCCTCCTCTCATAGATAATGAGGCTTTAGAATGAATGATGTTGCATATTTGATTCAGCTGTGTGTGGGTGGGTGTACATATACACACACATTCATACTGCAAGTCATCAATGACAGAGGGAGCACAATAAAAAGGCATAGGGGAAAGTGTGAGATCTAGAAGTATACGACAAGAAAAACATTTGAAATAAGAACTGAATAAAGACGATAAATTAAGACAATAATAAAATCGCAGTGTATTGCACATAACAAAAATACAATCTACCAGTTGGATTGTTGAAACGGCTGAAGCTCACAGTTTGTACTGTTTGCACTACAAATGAATTTGCATAAATAAAATTGTAAGTGAGTGTGACCGTCTGTGCCTCTCGCCAGGCGGCCAGTCTGCGGCAGCTGGAGGAGGAGAACCACGATGCCGCCGCCCGTCTGGAGGAGGTGGTTTACCGCGGCGATATGCTGCTGGAGAAGATCCAGAGCGCCCTGGCTGACATTGCCCAGTCTCAGCTCCGCACCCGCAACGGAACACCTCACCAGCCCTCACCAGCCGAATCCTGACCGGCAGTGTGCAAAACGCAGCTCTGGACATTTTCAGCTATTTCCCTTCTCCCCATTCTGACTCTTCGTTTTTAAACGTCAGGGGTACGAGGTGCCATACAGTTAGCGAAACATAATTTGGTTGCTCAACTGCAATGTTCTTCTTCTTTTACACAACAGCCACTGGTCTCCAGGCAAACACTGAATGTGTAAGACACTAGATGCCTGTTGATGACGTCTCCATGTTTGTTTGTTTTTTTTGTTTTTTTTTATGTCTATGTTGTATATTGATTTAAGTCTGTTTTTGTAGATATTTATGAAAGTAGTAATTGAAATTCTCATTTTGGAGCATCTTTACTGAAAAACCTCAACACCATCTTTAGACTGGTTAACAAACCCACTCAGCTTACTGTTACTCTGAAGTCAGTTTTTAATAAAGCTTGAACAAACACCTGTCATTTGTTCAAACCATGTGTATCTTTACAACAGAATTTTAGATTGACAGAATAGTTGTAATAGGTTTTTATTGGGAAAATCACTACAAGAAGCATTTTATCTCCAGAACATGAAGGATGCTTATTATTGTTGCCCTTAGCGCTCACAACCTCTCAGTTTTTATAAAACTGCCAATTGATTTCCAAAATGAATACAACTTTTCTTATATTATAAAATCCTTGTCATTAATCCTAAACAGCCCTTGTGCCTTATGGCACAATAACTTTCCTAAATTGATGTTAGTTTATGCTGCAATAGCTCCACGTATTTCATCAAAGAATCACAGATAAAATCATGCAGAAAATCTGAAGTCTACAAAGGCATGTGATGAATGATGTGCTTGAATGCTTTTGTTAAATTGTGTCAAAGAGGTCATTTTCAATATCACCACACTCTTGAAATTGTCAAATGTTTTGAGGAACTAAGCTCTCATTTAAGTATGGTTTATGACGTTCGAGAGGAATTCAGATACAAATAGCACGGATGGGGGTAAAAATGGGGAAGAGAGCTGCAGATGACTTACAGATATACTTATTTGGAAACCTTTAGACAGGAAAAAATCAGTCTTTGGTTGAACTGTTAATGTCTGAAAATCACCATAATTGTACTAATGTTTTCACACAACTGCAATCATGTGACACATGGTCTTGATTACCTACACATCAAATTGTGGCTCAGTGGTCAGAGTCCTCTGGGAAGCTTTGGCTACAGGCCAGAGAGTTTATAGCCCAAATCTAAATATAGGTGCTGTGTCACAGCTCAGTGGGCCCCCCTTGATGCAAGAAATATAAAAACAGCCTTGTCTGCCGGACACCACACCCAGACACGTTAGCAAGGTACACCCACCTCTGTGCATGTTGACATCATGGCTCGTCCAGTCATCCCGTCCAAATAAGGAGATTTATGGCGGAGAAACAAGCCTGGACTGCTTTTCACTGTCAACAAAAGTGTGTTGTTGGTGTAAAAGTTTGATCTGCTTTTTGTTTCTTTCTTTTTTTTCCTTTTACTGCATTCACCTGTCCTACAGACCTTTTAGCTTATACACACAAGTGGACAAGGACATAAAAGAGTCCAGATAGGGTGAAAACATTTCTAAGCGTCCTCGCTGAGATGACTGGAGAAAACGAGCCATTTTTCTGTGGAATTTCAAGATTGAAAAGTGTGAAAACTTAACATGTTTTGAGTATTTTTTGGCCAAACAAGCTGCAGTCATGTTGAAATATTCCACCAGTTTCAGGTCTTAAATATCTTTGAAAATATACCCAGAATATAGCTGTGGTCTATATCTATGGCACTCTATCACAATTTTATTTTTTATGGTGTCTTATCTCCTGTATTGTCAGTGGGCAAAAGTAATTGCATAACATATTTATGGTTATAGGTTAATTTTTTTATTTTTATAATAGTGATTGTTTAATGTAAACCATTCCTATGTTTTTCTTCTTCTGTAAATGTCTCTCTGTCAACTATAGCAAATAAAACCCACAATGTGACCTTTTATTGACCTAAGATACCTTCCTGTAGTTTTTATGGCATTTGCTATTTATGTATGAAGGAAATAATTATTTTACAGTGTGTAATAGGATTATAAAAATCAAAGTAATATTAGTTTTTTGTAAGGGTTAGAACTAAGCATTACCAATAACATTATGTAACTATAAGCTACAATTAGACTATAGCTAGAATCCAGTCTTTCATAGCTGCAAATGCTTGCTAGCAAAATGAACCTGCGTCCTGGAACCGTTCCTTATTATACATCCATGTTTCGAACACAACCCTTGCGGGGCCGTTTGGATCTTCTCATTGGCTGACGCACATGTCCTTCTCATGTGTATTGCACATATGATTGGCAATTAGAAACCACAGGTTCCTTTCTTCATCGGTGATTGGTTCTTGCCAACGTCAATCAAATGCTAATGCCGTTGCGGGGCCGGAGCGTTTGATGAGACCGACGGTTCCAAGGAGCAGCGCTGCTTATTTTGCATTTTTATAGCGATAAAGACGGGGGAAGCGCTGAATTTCGAGGTCAGGGGGTTACAAATGAAGAAAGTAAAATAATGTCAAATAATTTCAGGTTAGCTTGCTGTCAACGTCAGAGCGCTTTTGTTATGATTTGGCGTTGATATCGGCGATGTTTACTATGCAGCCCATTAAGTTCCTCTGAAGGGTGGCCAGTAACGTTAACTGGAGCCTTCGACTGCCTAAATATTTGGCAGAAAATACAAAAATTCACATTATTTGTCATATATCGTGCGGTGGCGCCAAGCCAGTAATTAACTCTGGAGCAGGACACGGAGGTAGGTGAAAATATTTCCCACATAATACTCTATTTTTGTGCTGTCGGGTTTTTCAGAGACAGAGACGCATAAGGGAATTTAACGGACGAATAGCTAGCTAACGCAACACAGCAACAAACTATGCCAATGTTTGTATTGTATAAGTAGCTACCCTTATATTATTAAAGCTTATTGGTATCTAAAAAATGAATATTATCAAGTGTCAGCCATCATGTGCCGGGCAGCAATAGTAGATAGTAGGAAGGTTTGACAGGGGGGCACAAAAAGTTGAAGAGTTGTGTGTGTAACGTTAACGTGACGGAGCTTGTGAAATAGCGTTCACGTTACTCAATGCAGGTACACGCGATCTCTGCAGGTGGATGAGGGAAGTGTGACGTTAATAAAAGCATGACGATACGATTACGGTTGGGTATCGTTGCTACTAATCGATTCCGATTTTTACCAATTGTTGATTCCGATGCTTTGGGTGGTAGGTTGAAAACCGATCACATGCTAATACAGAGAAAATATTTTTAAAAACAAACACCATTCACTATTTACTTAATACAGTTTATGAAACCTGTAAATAAATTTCATACAGTTTAATTTCGTTTCTGTTATTAAATAATGTGATTCAATAATAATAAGTTATTAATATTATTTTTTTCATTATCTGTAACTGTAACCTGCCAAAATGACACAGGGACTCATGTATGTCAGGCAATACACAATCAGTCAGTTGCCCGAAAAACGTTGCTATTGGTGTGTCTCAAATCTATATTCAGAGCCACTCACTAAACTGAATGGGGTTGTGCAAGTCACTTGAATCACTTGAGTCAGTATTGCTAAATCGCCAAGGAAACTCAGTCCAAATGCCCACACCCACGCGCCACCTCATGTAGCTGCTTACAGGGGAGCCATTTAGTCACAGAAAAGAAAGCATTTTAAGCCAGACTGTTTATTTATTGTCTTAACTTAGTTTAGCCTAAGCAAATACACTCACCGGCCACTTTATTAGGTACCCCATGCTAGTAACGGGTTGGACCCCCTTTTGCCTTCAGAACTGCCTCAATTCTTCGTGGCATAGATTCAACAAGGTGCTGGAAGCATTCCTCAGGGAGTTTGGTCCATATTGACATGATGGCATCACACAGTTGCCGCAGATTTGTCGGCTTCACATCCATGATGCAAATCTCCCCGTTCCACCACATCCCAAAGATGCTCTATTGGATTGAGATCTGGTGACTGTGGAGGCCATTTGAGTACAGCGAACTCATTGTCATGTTCAAGAAACCAGTCTGAGATGATTCCAGCTTTATGACATGGCGCATTATCCTGCTGAAAGTAGCCATCAGAAGTTGGGTACATTGTGGTCATAAAGGGATGGACATGGTCAGCAACAATACTCAGGTAGGCTGTGGCGTTGCAACGATGGTCAATTGGTACCAAGGGGCCCAAAGAGTGCCAAGAAAATATTCCCCACACCATGACACCACCACCACCAGCCTAAACCGTTGATACAAGGCAGGATGGATCCATGCTTTCATGTTGTAGACGCCAAATTCTGACCCTACCATCCGAACGTCGCAGCAGAAATCGAGACTCATCAGACCAGGCAACGTTTTTCCAATCTTCTATTGTCCAATTTCGATGAGCTTGTGCAAATTGTAGCCTCAGTTTCCTGTTCTTAGCTGAAAGGAGTGGCACCCCCGGTGTGGTCTTCTGCTGCTGTAGCCCATCTGCCTCAAAGTTCGACGTACTGTACGTTCAGAGATGCTCTTCTGCCCACCTTGGTTGTAACGGGTGGTAATTTGAGTCACTGTTGCCCTTCTATCAGCTCGAACCAGTCTGGCCATTCTCCTCTGACCTCTGGCATCAACAAGGCATTTCCGCCCACAGAACTGCCGCTCACTGGATGTTTTTTCTTTTTCGGACCATTATCTGTAAACCCTAGAGATGGTTGTGCGTGAAAATCCCAGTAGATTAGCAGTTTCTGAAATACTCAGACCAGCCCTTCTGGCACCAACAATCATGCCACGTTCAAAGTCACTCAAATCACCTTTCTTCCCCATACTGATGCTCGGTTTGAACTGCAGGAGATTGTCTTGACCATGTCTACATGCCTAAATGCACTGAGTTGCCGCCATGTGATTGGCTGCTTAGAAATTAAGTGTTAACGAGCAGTTGGACAGGTGTACCTAATAAAGTGGCCGGTGAGTGTATATAGGCTTTCAATGTAGACATAGAAACCGGAACGGAGAAGTGCCCGTAGTGAATACATTATTATAATTTTTTTTTAAATCAACTGTGTGCTCGACGTAATTGCATTTTACCATATTTATTACATGTATACACCAAACCTACAGTAAGCATAGCTAGGTTACGTGCAGAACATTGTATGTTACTGACTCGTACGTGCATCGAGGATTCACGAGTCATCGAGGGCCCGTGAGTTCTCGAGTGAATCCCATTGGCTGTGAGCTTCATGCTCTGAGTCTGCGCGTCGGGCTGTCTCTCTGCTAATTCAGTCGCTTGGGTTGACTTGTGGAGTTGTTGTTGCCTACGAAATTGTAAATTATAAAGCTTTTTGTTAAGATGGCTAGGAATATTAGTAGCTAATGTTTGTGAAGTTTGTGTGTATCGCTGTTATTTTAGATTGAATTGTAGTAGGACTCAACTGATCCCGAGTTAATGATACTAGAGACTCGCGAGTCAATTCAAAGACTCGAGTTAAAGATCCGAGTGAATCATGACTCAAACAGGTTTTTAAACGGACAGATTGGACAACATGGGCGCTGGAATGAAAATGGCTCCGCTTTGCAACGCTTGCGAGGCCAATGTGTTCCTGCCGTGATTCATCTTTCTCCATACTACCTGATAGGGTGTTGAACGGTACACAGAAGTCACGGTTTAGTTCATACCTCGGTTGAAACATCATGGTTCTGTTCAGTACAATGGAGGGAAAAGCAAAACAAAAATGCAAGGCATTTTTTTTATTGTTTATTTCTAAGGTTGGACTGCCTAGTGTCATACAGTCTCTCCCCTGAGTGTGTAAAGATCATCTCCAGACTCAAACTGGAACTCTGCTATAAAACTGAAAATACAGCATCTCTTATTTATGAAAGTGCAAATTACATACTAAAATTACAACAAAAATTCTACTTAGGCGAGACCTTCCCCTACAAAACAGCTAGCGGCTGTCGGTACACGATCTGTCCTGGCTGCACAATCCGTTCTGCGCATGTGCAATATGTTCGCACACGTGCAGATGATAATCTTGATGTATGAGGATTTACGGCACTGCACGATCTGTTCCACAGTAGCGGTCTACTGTTAGCCTCCACCGGAAAGCTAATTAGCTAACAGCTAATTCGGCTAACTGCTAGCTGACAGCTTGATTCAGCCTAAAATAACGTTACTCAAACTAAACAGTGGGAAAAGCAGCTACTGCTAAATTAAGACTTTACAGTAATAATAAAGACAAGTATTGAGTGATTGTATTTTAAATCTGCACAAGTAAAGCAGAACTGACGTAACAGCTGTTATATATTTAAACGGTTATTTTAAGTTTTGAGGGTCTTTTACATAGTGTCTCAGCTAGTAGTTAGCCCAAATTAGCTGTTAGCTAAACTAACGTTAGCTTTCTTTAACTGTCTATGGGAACAGATTGTGCAGTGTTGTAAATCTGCGTTTCATCATGACATCATCTGCGCATGCGCAAACATATTGCACATGCGCAGAACCGATCGTGCAGCCAGGACGGATCGTGTACCGACAGCGGCTACATAACTTCAGAGCTAAGGCAGGGCTACAGATTAGGTGTCCCTAAGAAACATGTATCTAACAGTAGTTCTGCATTACATTAAGTCATTTGCATGCAGTTTATTTATTTTTATACCATGTATTCTCCGTGTAAATTCATGTATTGAACCGTGACGCCCGTACCGTTTCGGTTCAATACGAATACATGTACCGTTCTGCCCCTACTACCTAAACAAAACAAAAGGTATCGCTTTGCGCAGCGTCATCCCGTCCAGTAAGGGCTCCTTGTGTAGTTGAGGAACCGATAAGCAAAACCAAACCTTACCTGGTTCTTGACATTTTGGAATCTGTTCTAATTTGGAACCCGGTTTCGGTTCCCAATCCTAATTACAATGCACATTAAACATAAATATAAGTTATACATTTGACATTTATTTTGTCTGCTTTTAATTTTAAATACATTGACAAAACACATGCCAAAATATTTGAAATAAAAGTTGTTGTTTTTTCTTTTCAATTTTTATGCATATTCTAAAGTATATATTATTACTGGAAGAACAAAGACTGTGAATTAGGGTAGGGTTACAATCAATAGTTATTTTCATTATTAATTATTTTCTATCGTTTGGTTGATAAAATGTCAGAAAATAGTGAAAGAATGTCCATCCCAGGTTCTCAATGTCTAAAGGTGATGTCTTGTTTTGTCACTCCAAAACAGTTTTAATATGATTATAAAACCGAGAAAAGCAGGACATCTCCATATTTGAGAGACGGAAACAGCATTTTCTGCTATTTCTGCATTAACAATTCCTTAAACGATCAATTGTCTATCAAAATAGTTGTCAGTTTATCTTTTGATTTGTCGATCAACTAATGGGTTAGTCAACTAATCGTTGCAGCTCTAGAATAAGTATAATGCATATAGTACCACATGACAAACAATGAAACTGCACAATGTACTGTAAGGGATATTACTGAATAATTTAAACACACCATTGAGTTTCCATTATTAGAATGTTAGAATGTTATGGTGACTTGAAGCTTAAAATACCAGAAAAAGTAGTTTTTGGGGTGTTTTTTTGAGCGCTCCATTGCTCTCTCTGGCGTCATGACTGAGCCCTTTCATTCAGGACGGAAAGGGCTTCCTGTCCAGTCACTTGAAGGGTGGAGTGTGTCTTTGTGACACACAGACACACACACACACACACACACACACACACACACACACATTTTGACACAATGTAGTGGACTAATCCTTCAGTTTTAGTGAGATGAGGCAACATCATCTGAGTTTTAAAACCATGTTTTATTTATTGTAACCAACTCCTTTACTTTATTTGGAGATTATAGTTTTGGCCAGCCAGATTTGGCCCCTGTTTTAGACAGCATGCTTTAGTCTCCAAATAGTGAGCATGCTTTTATAATTCCTTCCTTATACAGTATGTGCCTGAGTGCTGTAGCCTTGTATAGCTATGGGGTGGATCTGATTTAACTTGAAGCCAATCGGAAGCCTACAGACTGAGCTAAAGGCCTGGCATTTTTCACCTATGTGGGTACACAGGCACAAAACCCATCCAGGCTCTTAAGGGTGCTCATTATTTTCATTGCTCAATTCTCAGCTCCATACAGCAAATTAGTAGACCGGGGGGGGGGGGGGGGGGATAATAATGATATTGCAAGCTTGGATTAAATGGCTTTCCAAGATTTTATTCAGAGTCATTAGTCTTTAAATGACAATAGATCTGCACATAACACTGTACCCATTCTGTGACGAATTGATAACAATTTGTAATTATATGAAAGTCAGAGCTCTTACTGACGAACCCAGAGAATGACCACTGTCCAATCACTTTTCTTTTGGTTTCACGGCCCACAACTTTACTGTTTTGGCTCACTTTCTCTGTCCGCTGTATGCTTCCAAACGACAGACCGACAAAGTAGGCATTTATCAACTGAAGAGCCAGATATTTTCCTAAAAGGAGAGGGAACATTGAATTCTCAGGCAGCCATAAATACCACTCCAAATTCATGGTTTGCTCATTTTTAATATTTACTTTAAAACATAGACTCACAATATGTAGGTTCTAGCTAAATGTCTGTATAGGACTGCTCTTTCTGACCTAAATGAATTTAGCACTACTGACGTGTTAAAGAGAGAGTTTGGATATTTCGAAGTGGAGTTGTATGAGACACCACATTTCTATCATTCTCCATGTTCTCCAGCTCTAGTGTCTAGTATATTTGTGTAGTCAGTCGAAATATCATGTTTGATCATTGTCAGTTTCAATGATAAACAGAGAAAACACTCTTCTTCTACTACTTCAGCACAGCACATGGAGTCTGTCTTGTAGGGTTTTTTAGTTGTTAATTTTGCCATTTCCAACCCTTATTTGGTATCACTGAAACTATTGGGATTTACATTAATGCAGCCATCAGTCTGCGACTGGCCCCCCACTTTTCTGGTGGAAACCTTGAAGTGACCTAAATTTGCACTTTGTTGACCATAAAGAACACCTGTTGCGGACCACAGATGAATTGTTCATCTGTGTCAGGCTGTTGTGGTAGCTACAGTATGTTCACTGGCTACAAAGTTACTGTACATAGCTAAGGATTTTTTTTTTTTTTTTTTTTTTTCAGAAAATGTAACATCACACAGAGAGGGACATGAGCTTACGTAAGATCACAGAGAACTGTAGTTAGTCTGCTTTGTGTTTGTCATTTGATTGCCGATCATCAGTGGTGTCTCCCTATTTACGCTGAGCTTCCTAAGAGTTTTGTGCTCATGTAAATCTGTTCAGTCATCAGTAACTCTCCACCCTTATTTTACAGTGTGGCTGTTTTCCACTTAACAAAAACCTCCCAGACCAAGCAGTTTGCACCAATGATTCATTCAGGAAGTGTCTTGTTGTTGTTGTTGAGATTGTTGGGACTTGGATGGAAAAGGGTCTGTGGCGAGACCAAACACGGGTCCTATCTCTGGGCTGCAGGGCTGTTTTATCTCTGTGTGGGCTAATCAAGTCAATTAATAATATTCTGATGGCGTACTGCTGAAAGAGTGTGATGATGTACACATCCACGTACATGCTTACTGAGAAAGATCTGCGGAGATTTCCCTGATTAGTTCCTGGAATGAAACCCTGCCGGTGAGCAGAGGTTTCCAGTCACAGGAATATTTTAGAATTAAGGAAGGGATCTGTTTGAGAGCTGTACTTGTTGAAATGGATAGCACATGGGTACCTGGTTGTCTTGTACACTGAAGGGGAAAAAGTAAAGCAATTAGATATTCCTTTCGATTTGAAAGTCTTATAGGGATATTTTACCGCTGGAAAGATAAATGTGTATTAAATTGGGACATTTATGTAGTAGAAATGTGATTTCTTTCCTCGTTTGAAAGCCATGATGTCTCTCTTATGGGTGGGCCAAATTCTCTGGGCGGGCAGAGCGTATGGGGGAGGTAAACTTGCTCCTTTTGATCTCATAAGGGGCAAGATTCCAGATCGGCCCATCTGAGCTTTCATTTTCTCAAAGGCAGAGCAGGATACCCAGGGCTCAGTTTACACCTATCACCATTTCTAGCCACTGGGGGACCGTTGTCAGGCTGGGGCAACGCATGTTAATGTTACAAAACCATTTCCGTGCCATGTGACCTTTTTTAAAGGGGCACTGGGCTACTCAACAGATTTTACACATTAAGATCAGTTAATTCATCATACATAGCACTACTCAGCTTAAACTCAAACTTGTCCTCACAGTTTGAAAGACATGGGTATCTGCCAGAAGTGGCGGGTCTAGTGAAAGATTTGCATTATGGGAAGTGTAGGATGTAGCGTTTTTAGAGCTTGACATACACACACACACACACACACACAAACACACTGTAATAAAAGTCAGAATATCTTGAATATCCTGCTTCAATTTTGGCCATTATTGTTTTTAACTTTAGCTAGTCTTAGCCGTTACTCCTTTTAATAGGACATTTTATCATGTTGGACATGATAATGTGTTGATTACTGTGATTATTGACACACTTTAGAGATTGTAGACGGCAACACACAGGTATAGCTGTCTGTTTTTGTGGGTGGTCCTTGCACTACAGATTTTGACTGGTCAGTTGGGGAGCCCGCACGCTTTAAGTCCTTCAGGTAAAACTCCTCTCTGGCTGGTTGAAATATTTTATAGTGGACTGAATTGATGGTAAAATCATTGACCAATGGACACTTGCCACACTACTAGAAGCAGTGACTGGACTGATGTCCACAACCTGTTTTTGATGTCTTCCAGGATAGTATGGCCATGACCGTGGAGACTGAAGCTGCCCTTCCCATGAGCAATCACACCCGAGAGAGGGTGACTGTGGCCAAGCTGACACTGGAGAACTTCTACAGCACTCTACTCACCCAGCACGAGGAGCGGGAGATGAGGTGAAACTGCCACAGTGGTTTTATACCCTACAGTATACCGATTGATATGAGGCCAGCAGCCTTTTCTTCACACAAATGTACAGAAAACACACCTGTCATGTTGCATCTGTTGCTCTTCATCAGTAATATTCTAGGCCATGTTGGTTTCGCTATGTAATGAAAACGTTTTTTACCTTACCAGATGTACTTTTAAAAGTTTCCTCATGCATGCCTTATACGACCTTTTACCTTGTGCATGAGTTAGTTACCTCAATTACTCTCTGTATGTACAGTGAGGAAAATAAGTATTTGAACACCCTGCTTTTTTGCAAGTTCTCCCACTTAGAAATCATGGAGGGGTCTGAAATTGTCATCGTAGGTGCATGTCCACTGTGAGAGACATAATCTGAAAAAAAAATCCAGAAATCACAATGTATGATTATTACTATTTATTTGTATGATACAGCTGCAAATAAGTATTTGAACACCTGAGAAAATCAATGTTAATATTTGGTACAGTAGCCTTTGTTTGCAATTACAGAGGTCAAACGTTTCCTGTAGTTTTTCACCAGGTTTGCACACACTGCAGAAGGGATTTTGGCCCACTCCTCCACACAGATCTTCTCTAGATCAGTCAGGTTTCTGGGCTGTCGCTGAGAAACACAGAGTTTGAGCTCCCTCCAAAGATTCCCTATTGGGTTTAGGTCTGGAGACTAGCTAAGCCACGCCAGAACCTTGATATGCTTCTTACAGAGCCACTCCTTGGTTCTCCTGGCTGTGTGCTTCGGGTCATTGTCATGTTGGAAGACCCAGCCTCAACCCATCTTCAATGCTCTAACTGAGGGAAGTAGGTTGTTCCCCCAAAATCTCGCAATACATGGCCCCGGTCATCCTCTCCTTAATACAGTGCAGTCGCCCTGTCCCATGTGCAGAAAAACACCCCCAAAGCATGATGCCACCACCCCCATGCTTCACAGTAGGGATGGTGTTCTTGGGATGGTACTCATCATTCTTCATCCTCCAAACACGGTTAGTGGAATTACGACAAAAAAGTTATATTTTGGTTTCATCTGACCACATGACTTTCTCCCATGACTCCTCTGGATCATCCAAATGGTCATTGGCAAACTTAAGACGGGCCTTGACATGTGCTGGTTTAAGCAGGGGAACCTTCCGTGCCATGCATGATTTCAAACCATGACGTCTTATTGTAATACCAACAGTAACCTTGGAAACGGTGGTCCCAGCTCTTTTCCGGGCATTGACCAGCTCCTCCCGTGTAGTTCTGGGCTGATTTCTCACCTTTCTTAGGATCATTGAGACCCCACGAGGTGAGATCTTGCATGGAGCCCCAGTCCGAGGGAGATTGACAGTCATGTTTAGCTTCTTCCATTTTCTAATGATTGCTTCAACAGTGGAGCTTTTTTCACCAAGCTGCTTGGCAATTTCCCCGTATCCCTTTCCAGCCTTGTGGAGGTGTACAATTTTGTCTCTAGTGTCTTTGGACAGCTCTTTGGTCTTGGCCATGTTAGTAGTTGGATTCTTACTGATTGTATGGGGTGGACAGGTGTCTTCATGCAGCTAACGACCTCAAACTAATTTAATTTATTTTAGGATAATAAATGGAGTGGAAGGGGACATTTTGAAGGCATACTAACATGTCATTGAGGGTCAAAATTCTAGCTGATAGACAGGTGTTCAAATACTTATTTGCAGCTGTATCATACAAATAAATAGTTAAAAAATCATACATTGTGATTTCTGGATTTTTTCTTTTTTTTTGATTATGTCTCTCACAGTGGACATGCACCAATGCACAATGTGTTCTCACATTACCTGAGAGCTGGTCTCTAGTCTGGTTAACATGGTTTGGTTTGGCAGCTGGCTCACTGTTTACGCGCCAGCATAAACTTACACAGGATTTACGGGACTGACCAGTTTTGGGTGATCTGTGTCACTCGTGTATTGTGAAGTCACTAAGAGTACAACATTTTTGCTTTTCGCAACCCTTATTCAGATTTGTATGCATTTTTCAAAGCACAATATTTTCATTGTATGTAATACACTGTATTGTTCCTAGGCAAAAGAAGCTGGAGAAGGCCATGGACGAAGAGGGTTTGCCAGATGAGGAGGTAAAGTAGGCTTTGTCTTCTGGTTTACAGACCTCAACATATTGCAAGAAAAAGGTGTTTTTCTCTTTAATCTTTCTCCTCTTGTCCGACTTGTTCAGATGTGTTAATTTCTGTCCGTGTTTTGCAGAAAGTAATGCGCCGCTCTCAGCATGCCCGCAAGGAGACTGAGTTTCTGCGACTGAAGAGGACGCGACTTGGCTTGGATGACTTTGAGTCCCTTAAAGTTATTGGACGGGGTGCTTTTGGAGAGGTACATGCAAAGAAAGGCTGAAGCCCTTGCACATTTTAAGTGAGAATGTGTGTATTGACCACACATTGACACACATGGTACATTTTCATTTGCACTCCTTCTGAATTGAACAGTGATGTTCTCTCCTTCAGGTCCGCTTGGTGCAGAAGAAAGACACGGGGCACATTTACGCTATGAAGATTTTGAGAAAAGCAGACATGCTGGAGAAAGAACAGGTAGAGTATTTGTCTGCACCACAGTTCTCACAGATGTCAAGACTTCCTGTAAGAGCTGCTGCTGTTGCACCCATGCTCTTGTTTTGTAAGTGTCTCACATGGACGTTGCCTACTGCCTCACTGCAGGTGGCTCATATCCGGGCAGAAAGGGATATTCTGGTGGAGGCAGATGGCGCCTGGGTGGTCAAGATGTTCTACAGCTTCCAGGACAAGAGGAACCTCTACCTCATCATGGAGTTCCTTCCTGGAGGTTTGCACTGACAACTTATTTGCATTTGAGGTTGTCTGTTCCTAGTGTGTTTAACTCTTCTATGTTGAGTGCTTTTTGAAGATATTAAGTGTTTGAAACAGATTTATTAAACTGGATACAGGATGAATCGCCATTCTGTGACATCCTAGATGTGTGCAAGACAGACAGAGAAATGGGTTGAACTTGTTGTGTATTATGTTTTTGTTCTGACTTTCTTGCCAGGCGACATGATGACCCTGCTGATGAAGAAAGACACCTTGTCTGAGGAGGCCACCCAGTTCTACATTGCAGAAACAGTTCTGGCCATCGACTCCATCCACCAGCTGGGCTTCATCCACAGAGACATTAAACCAGACAACCTGCTGCTGGACTCCAGGGTGAGACTCATAGACTGAAACCGTCCAGACTGTCAGTAAAAGCATACAGCGTGGTGCGC
The DNA here is from genome assembly GCA_026937815.1 of Etheostoma perlongum. Lineage (NCBI taxonomy): Eukaryota > Metazoa > Chordata > Actinopteri > Perciformes > Percidae > Etheostoma > Etheostoma perlongum. Next base: position 23,149,542 of record CM049393.1, on the reverse strand, counting down.
GTGTGCATGCCGGCGGTCTGCGGATGTCTTATCAAATGTGTATTTGATCGCAGGGACATGTGAAGCTGTCAGATTTTGGCCTTTGTACGGGACTGAAGAAGGCTCATCGCACAGAGTTTTACAGGAACCTGACGCACAACCCCCCCAGTGATTTCTGTGAGTAAAAAATCTGATATTGACTAAAAAACAGATTCACACTCAAATGCACAATAAAGGTAGCCTGGCTACATCCTCCAATGTACTTCCGCTCAATTTTCATATTCCTTCAGTACGTTGTCTGGGTATGCGCTATATTCGCGGGTTTTACCGGTCCAATCAGCAAACAGAGGGACTGGCTGAGAACGATGAGGTTGAGGTTGTGCGCTAGTTTGAGTTGTAGTTCTGTAATGGTGGCGGAGAAAGATGCGAGCAAAGCCATTCGGTTCGTTGTGGCAATGCTGCAGAATATCCAGAAGTTAAAGCCCAAGCAAAAACAATCTTTGCTGAGTTTTGTCGGTGGCCATGATGTTGTGGCCCTCCTCCCCACAGGGTTTGGGAAAAGTTAGATTTTCCAGCTTGCTGAATTAGTGGCGAATGAGTGGGCTAAAGTGAACGCTAGCGATGCTAAGCTGGCGTCACAACCAAACGTTAGCGATTGGTTACGGCAGATCCAGAGTGAAAGGTGCTTTTAGACAGAGGGTGAATACAGGTATATTCAGACAGACCGTTTTTACATTAAAGTAGGAAGCCAAAATACAAGTAAGAACCTGAAAATGAGCTTTCAGTGTGCACTATAAGAAGTGGTAACTTTCACCAAAATACATTTGTACATGGAGACCCTGCTTTTGTCATACATACATACATACATACATACATACATACATACATACATACATACATACATACATACATACATACATACATACATACAAACATTCTTATTGTAACTGTTTACCTAATTACTTGCTTTTCCTCTCTCTCACTTTTACTTTCCTGCATCTTGTAGCCTTTCAAAATATGAACTCCAAGAGGAAAGCAGAAACCTGGAAGAAGAACCGGAGGCAGCTGGTAAGGCAAAGCAGGTTTGCATTTCACAGAAGGAATGTGTAACAGTAAGATAGATGGAATTGTACTGGCCGCAAAAGAAAAATCACTAATTTAGCTGCAATCCTGGCTAACGTAACTTTATGTAAATTATCAATCTGAATGAAGCACATTTGACTAGTCAGTTTTACTGGTTGAATTTAATTATTTTGCATACATATTGCAACCCAGAGCCCTTAACTTTTTATTTCTCTGGCCCTCGCCTCTTATCTTTCTGTGTGACTCGCAGGCTTATTCTACTGTTGGAACGCCAGACTACATTGCTCCTGAAGTCTTCATGCAGACGGGATACAACAAGCTGTGTGACTGGTGGTCTCTAGGGGTCATCATGTATGAAATGCTCATCGGTAAGTAAGTCTTGTTTTTGTGTAAGACAGACACAGAGTTGAATGAAATACATTTGGAAAATGGAAATCACAGATATTGGACATAAGTCTTCTACTGTTAATACATTTACAAATATTGAAAACAATGTAGATGCCACAAATTAAGTAGCATACTGTTTGAATTAATTAGTGTTCGCTGTACTGTACACAGGAACAGTACACGTTTGTCAGTTACAGTAGATGATTTTTTTTAAACATATTTGACAAGTTACTTAGCAGATTTGAAACATTAGTAAACCAAAAGCCATTGGATTTTTTGCAGGTAGTATTGCTGTATACCACCAGCTGTTTTTTTTTAATGCTTGTTGGCTGTGTTCAGGTTACCCACCCTTCTGCTCTGAGACGCCACAGGAGACATACAGGAAGGTGATGAACTGGAAGGAAACCCTCGTTTTCCCGCCTGAAGTCCCCATCTCAGAGAGGGCCAAAGACTTGATATTAAAGTATGTAAAGATGCATTTTTATATATGAATAATATATGAATAATTGTCCAATGTGTGTGTTTGTGTGTGTGAGTGTGTGTTGGACAGTTGTATCATCTATCTGCTGTTTGTGTTTTTCAGGTATTGCACTGATGCTGAGAATAGGGTTGGAGCTGTGAGTGTGGACGAGATCAAGAATCACCAGTTTTTTGAGTCGGTGGACTGGGAGCACATCAGGTACATGAACACGAAGCCCCTTTTAGACATAAATGTGTTGGCAATTTAACATGTTGGCCTCATGTTTGAATAATACTTTTACTTCAAGACTTAGAGTATGCCTCATTTCCACTGCGTGCGTGCGTGCGTGCGTGCGTGCGTGTTGGAGCTCTGCTCTCTGTCAGTATGCAGAAAGGACAGATGTGCAACTATGAGTATCTTCAGAATTCCTCCACGTGGCGGTGGTGTCTCTTTCACATGACCTGTTTTAGGCTTACACGCAAGTATGCAAAATTATTTTTGGGACATACTAGATGCTTTTGGAACCAAAATTTGGTTTCAATACTCATAGGATCAGAGTATTTCGGTCGGTGCCATAAAAGTATTGACGTTCGGAACCCAGCCATAGCAACCAGAGGAACGTCTGAACTTTGTTCTTCGCACAGTAGGCAGGCCAACATTTTTTAATTGCTAAATTAAAAACATTGTAGTCGCTATTGCCAGTAGCTTGGCTATTAAACTATCAGGGGTTTGTGCAAGACGTCCCATTTCACGCTAGTGACTGTCAGTGACCAAGCGGCAACCAAAAAAAACACAGGTGCTAATAGAAAACCAAAAAAAGAGCAGTTCCAAGCGAGTTTGTCGAGCCATGCTGCACGGTACCATGCAGTGAAAATGCTGCAGTATATGTTACATATTCCACGTCTGAAAAGGGCTCCTCTCACATTAAAGGTGACCCTGCTTATACACAAAGCAATTAGATGAAAATGCCATTATTTAGTTTAAATGGACAGGTGCAGATGCCTCATTTTATACTTCTTATTTCTGTGTTCTTATGTCCTTCTCAACCCTCCATGTTTCTATCCGTCTTGCCTCCACAGGGAGCGGCCAGCAGCCATCTCTATTGAAATCAAGAGTATCGACGACACCTCAAACTTTGACGACTTCCCCGAATCAGACATCCTTCAGCCAGGTTTGTCTCATGGAATATTTTGTTGGGAGCCTCAGCTCCGATTCAGACAGAGCGTGACCATAGATGAGACATCATGATAGATAATTGAAACAGAGTCTCAGCAATGCTAATAATTAATAATATAATGGCTTTTAGTGGGCCAAAGTTTTGTTATATGATCTGCAGTGCCCGTAAGTAGCTAAATAATAACACCTCCTTTTGTGCGTTTGTGTTTATTAACAGCCAATGCAACGGAGCCAGACTTCAAATCGAAGGATTGGGTGTTCCTCAACTACACGTACAAACGCTTTGAGGGTCTGACTCAGCGAGGCACCATCCCTACATACATGAAGGCAGGGAAGGCCTGACACGGGGAGACAGGGTTGCGAAGAAAAAAACCAGACGTTTACGGACACAGGGTCGGGCTATGGAGCCCCGCTGGCGCTAAAGGCTGCGCTGTCAGCCTCTCAGTATAAATGTAACCCTCATCACAAGTTATTTAGGACTGCTCAGCTGCCGCAAGAACGCCAAGAGCTTGGAATATTAAGGAGCAGTTACCGCATTACCTCGGTTGTTCATATCGTATACACGTGATGTCTTTAGCCATAGCTCTCAGGCCAGCTCACTAACTAAGGCACTATATCAGCATACCTGCATGTTCAACAGCATATTGCTTCTGGAGAGAACTTTCTACTGCCCAAAGGCTGTGGGAGTGAGGATTAAGTACAAATCCCTGCTTGAACATCTTCACAGCGATTCCTTTCTACAGTACCCTGGCGGGTAAATTAGCTCTAATACAAACGTAATTTCTAATACTGAAGACAAGCTCTATACACTGTAGTCAGAAAGATTAGTGAGTAAGAACAGGTATCCCTCACTTGTTCTCGCCATACTGTTATACTCTGTTTGTGGATTTTAAAGGAACGTTCCAGCATGATTTCTTGGGTTTTGGCTCACCTTCTGCTTTGTATTCAAGAGTTGCTCCCACGAACAAAGATAGCATCCTTTCAAGTGTGAAAATCTTTGATTTCAATTTCTTTTTAGCAGTGAGAAGCATCTTGTTATGGGAGTAGAGCGCCGTAAAACCTCAGCATCAGCTTTTTTTTAAGATTATTTTTTGGGCATTTTAAGCCTTTATAGGACATCTGAAGACATGAAATGGGAGAAAGAGAGAGGGGTGAATGACATGCAGCAAAGGGCCACAGGTTGGAGTTGAACCTGCGGCCGCTGCGTCAAAGAGTAAGCCTCTGTACATTGGCACGCCCTCTACCAGGTGAGCTACCCAGGTGCCCAGCATCAGCTTTTCATAGTGTGAAAAGAGACTACTGGGGACTGTGGTGGTGCTAGTTAGCAAAATACGCAAAATGATATTGGATCCCAATGGAAGCTCAGTTAGCGTCATATTTGTAGAGAAAATGTAGAGAAAGTGAAGGGTGACAGCCTTGTATTTTTATGCTTTAAGTTTAAAGACTAGGCTTGTAGACCAATGTTTAGCCATGCTTGTGGCGTAGCTATTAATATTGAATAGATCGACATGGCGTTTGGTACACACATTCATGTACCCGGCAAGATAAAGTGTAATACCTTTGGTGATCCTCTAGCACCAGCATCGCGTCATGTTTGTCCAAAACTTTGGTTAATGACCAAATATATTTAAAACCAATGACATTCCCACCAGTGATAGCTCTACTAGCAGCAAATGTTAGCATGCTAAACTAACGTGGTAATGATTAAACCTGGTTAAAATCAACATGTTAGCCATGACTGTGGATGTTAGTACGCTGATGTTAGCATTTAGTTTAAAGCACTGCTGTGTCTTACAGGTCCATTTCTATAAAAAAAAAAGTGTAAAAGTCTAATTTTAGCATAATTATTTCTTCCCTCTTATTCACAGTGCTGGGAGATTGGGTTGAGCATGTCTAGTTGTTTTCAGTAACGGCATTGAAAAGGATAGAAAATATATGAAAACAAGTGAGCAAAACTTGAAATCGTGCAGGAACCGTCCTTTTACCGCCGTGTGGGTGACTTTGTGTTCTCTTTGGGACAACTCTTCCTGTGGCCTTGCCTCAGCGCCACTGCTTTTCTCACAGAGGAAAGACTTGTTGCCAGGAAACTGTGAATGCAGTTTGCCCTGTGCTTGGCATCTGTTACTGTGGCGTGTTGCCCATTTGCCAAACAGACTGCGGAGTGTGTCACTTCCCTTCAGAGCTAGTTGTTGTTTTCAGATCAGTGCTACAGTAAATGGATTATTCCCCTGATTTGAATTCTAATGAGCCAGAGGGCCAATCACTTCCTTCTTACAGGAGATGGACATTACATGCAAAGTGCCTTTTTAAAATAGCTGATAGACATTGAAGCATATATTTTAGAGATGTTAGTCAGAAGGTAATAATAATTATTAGAAATAATAACGCTGTTTGAAGAACAGGGGTCATAGAGGACATAAAAGAAATACAAAGGGAAAGGAAAAAGGTTACGTTTCTAACTTGTGAAGAAGCAACGCTTTTCTCCTAAAGCAAATAGAAAGCCCTGGTATGTCGGTTATGTTTAGTGTGTCTGCTGAGTCATAAAACAGTGACGAAACAAAGGCAGTATAAACAAATGGCAGGTTTTTTATAGATTAAATAAGTAAAAAAGGGCCTCATGAAAAGAATGGGTCAAGGCAAGCTCAATAAACTTTTGTTTTGTCAAGTAAAGGATTAAAATAGAAAGTAAATGAGAATAGATTAACATGGTGGATATCCTAGACGTATGCTTTGTTCTTGAGGTTCTTAAAATGTAAAATGTCTTTGTTTATTTTGAATTAAGTAACCATTCAATGTGTTTAATTTATTTTTTCCCCTGACCTTAAAAAGCTAATGCCATGCCTGTCTTACTCAACAAAACCAACCATTTAACCATGTCTGCTCAGAGTTGTGACTACACACAGCGCTAAACATAGTTACCAAAGACCTCTGATTATCACACGTCGTGATCTGAACACATTCAGATGTAGCTGTCGCTCACTGCACTTAACTTTAAACTACCTTTACAAAAAGAAAAGATTATCACATTTCCAAGAGAGAAACTTGGTTAAGGAATGATTTGCCATTTCTATTTCTACACTTGTCAAGACAATGAGTGTTTGTCAGTTAGCACATCTGTTAAGTGTCAAAATGCAAGCTATAAATGTGCTTACAGGGAAAGGACATATACTAAGGACTTTACCATATCGGACTAGTTAAACTGTAGCCATCCCAGGAATCCCATGTTAAACTGATGTTGGTGCTATTGCTGAGGAATTGATAGAGAAAGTAAGGGTTTTGCAGTGTGTTCAATTAGAGCGATGTATTATAATAGACCTCTCTTCTTATTTTTGATCTGTTTAACTGTATTTCATCCATGTAGTCCTGTTACAATTGGCCAAGAACGCACATGTAAGACTAAGAGTTGCATAAGCAATGTCCAAATGAGGGTTGACTGATGTGTATATTTCTGCATTATTTATTATTTTTTTTAGCGTTTGTTAATAGGTTAGATTTTGTGCTAATATTCACTATATTTAAATTGGATAATTTTTTAAATTTTGTTTGTATCAATTGGTTTCCCTAGAATTTAAAGGGGCACTCCAGTGATTTTAGTATATCACCTCTGTAAAGCTAAATACAAATGGTGAATATTTATACAGCAGAGGTTGAGATATCAGATTAACTTTTCCTTAGCATGGCCAAAGTTCCAAAAACAATGAATCCTATATTTCCTATAATGCAACTTGATAGCGGCTTTTTATGATGGAGAGGCAAAGTCCCTTCTCTTCCGGTGTAGCTAGCTAGGTAACTTTGCTAAATGTAACGTTATCTTACTGATGTGTTTTATCCAGCGTCTTTTTATCAGCCGGGAAGCAAAAGAACGAGTAGTGAGTACATCCCGGTACAAAACGCACACTCACTGCTCACAACCGTACATGTTATTCCTAAATAAGTTTCCTAGTGGTCCACCAGAAGGGGAGGAACTACGCCTCTCTATACCCTTTTCTGTCTAGTAAATGCCTTTGACTTTCAAACTCTTGCCTGTATATAATGAAGGCTTTCTGTTAAAAATGGTCTCAACCAAAGCCAAGTTAACCCTTATGACATCACTGAGACATTTTCAGGGTCATTTTTTTTTTTTTTTTTTTTTTAGCACTCCCTTCAGAGCCACAGAAGAAGCTATTCAACTATTTTCACAGGCTGAGTTGTACTCCCCATGATGTATGGGCATGACATAAGGAGTAAACTGATTGCGCAGGTGAAAAAACAGTGGAGTGCCCCTTTGGTTACAAACAGAAAATGTCTGGAAACAATAATAGTCAATCAATATGCATCACATCAGGATGGACAATCCTGTATTTTCCCCATGATGAAAATACAAATGTGTGATTCTAACCCGAATACAAACATCATCAAAGCTCAGACCAGTCTGCAAGAAGATCCTACTTCCTGCCTGCTACTGCTAGCACAGTAGCAGGACAGATGCATGATGGGGAGATTTTTGTTTATTATTACCGCTGCAGATTGGCAGTTGTGTGTAATCAATGGAACACAACCTGAGAAAAGCCAAACTGCTTGATTCACACAGTTTCACAGCCAAATAGTTAAGATTGTTCATGAGAAAGTAGTGAGCGAGTTCCACTGCTAGGGACAAAAACGGGAAGTAGATACCCAGTGTTTTTTCTTGTGCGGTGATGTCAAACCCATGTTCTGTGATGTAATAGATTACACTTAAGTAGGTGCACAGGAGATAAAAAGTAAGGTTAATTCTGTATTTGGCATCCATACAAACCTATAATTCTATATACAGTGGGTACGGAAAGTATTCAGACCCCTTTACATTTTTCACTCTTTGTTTCATTGCAGCCTTTTTCCAAAAATCAAAAAAGTTAATTTTATTTCTCAGTAATGTACACTCAGCAACCCATCTTGACAGAAAAAAACAGAAATTTAGAAATTTTTGCATATTTATTAAAAAACAAAAACTGAAATATCACATGGTCATAAGTATTCAGACCCTTTGTTCAGTATTTAGTAGAAGCACCCTTTTGATCTAATACAGCCATGAGTCGTTTTGGGAAAGATGCAACAAGTTTCTCACATCTGGATTTGGGTATCCTCTGCCATTCCTCCTTGCAGATCCTCTCCAGTTCTGTCAGGTTGGATGGTAAACGTTGGTGGACAGTCATTTTCAGGTCTCTCCAGAGATGCTCAATTGGGTTTAAGTCAGGGCTCTGGCTGGGCCATTCAAGAACAGCCACAGAGTTGTTGTGAAGCCACTCCTTCGTTATTTTAGCAGTGTGCTTAGGGTCATTGTCTTGTTGGAAGGTAAACCTTCGGCCCAGTCTGAGGTCCAGAGCACTCTGGAAAAGGTTTTCGTCCAGGATATCCCTGTACTTGGCCGCATTCATCTTTCCCTCGATTGCAACCAGTCGTCCTGTCCCTGCAGCTGAAAAACACCCCCACAGCATGATGCTGCCACCACCATGCTTCACTGTTGAGACTGTATTGGACAGGTGATGAGCAGTGCCTGGTTTTCTCCACACATACCGCTTAGAATTAAGGCCAAAAAGTTCTATCTTGGTCTCATCAGACCAGGGGATTTTATTTATCACCATCTTGGAGTCCTTCAGGTGTTTTTTAGCAAACTCCATGCGGGCTTTCATGTGTCTTGCACTGAGGAGAGGCTTCCTTCGGGCCACTCTGCCATAAAGCCCCGACTGGTGGATTGCTGCAGTGATGGTTGACTTACTACAACTTTCTCCCATCTCCCGACTGCATCTCTGGAGCTTAGCCACAGTGACCATTGGGTTCTTCTTTGCCTCTCTCACCAAGGCTCTTCTCCCCGATAGCTCAGTTTGGCCGGACGGCCAGCTCTAGGAAGGGTTCTGGTCGTCCCAAACGTCTTCCATTTGAGGATTATGGAGGCCACTGTGCTCTTAGGAACCTTAAGTGCAGCAGAAATTTTTTTGTAACCTTGACCAGATCTGTGCCTTGCCACAATTCTGTCTCTGAGCTCTTCAGGCAGTTCCTTTGACCTCATGATTGTCATTTGCTCTGACATGCACTGTGAGCTGTAAGGTCTTATATAGACAGGTGTGTGGCTTTCCTAATCAAGTCCAATCAGTATAATCAAACACAGCTGGACTCCAATGAAGGTGTAGAACCATCTCAAGGATGATCAGAAGAAATAGACAGCACCTGAGTTACATATGAGGGTCACGGCAAAGGGTCTGAATACATATGACCATGTGATATTTCAGTTTTTGTTTTTTAATAAATATGCAAAAATTTCTAAATTTCTGTTTTTTTCTGTCAAGATGGGTTGCTGAGTGTACATTACTGAGAAATAAAATGAACTTTTTTGATTTTTGGAAAAAGGCTGCAATGAAACAAAGAGTGAAAAATTTAAAGGGGTCTGAATACTTTCCGTACCCACTGTATGTCCAAGACTTGAAATCAATTACTGTGTCACTTTATCTAAAAGGAGCTAAATGTGACTTCATTTCTGTGTGAGGTTGGGAGGAGGGCAGCAAATGTTTCACATTCATCACGAGTTAAACTAGATTATTCATTTCTGATGGACCAAACCAGCTTACTGACTCACCCTTTGTGTTGTTAGTCGGATCAGTGGCGCATAATATTTCATAATTGATGTTGAGAGAAGTTGCTTCCCTCAGTGGGAGAATAGGTAAATGTCTATCCTTATCCTTTGAAAAAAAGCTGTTGACACAAACAAAGAATAAAGCCCCCCCCCACAGGCAGGACTATGTTGTGAGGTAGTTAATGTAATGCTGTGTACATATTGTTGTAGACACCTGAAGGAAACAGTCTGTGAACTAGAGAGGAAATGTTCATTGATATAGGCGTTCATGTTACGCTATTAAGTTTTTTTTTTTGTTGATAAAATGCTCAAAATAACAAAATTAAACACCTAAAGTCTTTCTTTTTGTGTTGGGGGATGGGGAGCAGGTGGGTCTTTAAAGGTCCAATATTGTAAAAGGTTTTGATTAGATTGGAGATAGCTTTTATAAATAGTTAATTCAACTATCTTTTACAGCATATTGTTAAAAAAAAGAATACATTCAGTCCCAAACTGACTAAAGCCATGTATATTTGAGGATGAAATGTAACCTGGAGCCGCTCGATTAGCAAAGAATGAGAGTGGGTATCTAAACTTTGTCATTCAAAAGCAGTTAAAACTATTATGTATTACTTTAGCTTAATGCATTTTAAATTATCATACTTACAACTATGTACTGTGTATATATACACACATATAGTATGTATGTATGTGTATGTGGTTTGCGATACCAGTCCCCCTTCTGGGGCTACTGGTATAGCTGTCTTATTTAATTGGTGTCTGTCTTGTGTATTAGTATTTTTTTTTTTTTTTTTTTTTTGTTGATGTATTTTATGGACCCTGAGTCTAATAATAAAGGCTATCTATCTATCTATACACACACGTGTATATACACACACTAGAAATTTCCATTGCACTCCATTGTAGACAGAATACCAGCGGAGATCAGTTGCATTGTTTTTTTTTTAACCAGGACAGCAGTTTTCAGATTACATTATGTGCAATTACACAATGTTTTCTCGGTTATTTAAAAATGATATCAGATTAGTAAACAGAATGAATGTGCCTTTGGGACATTGGATGAATGCTTGGTATGCAACTGGTATTCTGTCTATAATGAAGTGTGTGTGTGTACATATAGTGTATACATATATACAGTATATATGTGTGTATGTATATAAATATGTGTGTATATATATACATATATATGTATGTGTGTGTGAGAGAGTATATATATATATATATATATATATATATATATATATATATATATATATATATATGTGTGTGTGTGTCTTGAGGTTAAAACAAATGAATGTATGATTTTCTGTAGTGTAAAGTCCGACTCTTCAAAATCATCTACAGTAATACAGCATATTCAATTTTCTTTACTCTATATTGTTGCAAATACTGTGTAACTTTCACTGAAAATGACCGTTGCAGACTCTAAAATGATTAGTATTGCAGCATTATTTTGATGACATTTACATTTTAACTGCAGCTATGATTACAAGTGTGTGATGAACATGTCCAATGTTGTGGTCTGATAAACCTATTACCAAATTTGGTACTCTATGGTTTCCTGTTTATCGCCTACACATTTGAAAGAAGAAAGAAATGAATCCAAATCCCAGTTCAGTCACAGCTCCAAGACAGAGCTGCAATTGAGCCAATAATGGAGAACACGCAAGAGTTGTTTTTAACCCTTGTGTTGTCTTCCCGCCAAAAAATACGCTTTTTTTTCAAGGTTTGTCACTTTTTTGTTTCACATTAGTTTTACAGTTAATTTATGGTCAATGAACCTAATTTTTAGGAAATTATACCTAATGTTTGAGTTAGAAAAGCAGAAATTAGGAATTATTTGGACTAAAATTAAAGGAATGGATGTTGATGGGTAATCAGACTGGAATATGTCAACTTCTGCACAATATTATTTGGAAACCACTTAAATTTTCTTTCTCCAAATGCCATAAAATTAAATGAAATACCCCCAAATTAATGAAAGTGGAGATTTGTACTTGCTAAAGAGCGTTGTGTGGAATAAATAATGTTATTTGGGTAGTTAAAAAGAACATTGATATGGGAAAAGGACAACATGAGGGTTAAGTCAGCAGAGGTTGTTTTAGTTCTGTCTAGTGATGTACTGAGGCCGCTAGAGGGAGCCCCTGATACAGATGATCTTGTGAATGGGACTGTGGCTCATTGATGTATGTTGTCATGTGAAAACCTTTCATCCCCAAGGGTGGTTGATCATTTACAATAAAGGATGAAATGCATCAACAGACGTGATGCCACATTTGAAATTAAATTGAGTGTAAAAAATATTTTTCATTTTGAAGATGAGAAACATAACATTAAATCCATTGTAAACAGATTGGTTTAATTTAGTAAATTGTACTTGCCTACATGCAAAAAACAAATTTACTGCTTGTTTTTAAGTGAATACAAATTGATTAAGACTCTCAAACTTATACTAAAAAAAATTTATAAGCCTGTATAATAATAATGTATGCTGTTTTGTATCATAGATTTGTATTATTTATCCACACAATTTTACAAATTCTACTTTTAATTATTTGATTCATGTTCTTCATTCTCTCTTCATTTGAGGCTATATTTGAAGGCTGTAAAGGCCAGAGCCTACAAAAGCTCCACATGCTATGGGGATGGGGGGGGGGGGGTTCCACTCCAAGGAAGTTAACACAATGGATGTAAAAGAATATATATTGAACCTAAACTGGTTGTCAAACCTCACACCAAACAAACCCCCTACCTGTGTATGCTATGACAATAAAGAGCTGCATTTGGGCTAAAACGATCCCCATACACATGTATCTGTAAGAGCTATACATATATGTTCTATATATGGAGCTATATTACTTAATGGTAGTTTCTCAGTCTATGATATGATATGTCACTGTTGCTTTAAATATCTGTTTCGAATAATGTGATGTGTTTCGTGGTTGTTGTCCATTGTTGTCCACCAAGAACGTTTCCGGGTTGATAAAGAGCCCGGGGACTTTCTTCGCAGACGGGCTCCAACCATAGACAGTTAAAGAAATGGACCATCAGACCCCGTTGTTCTGGACGGAGACCAGTGAAGTCTATTAGAAGCATTTTTCCGGTGATAGCTGAGCGTTACTGCGCAGCCTCCAACGGAGCTTGACGACGTAGATGTGACGTGAGCAACCTGTCTGAAAGTTGGAAGTGTTCTGCTTCAAATGGGTTAACGAACCAAACGACGTCACGTGACCGTCGAGTTATGAAATATATAGGTCAACACGTTTCTCTTTGGCACGTGCAGCCTTCTGTCTTACGTAAAGTCTCACGCAAAGGTCTCAAATTACACTATGTAGGGGAGGGCTCGTCAAAATTAGAGGTGACTTATTACTTTGTCGGATTTTAGGTGAGGGCGAGGACAACAATGGAATAATTACCAACTGCATTGAGTAGCCTACTTTTTTTGTTAAGTCGTTTTTCACATAGATTGCTGTTGTGTTCGATAATGATATAGCCTGCATGGCTATTAAAAAATATATGCCACTTTTTAGTGTTGCTACTGACCCCCTTATCAGCGTCGAATAGCATTTGTAGATATCCTATTCACTGAATCACATTAATGTCGTCATATGAAAATATACAGTGTGTTTATTTCCAAATGGTTATTTTTATGCAATGGATTTGTGATTGTCCCGATCATACATATCCTCCTTTGAAAATGAGAACAGTGAGAACAGGACATCAGTATGTGTATGCCGTCCACTCTCATGAGAATGGACGATCTAACAGGAAAAAGAAAATTACGATAATTGTCTGCAGACAATGCTATGTATAGGCTCCAGTTTTTTTCACTGCAGCTAAAATGCGAGTCACTCACATTTGCATATGCTCTATGTTTTAAGACGTCAAATGTAATAATATAGACCTACAAATAAATTGCATTTTAACAGATGCCAACTCTGAAACACATAAAATACTGGGTCATTTCTACACCATACATTGATTTAATAGCATTCTGTAAGTGTCACCCAGTTTAATGCAGACCCACTCAAGTTAGATGCTTTTTTATTTCAAATCATATAGGGATGTTGATTCAAGACTCGTGAATGAATAGATTGAATGGAATGTAAAACGCCGTATAAGTGGCATGAATGAAAAAAAGCGATGAAGGAGGAGACAAGTGTGAACTATTCAGTTTCCTAGTGGACATGGAGTGTTACGTTCTTAACAATATCCCTCACGTTTCAGCCCCCCCTTCACAACCCTTTGTAAAAAAAAAACGGGAGGAGGGGAAAAAATGAAGTCAATTATACAACACCCTGCTATCTGCATGTAGCTCCCCTCCTCTCCTCTGTTACTACTACAGCTGGTGCTGGCTCCACATGCGGCGGCCGTCACCGGCTCCAGTCTGTAGGCATGTCGGCCAGCGGCTCTGACGGGACGGCGGACAGGCCAGCAGGTAGGGGCTCAGGGACGGGTTGCTTGGAGACGACAACTGTATTAATTGCGCGTAACTGAGCTCGTTAATTGTATTATCAGTGTGTGTCCGTCGGGACGAATGTTTGTGTTACTTCTTTCCGTTTCCATTTTGGCTGAAAACAAAAACAAGAGGTCGGCTAATACTTCTAGAAAGTACTTCAGAACTTCTTTAGTCCCTAGTCATGCGACTTATAATGTTGTTTCACGGTAGACAGCGACAGGTTGTGATGAGTAATGTTTTTGGTTCGGTTTTTGTTAATTCGACTTAATGGTGATATTGTGTGGAGATGATAAATAAAGCGAGTTAGCTACTTTTATCAGTAGCGACTCGAACTGTAACGACACCAGCCGAACGCGTTTCTTTAACATTCTATGGCTATTTGCTGCAGCACCGGTGATGGAGCAGCCAGGCAGCCTGCCTAGCCTACTATAGGTTAGCAGAACCCAGAATACCGATTGGCAACCGGTGACGACGAACGGGTGTCGCAACGGTGGAAGCCAAGGGGAAAAGCGGAGGGTGGGGCTTTGGCTTTGTTCCATTTCTAGAGAGCAATAAACCTCATGGATGTAACCATGGCGACGATTTAATATATATTTTATTAAGCAATTCTTATGTACCACCATCGTTCCATCTCCCTAATATACTCGCCTAACCTTCATTCACTAAACTGTTCTCGGGAGCTTAGTTTGTCACGTGGTTTCACGAGGTTTGTGCGTGTGTCCTGTCCTTTCACTGTCTATGGTTCTCTCTCGTGCTATGCTCTCGTGCAGCTCTTTCTAAACTGGGTCAGTAGATCAGTAGAGCAGCGCTGCCGTCACCGTGCAGCAGAGGGCGCTATTCTCCCCGCCGCTTCGACAACAGACCAAGAAGCAAGACAGTAACTTTTTTTGAAGCCAACTCACAGTCACTTTAGACAGAAAAGTATCTAAACTAACCTATATAGATCAACGGAGCTTTGAAAACAAAAGCACCAGAGCATATTAATAAAACCATGAGCTTAGAAAGGTCCAGAACTTAGTAAATCATCTTGAGGTGTACTAATGTTATAAAAACAATTCTTCAGTTCTAGTCACACACTTGAAAACTATATTTAAATATTACATGAATTATAACCATTCATATACACTGGATAGACTTCTAAAATACAGTAGGCTACAAGTGCAGTAGAGTCACCATAAATTCATCATTAGTCCCCACAACATTTACACACAATTGAATTGGGCTATTTCATGTAAACTCTATGAAGTACTGAAGTAGCCTATTACTTTTAATTTTCTTCAGTAGGACAGCAATGCTAAATTCAAAGTTACCCTTAGTATCATAAGAAAAACCTAATTCCATTTCAGAGTGTTTTATTTCATGTCTTGTTACTCTATACGTAACTGTATTTTTTTCTGTTTCTAAAATATATGTAAAATAAATATACTCAATTAAAAGTACAGTGCTAAATTTAAAGTTACCCTTAGTATGATAACAAAAACATAATTCCCAGTGTTTTGTTTGTTTCTATTGTAATGCTACAAAAGCCAAATTTCCCCACTGGGGAACAAGGTGTATCTTAAGGTCTATCTGGTCCAAATACTGTGGGCTTTTTAAGCTTTAACCTTGCCATCATGTTTATGGAATGTTTTCCACGTAAAATCCTGCAAGTGAACTATTAAAAGACAACATCTGCAGTTTATTTATTTATTTTAAGCATGGAGAGGAACTTGAAGAAATAACGTTTTATTTAAGGTTCATCCACATTACAATATTTTTGTGTTTTGGTTTATTTTTTTACAATTATTTTAAGACTATTTATTTATCCATATGGTTTTAGTGTTGAAATATGGTTACCCCTTTGAGCTGCTGGACATCTGAATTTCCCTGTGGGGATGAATAAAGTATTCTATTCTGTTCTATTCTATTCTATTCTATGGAGGTGCAGTGGAGTGCAGCAAGCAAGTCACTGCTTACATCCAGAGGTACACATTAGTAGTCCGAACATGGACCACTGACGGATGACTACAACTGCAAAGGGCAGCGATCCTGCCGCTGTTGATGGAGTTTGAAACAACATCTAGTGTTGAATATCAACAAAAGAAAATGCTCTTGTCTGCTTGAGTTGGACAGTTTTTGGACAGAGATTGACAAATTGTTTTTGCTTGCCACTGTGATAGTTGTTAGGCACTTGTGGCTCTGTATGCCATTAATTGGCCATTTTACTGGCCTTGCTTTTTGTTGCTGTACTAACATCAGGCTTTTTACTGCTGGCTTAGCTGGCCATGTACTAGTTTGTATTGTGCATTAAATTAGGGTATTGAATTCACTGGTGTTCTTTTTGACTTTTTCCCTGGCAATTCAAATCAGGTCATTTACATTCCACTACCAAATACCTTAAAGTTATTAAAGTGGGATGAAATGCACACTTGTTGGAAAATGTACAGCCGTAAAGAAATGCATATAGGTCATATAGTGCGTACTGTTAGGCATACTGAGTTTTCTCCCCTCCTGTGCATCTCCCCTGTGGTTGGTGGTCTATGTTTCTGTGTTTCAGTGATATGGTGGTGGTGGGGGGGGTCCTGACTAATAATGTTCCTGACTAATAATGGAGCAGGAAAAACTGTGATGTTGGAGGCGGCGTATTGTGCAGCATCAGAGGTGAAGAGGTGTGATTGCCGGAAGGGAGCGCTGGAAAGTGTTCACTCCCACGTTCCACTTTAGCGTCAGCGATGACCCACTAAACTTCACTCCACTGCTGACTGAGTTGCAGAAGTTACAGTTAACAACAGTCACGTTGAAAAGCTTTCTTCAGTTTGTTTGTACTCCCCCCGCCCCCCCCAAATAAATGCCACAATTTAAAGTATATAGTCCTGAGAGAGAAGTAGGTCAGTGTTACAGCATTATATAAGCGTTAGGCCCAAACCCATTTACTCTTATGTGCTTTTTAAACGGGCACACTGTGAACCTAGCTGGATGTTTGGCCACCTGGCAACCTTCAGCCAGTGCTTTGAGAGACACAGACAACGTGTGTGTGTGTGTGTGTGTGTGTGTGTGTGTGTGTGTGTGTGTGTGTGTGTGTGTGTGTGTGTGTGTGTGTGTGTGTGTGTGTGTGTGTGTGTGTGTGTGTGTGTGTGTGTGTGTGTGTGTGTGTGTGTGTGTGTGTGTGTGTGTGTGTGTGTGTGTGTGTGTGTGTGTGTGTGTGTGTGTGTGTGTGTGTGTGTGTGTGTGTGTGTGTGTGTGTGTGTGTGTGTGTGTGTGTGTGTGTGTGTGTGTGTGTGTGTGTGTGTGTGTGTGTGTGTGTCAGTCAATGGCTTAACAAATACATATCTACATGTCTGCTGTGTAGAACTCTTATGAAAGCAAAGAAAGGTCATAATAACTAATAGTAGTATGGCCAATGCTAAGGTAATTGTCAATAGTAAAAAACAAACACAGGTTTGTTGGACGATTCCAAAGAATGCCTAAAACAAAGAAATACAAACTTAGACTTGTAGACCTATTGTACTTAGACTTGGTTGCTTATTATATATTATAATCATATAACTTGCATAGCCCATAAGTGCATTGTCAAACAGTTTCCCATGTTAGCGTTCTGTTCAATCCAGGTGCCGCCTTGTTGATGATGATGATAATTATAATAATTTATACTGTTTATTGATTCCCCAGTGGGGAAATTACAATTTACACTGTTTTGTTAGTAATCATTACTCACAGGACTGAAATACACACACATGTTCTGGACCTATTCATTCACAAATGGAGAGATGTCAGAGTGAGTGGCTCCCTAGAGACTGAGCTATCAATATTCATTTTATGTCTTTTCATTTACTTTTTTTTCCGTCATTTGCACCTTTATTTGATAGCTGACATGATGTGTATTACATGCAACAAAGGACCCGGGCTGCGGGTAATGTGGCACGCGCTGTAACCACTTGGCTACCTGGGAGCTCCCACGTCCGTAAGACTTGTAAGATTTGTATGACCGGCAATTAAAGTAGTTGATGTCAACCAATCAAAATTAAAAATAAAAACTTCAAGGTATTTGATCTCACTTGCTTAGAACCTGAGTCCAGTGTTTTCCCTAGCTTTGTGGAAGACTTAGGTGCAGGTATTTGGTGGGGGGTTTAGGTGTCCTTCCTCAAGAAAATGTGACGTTTTTCAATAAAAAAATGGTAATCCCCCATAAAGTTTGTATCTCTTCGACGTCTCTTTGTAGTCTGTTTGTGTCCCTTTGTGGTAGTTATGCATCTCTTTTTTACATCAGTTTGTATTATTATTATTATCATCACCATATCTGTGTCCAAAACATTGGAAAAGCTAAAGCAGATAATAACAACACTCCAAAAAGAAGTCCAACTACAATCATTAGAGGTGAGAAAAGTGTTTTAGTTACATTCAGTTATTGGGTGCTGCCCAAAACGGCTTGGGGTGCTGCACCTAAACCTTCTAGTAGGTAGAATAACCAGAGGAGCCTGTTCAGAGGAAGGCTGCTCCTTCCCAAGTGTCGGACCAACGGACGCAAGGACTCCTTTGTCCCTCATGCCATCAGACTCTACAACTCTTCGCTCGGGGGGAGGAGGAAATAGGGCAGAGAGAACAATACATACATACACACCTGGACTCACATAAATACCTGGACACTTTAACACTTGACTCAACGCTGACACTTTTGACTGATAATTTATAGTAAATGTCTTTTTATGTCTTCATATAGCCAAAGGTTCTTATTGTTGTTATTATTATTATTATTATTATTATTACTTTTTATTATTGTTCTCTTTATATTGTCTTCTATTCTGTATTCTTGCTATAACTGATGCTGGAAATTTCCATTTCCTTGCGGAGTCATCCCAAAAGGATTAATAAAGAGAAGTCTAATGGAGTCTAATCAGCTTTGATCTTCTTGATTGATTATTTTTATTCGCTGCTATGCTTGATATGAGCCACAACAAACCCAACACACCCTAGTGGCAGAGCAAGTCTTATTCATTCATTAATGGTGAATTATTAATAGGGCATCTGACAAGGCAGCATGACAGAGCTCTCAAGGGTTTTACGTTCTCATATGCAGTCTTGTTTCCATATATCAGATCTCGCTGCAGAAGGGGAATGCCCAAAGCAAGCAGGCTCTTTGCCGCCAGCTGTCGAGTCGCTGAGGAAACGAAAGGGAGATGTGGAGGAGAGGTCGGGCACGCATGGACAGTAAGAAGAATGCTATGTCAATTATATGAAAACATTGTACTGTACTATGCATACATTCTCATAGGGCTGGGAAATCATTCTATATGATCATTTATCATGATGAAATCACATATCGAGATATCGTGATTCTTTTACTATGATGTCTAAATTGATAAAACAAGCGCATACTAACTCAATTTTCTCTCATTTTGAGGGAATGTCATTTGAAGTATTGCAGATTAGTTTTAACATCACACTATTTTCGTGCATGCATGGAAATAATTTCTATAATTTCTCGTGAAACAGTTTACCACATTATTAGTGATTATTTATCTTAAATCTCATTGGAAAACTATTTTGTGAAAGCACCAATTGTCAACCCTATAACATCGACAACCATGTATTTGGTCAAGAATATCTGGTTTTCTCCATATTGCCCAGCCCTATATTCTCATTTTCTAGTAAAGGACACACAATATGTCCATTTGATCTTACAGGCAAAGTGTTGACTTTCAAATGGACGATGACCTCAGCAGGTACACAGACTTCTTGGCTTTGTTCACGCACGTTTTATAGAAGAATGCTGGCAAAGAATTTAATTTGTTGATCCCTTTTATTTGCAGATCTGAAGGAGAGGATCAGCAAGTCAAAATGAAATGCTTCAGGTAAACCTGTTATTTTTTTGTATATCAAATTACAGTGGAGTAATCTTGTCTTGTAAAGCCTTTTGCGGCTTTGATTGGTCTCATTTACTGTATAATGTCACCCACTTTTTTAACACCATAATGACTTTTATGAGGTTTTTTTTTTAAATCACTGCATTATTAACTCCAAGTAATGGCCTCTACCCTAAACAAAATACTATAGCTAGAGATGTCTTTCTGATTTCATTCGGACTGCGTCTGCAGGGAGCCTCACCGACAGATTGAGAAGCGGCGGAGGGATAAGATGAACACCCTCATTGACGACCTGGCGGCCATGATCCCTGCCTGTCAGCCCATGGCGCGAAAACTCGACAAACTCACTGTGCTGCGGAAGGCTGTGCAACACCTGAAAGCCCTCAAAGGTAACTTTGAAACTGGGTGGTATGTAACTAAGTACATTTACTCAAGTGCTCTCCTTAAGTACACATTTCAGGTACTTTTACTTCACTTGAGTGTTTCCTTTAATGCTACTTTCTACTTCCGCTACATTTCAGAAAGAGATCTTGTACTTTTTACACCACTACAATAATCTGATGGCTTTAGATACTAGTTAAGTAAAGGATCTTGATACTTCTTCCACCACTGTCCATTACACATAATATACTACTTCCCAGTCACTGGCATCATTTGCAACAACACATTTGAGTCAACACTCAACATTGTCTTCCCACTTATCTCTCTCTTAATTTTGTCTTACTGGTATTCCAGGGACTTTCTACAAGCTAGAGAAACATGATTTGTGTAACAATAGGTTTACATCATTTTGTATGGTATTAGTACTTGTACTTAATAAAAGGATCTAAATACTTCTTCCACCGCTGCCCTGAACCCTTGTGGTAACTTAGAATGCCAGCAACGTCTATTCCGTTCCATTTAAAAAAAGTTGTCTCCTGTGTTTCCAGCTGGGACAGGCAGCGCCTTTACAGACACCACCTCCAAGCCTTCAATCCTGTCTCAGGATGACCTCAAGGACCTTCTGCTTAGGGTAGGTACTCATGAAAGACCCCAACCAGTTCCTATTTCATTATTCTACCCATCCATCCATCAACAATTTTTATCTTTTTCTACCAGGCTGTGGACGGTTTCCTGTTAACTGTAAGTTGTGACCGGGCCAAAATCCTGTTCATCTCCGAGTCCGTCTCCAAGATCCTCAACCTTAGCCGGGTGGGTATGGCACGTCTACACCACGCACTTATTTTGTTGTACTCATGGTTAAGCTGTCTTAGATGATTAACATTTAACGTATCTTTTTGCTTTTTTATGTTGTCACAATGAGAAAAAATAGCAAAGAATTACAAAGCCATAAAAGTGACAAAATGTAGTAACATTTTACCAGAGTCAACAATCTAACTGGAAATATCATATAACAGTGAGCGGAATAATTCAGTGTAAAAAGTGAAAAATAATTATAGCTTTATACTTAAACCATTTCTATTTTTATATGTTAAGTTCCCCTCCAAAACAAGTTGTTAAAAAAACTCTAAAAAAGGGAGTGGAAGCACATCTATTCTTTCTCCCTCATTGAGAAACAATGGATCTGGCCTCGCCCACCGCTGCTGCTCGTGCCCAAGCTATGTTGAGATCTTAACCGCTGCAAGAGCAGTGTGCGTCAAGATCGCTATAAACAGTGGAGGGATGTAGCCATGATCTACATGTTTGAGTCTCACGCCGGTTTCAGACAGGAGGTGCTATCAGGTGCAACAACGCTAACAGGAGGCTCAGGAAGAAATCAGTCAGTCTAAACACACCCACAAAGTCCTGGGAAGAGGTCTAAACAGACTAGTCTATAGCCACGATATTCCACTTCAGGGATTGTTCAGGAGCCTTTAATCAAATTGTTTCTGTTAAAGTAAAGAAGCGTTATATCATTTTACAAGCCGATTGGTTTTGAAATTGCACTGCATTTTGTCAGTTTGGGCCCCAATTTAAAGGTCTTAACTTCATCTACTCTGCTGGCTCTACTCTATGATGGATTTGTGCTGGTGCCACATATTCCCCATATGGTGGATGAATCGGATCTTTACAACTCAAGTCTGCAACACAAAATTGTGTTTCTGCAGATTTTATGAGTAATCAAAACACACAAGTTAAACTTCCTAATTAAGGCCAAATCTAGTATTTTTCTGCAGGGCAGGCGATCTCTGAGCTTTATAAAAAGCATGAAAGCCTGATTATTGGGGCTTGGCATCCAGCGTGACAACCACACCTGCTCTACGTTCTTGACCACATTTTCAGCTTTGACACTAGGCAAGCAGAAAGGAATGGAGATTAGGAGGGGTGTAAAAGAAAAGCTTCTAAAGTAATCTGATACCATGTCTGCAGGGCAGCATGTGTTATTTTGGGGATAACCAGTACTAAATGCATGCCTCAGCAATTCTCTTATAGCCCAGTTACATTGACTTTATAGAGCTGCAACCAGTAAGTTGATATCTTCCTATACAAGTTTTGATACAATGAGCTGCATTATCAGGGCACACAACACACAACAATTAAGCATCAGGTTGAATAAAACAAAGATAGTAAAGTTGAATAAATGGATGCATGTCATATGGGTTCATAGTTGGAGCTGACTGGGCAGAGCTTGTTCGATTTCATCCATCCCAAAGACATCAACAAGGTGAAGGAACAGCTGTCGTCTTCGGAGTATCCTCGCCAATGCCTCATTGATGCTGCAAGTAAGTCTGTTGCCGTGCTCGTTCAATTATTTTTTCATTCATTCATTTAACCTTTATTTATACTCGAGATTATTGAGGGGCGACTCTCATTTACAATAACATTGAGAAAATTACAAAGACAAAAACCAAACAACAATAAATAAATCAGGATAATAAGAATGCAAAAGCAAAGTACAAATATGTAAAGCAATTACAAGTAGAAGTTTGTATGTTTAAAAACAGGGCCACGTTCAGCCCCAACACAGCGTAGCAACGCAATCCTGAACTGAACACACTGTTGTGTGCGCATGTGCTCTGCCTTTTTATTACCACGAGTTTACAGACACGTCTCTGCTAATTGGGTATCACCTGTGACACAGCCAGTAAACGAAAGACACACCAAACGAGAGAAAACATAATTCAAAGCTGTTCCACACCGTTCCGAGGAAAGATATCGTTCAACCAGGGAACCGTAGCAAAACGGTGCACACCGTTTTTGAAATTGAACGTGCCCCTGATTTCTAAATTCTCCAAAAGTGAGTTGATTTTGAAGAAGTGTTGGAATTTGTTCCAGGACTCAGGCGCACTAAAGTTCAAAAACAGTTTTTCCAAGTTCCGAGCGTCAGTAGAAAGAGACTGATAATGTCTGTTACTCAGAGTAACAGACAAGTTTTGTAAGGTAGTGTGGTAGTTTTCCAATAAGAACCTTATAGATAAAGACATACCAGTGAGTATCATGCCTCTCTTGGAGAGATGACCAACCAACACTTTCATATAAAATACAATGATGCGTACAATAGACATGACCGGTTATGAATCTCAAGGTGGTAGACTGACGCATCACCGTAGTCCAGAGTCGACATGAACACTTCCTCAACATCTGGAGAGATGTCAGGTCTGAGAAACAACTTCAATTCTAACTTAATGTGTTAGTAGAAGACAACTGATCCACATTGTAGCTACAGCTTGGAACAATTTTAAATTTTGCTGCACAAATTGATTGTCTCATAAATAATTGTCTCGTTCAGTCAAATTAAAAAATGTATGTATTTATTTTTCAAAAAAATAAAGTTTGGATGATTCCCGGGGGTACATCTTTTGGTTTTATGACTGTCATGTGACCCAAATGATGTAATAACACAAGTACACAGCTTATGAAGTAAACCACGCCTCTTTAACAAAAAAAAACATTGTATTTTTTTTTCTTAAATGAAATTAAAATTGATAATTAACCATAAGTCATACCGCTTAAGACCTTAGCTAATGGTAGCAATTAATTGGGGTTAAACAAAGAAACGGCGATAACTTCAAAAAGATTGTGATTAACCAATTATTAAATAATTCTTACAGGCCTAATTGTAGCTATACCTGAAATGAAAATTAAGCAAGCTGACAATTAACAGTATTTGTAAACGCCACCAATGCCATCTCTCTGTGTGCAGCCGGGGTTCAGGTAGAGGTGGACGCCCCCGCCAGGCTGCCCTTCTTGTCCACCGGAGCCCGGAGGTCCTTCTTCTGCCGGTTGAAGCACAGTCGGGTGGCGGGGAAGCAGGAGGACAAACATCTTCTGCCCTGTACTTCCAAAAAGAAAGGTCAGTACAGACCAGAGTCCAGGCTATGCGGGTTGCCCAACACCGCCCCAAGCAGCTGCTCCTTCCCATTTTATGATGTGACAACGACAGGGCAGGTCACGTTGCGTCGGCTACTATCCAAAAAGCTAAACAATGGATGGAAAACGACAGCTGGAAGTATTGTCATTATATAAAGGCTAATGAAATAGTAATATAACAAGTAATTGATTACTTTTGATACTAAGTAATAAGTAAAGTAATATTATTATTTTTAAGGGGGTAATAAGTAAAGAGTAACAGATTACACTTCCTGTGTAACTTGCCCAACTCGGATCATCTTAGGGGGAACGCATGGTTTTAGCGCCAAGGCAGTTCAGTCAGAGACACTTATGTAAAGGAATGGACCCTTTTCTGAGCAGCAACAATGATGCTGCTCTGAGTCCCCTATAATAAACACAAAATGAACATTAAATTAGTAAAATCAAATAACAAGTAACCCCTGAGGAGGAGGTTGGGGTGATGGAAGGAATGACAGTGTCAGGACTATCTGCAGAGTAACAGTGAGAAGTATCAGGTGATAATGTAATGCTAAAAAACACTCTGGGTTGTTTGCATTTCTTTAAACCAATCAAAACCGCCCTGGGCGACGCGTTAAGCTCTTGATGCAGCGACGGTGCCCTTACAAAATAGACAGAAGAAGTGGAGGATTTTTCCCAGCACTGTACATCCGGGATAAATTAATTAAATTACTGAATGGGTTCCTGGCAAGAAACCCCACTCATTTGGTATTTTAAGTTTTTTTAAGGTAAAAATGTAATTTCCAATGTTTTGGAAAATACTGCTACACAGCCCGACAGTATGTAAATACACTGAGAAACACACTGATCTATAAATCTGCTGCTCCTGTTGATCAGTGCTATTTTGTATGAAATTATTTCTGTTACCTCCCTCTCTCTCACTTGAGGTGATTCAGCTCAGAGTTATTTCTTAAAAAGATTGGAACTATACAGCTTTGTTTATACAGTCGTTCTCAGTCCACTTTGGCCCAAACAGAGGAGGAGCAATGCTTTTTAGCTCCCATATTACTCTCTTTAAGTTACTTTGTCTATCATTAACTATATAAGCAAAACACCAGTTTGGTATCAGATTACTTTAGAAGCTTTTCTTTTACACCCCTCCAAATCTCCGTTCCTTTCCTCTTGCCTAGTGTCAAAGCTGAAAATGTGGCCAAGAACGTAGAGCAGGTGTTTGTCCCTCTGGATGCCAAGCCCAATAATCAGGATTTCATGCTTTCTTTTCATAAAGCTCAGAGATTGCCTGCCCTTTGGCCATAATTAAGAAGTTTAACTTGTGTGTTTTGATTGCTCATAAAATCTGCAGAAACACAATTAAAGTCATTTTAATGACTTTATTAAATAAAATACATGAAGTCATATATTTGTTCTTTTGCTCCCATAAAGGTAAGAAGTTATGTGGGTATGTCAGACAAAGAATGTTGGATCCACTGATCCACAGCTAGAAATGATCTCCAATAAACACATTTACTCCTGTTTGAGTTACATTGGCGTAAAACGTCAAATCTTAACAAAATATTTGTGACCCTTTGTCAACGATTTCCATCTTCAGTGGGAATGAATTGGCTTGGTACTGATTAATACTGGGGAAGATGAAAAGTATTCACATATATTTGTGATTTGCTTACAATATAATTAAATAAAGTAATGAACACATTTTCACTAAAAAGGAACCCTAAATTACCAGAAGATAACTTACACATAAGTTCATATTTTATATTAGTTAATCATTTTACAGGCAAAAATCACAACCTTTAAAACACTAGTAGAGCGCAATTTTAACCAGGGGTTAACACTTTTTCAAGGCACTGTATCCGTGTCTCATTAGGGCCTAATGAGACACGGGGTGTCAAACTCATTTTCACCGAGGGCCACATCAGCATAATGGCTGTCCTCAAAGGGCCAGATGTAACTTATAAATGTAATCGAATGTAATGTAAAATAAATGTAACTACTCCTTAATGTTAAATAACTCATTATTTATTATAACTTATTCAAGTGACAATTACAGTTGCATAGAAAACATATGTTTGCTTGTTGCTCTAACATAAATCTTTTAAAATTTTGTCAGCTTATGAAAACCCACATAACTCCATTAATGAAGGATCAAACTGTCCAAGTGAATAAAGAAAAATAACATAAAACTCAGCTGCAAAGAACATGTATGACACATGTAGCATTTTACAAAAAAAAGGCTGCACACAGCCTGGCATCCAACTGATGGTATGATGACAATTTGTCTGCATACACACATAAGACCTGCAAACATTAAATAATTACAACAGCAGCTACACATAAATAATATGTAATCAACTAAAAATACCAAAATAAAGGTTGACTCAGTTCACAACTATATTGGTCAAGTTTTTCGGTTAGTCTTTGATGAGGAGATGCTGCATGTCCTTGAACACACCAAGTGGATTCTCTTACTATCGATTGATCATGTTCTGAAAATGATAAACAAAACAAAATGCAAGCACAAAAATGGATAACTGCGCTGTGTCCGTGTTATCTGTGCTTTCATCAACAGCTAATGAAAAAGCTGTGTAGCTGCGTGTCTCCTCGGCCAGCTGTGTTGTAAGATTTTCTGCTAGTTCCTTCACTCGGTCGGCGATGGTGTTTCTTGATAAACTGACATTTTTAAAAGTCTGTAACTGGTCGGGACACACCTGCTCACAGACCTTCAGCATGCACTGCTTCAAAAACGCTCCCTCTGAAAAAGACTTTGCAGCGCGGGCGATTTCTTCAGCCACAATGAAGCTAGCTTTCACCGCGGCCTCGTTTTTGGCTGTGGATTTCATGAACAAACTCTGCTGCGACCGCAGTTTGCCTTTTAGTTCTTGGGCAATTTGTTGCTTTTCTTAAAGGCTAGCTTTAGCGTACTTAGCTCCGTGTTTGGTGTCAAAATGTCGACGCACATTGTACTCTTTGCCAACCGACACCGCCTCGTAACACAAAAGACATACCGGTCTTTCTCCTTGAAGCACAAACAAGTATTCGCCTTCCCATCTTTCTTCCGTCTGCATCAACATTTCTCTTTCTGGACGTTTTGGGATCATTATTTATATCTCAATTCCACTCGTTGTCATGGATACTGCCGCGGCTAGCGTAGTCGAAAGGCATTGTGGGAAATGTAGTTTTTGGTCAAAGCACGCTCTTAATTTATTTTTTGGTATTTATTTTTAGACACTCAAAACTTTTAAGCTCTCGCGGGCCACATAAAATGACATGGCGGGCCACATCTGGCCCGCGGGCCTTGAGTTTGACACATGTGCATTAGGGGCTGAGCCCCCCAATGTTACCAAACCAAAATTACTTATAGAAGGAACCCAAAGCTCTTAATATGCAACCAGCCTACTACTGACTTACAATGTACTTCTACATTGTAGGCTACTACTACATTTACCTGATGGAGAATGTTGGCAATTCAGAATTTAATCACAAAATATCCCAATTAAAATGTGGATAACACACACACACACACATACACACACACATACACAGAGGTTTCTCAATTTATTAAAGAGATTATTTAAGTTGATTTTTGTGCCCGCAGACACTTCCAGATACTGTACCCTCCACTGCACTGGATACATGCGCAGTTGTCCGAGCAGCCAGCTGGACTCAGAGGGCGACGGCGAGATGGAGGGCTCCGACCGAAGCTGCCTGGTGACGGTGTGCCGCCTGCTCAGTCCCGTGTCCCACCAGCCTCCCAAAGAGCTCTCCATCAGGCCCTCTGGGTTTGTGACCCGCTGGGCCATCGACGGAAAGTTCACTTTTGTAGAACAGCAGTGAGTTTCCTGATTTCAACTTATCTGCAGGACACTGAAACATTATTTTGCACATTACATTTTGGGGGGGGAGTCCAAATGGGAAAAGCATTCGGGGAAATGTCAGTAGTTTAAGGTGTTTTCACTGTTGATTTATTTTTAAATTTATTAAATGCAACATCATTCCAAAAGTCAATGCGTAATCGTGTTAAATAATCAGATTACGATTTTTTCCATTTTCTAGCAGCCCTAGCACAAAGTTTAGCTGAAAAGAAATGGTAAAGTGGATGGGACGAGGCTTCTGAGCACAGTTCACTCTCTTCAACTGTCAGTTTAAACAATCTTTTCTGTCTTTGCCATCGGTTCTCAGAAGGATCTATGCATCCTGATTGCATCACCTGAAACTCTTGTCTCATTTTTGTTGGGGAGTACTTTCATACTGCATACTTTGCATACTTTAATACTTTTCCCCAGAAAAATTGTTTAGCCCGGTGCCAAGTGGGGCCAGTCACAGACAGATGGCAGCATTAATTTAGATCCCAAAAGTTTCTGTGAAGCAGAATCATGGATAGAATCAAGAAATTGAGACTTAAAAAAAAACCTGCCAGACAGATTTCAGAGGGCTCTACATTAAGTCAGTGCTAAAAGCTAACTGGAGATTTCGTAAATAAGACTACATCTAAGCTCCAACCGAGCCTCCCCACTGAAACTAGTTCCATAAACTTCTTGGAAATACATTCAAAAGATTTTCCCCAGAGGATTAGGCCTGGTGGGGGGGTGGGCCACCAGTCTTACAATACACCGGGGGAGGGGGGGGGGACTCTGTAATACCACAAGTAGTCTATAGTGAATAATTTAATTCAATTTCCCATTTGTGTAACTGCTGAATGTTCCATGTGGAGAGGCTCATTTATTCAGCATTCGCTTCCATTTCCACTCGTCACTTGCTTTTGAAGCGGCACATTCCTGAGAGACGGCGAAAGACACCAGAGTAACTAAACTCCTTTTACGTCTCCTCTCTCTTTTCCCAGAGCCACTACAGTAATCGGTTACTTGCCACAGGAAGTTCTCGGCACGTCATGCTATGAGTACTTCCACCAGGACGACCTGCTGCACCTTGCAGACAAACACAGGCAAGGTGATGGAGCAAAGCAGCCACAGATGGAAACGTTAACCTTACATCTGATTAAATCAAGAACTTAACTGAGACATTTGAACCCCAAATCAAGATATCCGTTTTCAAAATGCAGCACTTGTGTTGAGTAGAAGTTCAAGAAATTGGACTTTTAAAATGAGCTCTGTGATAACACTGGTGTCCAATCTCTTGGCAGTTCTGCGAAGCAAAGAGAAGATCGAGACACAGTGCTACAAGTTCAAGACAAAATACGGCTCCTACGTTTCACTACAAAGTCAGTGGTTTAGTTTCACAAATCCATGGACCAAAGAAGTCGAGTTTATCGTGTCTTCAAACCAGGTTGTCTTGTAAAGTATCGATTCATTTATGAAGATGTGCATATTAAGTGTTCCTGTGTTTGATACAATGTTGCTATCAGGAGGTGTTACAGACCCATTCATTCATGCTCTACTCTCATGTTTTACAGCACCAAAAACTGATCCTTTTACTTAATACTATTTTGAAAACTACTTCAATTTTTCTTTTAAATGCTATAAAATTGACTAAGACACCACAAAATTAATGAAAGTAGAGATTTGTACTCGCCAAAGAGCGTTGTGGGGAATCAATCATGTTATTTTGGGTCATTAAAAAGAACATTGATATAGGAAAATGGGTCCATTTGACCCGAGGACAACATGAGGGTCAGAATACAGTTTATCCATGAATATAGTAGCATAAATACTCCTTTGCACCAGCAGGGGGTCTGGTCACACAAAAGATGAGGAGGCAGGCAACTCAAAAGCACTTCAGGGTAAGTAAAACACGCTCTGTATTCATATAGGCAATTATTGGCTTTGTGGGATTTTTTTAATGTTGATTTTGCTGTACTCTGTGTTCACAGAAGACACAAAGCAAATACCCATAATTCCCGGCCTTTCCAGTGGTGTGGGCACAATGATCTACGCAGGCAGCATAGGGACCCAGATCGCAAACGAGCTCATGGACTCCTACAGGTGTGTGTGTGTAACACTATTATGTTTACATAAACAGCACTCCCTCCTCCCTGTTCAGGGAATGTCCCTCGACAAAGTTCTTCAATTCGGAACATCCTGCAATGTCACCAACACACACATCACTTTCTCTATGGGTTACCCTGGTAACACTTTGGATACACTGCTGCTACTCTCGAAATGTTAAACTACTGAACTAAAATATTGAAACAAAAACTGATACCAATATAATACTGAAATGTCTAGCTTGGAATAAATGTGATTTAATTAATTTTAGATGTTAGTAGTCATTCCAGCGAGGCACAATGACTGATGGGTAATCTTGCTTGTCCACTTCTGACTAAGTGATGAACCGTTGTTCACTTCTTCCCTGCACAGTTCACAGTTCCCTTTTGAACTGAGTATTTTTGCAGTACCATGTAGGGGTAGGGCACATCAAACAGGATACAAATATAAACATTTATAACAAGCCTAGAAGAATATTTTATGATGATTCAAACTTTTTCAAGTCATTTTATCTCCTGCTTTGTTCCTTTTTAAGCAAGATGAACTCGTCTCCATCCAGCGGGGCTTGCAGTCCGTTTGGCCTGGCCCAGGAGAAGTGTCCACGGGTGTCCCCACTAACCAGCACCAGTGTGGGTGACATCTTCATCATTCCTTATCATTATCTACTTGGAGGCAAATTCAATTCTTTTTCTTACCATTTATGAAGTCAAGCCATAATCATATACATATATTTATATATATATATTTTACCTGGGTACACTTGTGTTTTTGCCTTTTCTTGTTTTATGTTACATTTTCAATTTTCAATTATGTCACAAATTAAAGTTTAATTCTAATGCATGTCTAGGGAGTTTATATGTAAATGTATCTCGCCAAATGTTATATGCAAATGAAAGCGTGTCTTTAATTTGCACATACATAGCACACAGCACATTTTCAAGCAACTGAATGGTGACGTGGGAAGTTGTGGTGATGTAGGCACAGCATTTTTGAGCAGCTTGCGGAGGTCATGACCAGACTACTCATTGAAATTGCAACATCATGTTACAAAAATATAAAGTACTGTTACTTGTAATAGAATGATTCCATCCCATTTAACTAAAGTCACAACTTGACTAATATTGACTTGTATTTCCACGACAGCATGCTCACATGTCCTTTATAGTGTGTAAGTCTTATTCCAATGTTGTTGCAGGCGTCCAGCAGAGAGGAGGCATCAGGCAGTTCATCCCAGTCCCAGTGTGACTCGAGGACAGCAGAGGGCGCGAGCAGTGCAGCTTCTGAAAGCTTGGCTGCTGTCAGCAGGATAGCCCTTAACCCAATCCAAGGTATTATCAGTTTTTCTCTATTTCTCTGCAAAAAGAAGAGGAAATGGACCACACTCACAAAACCCTGTCCACAGGCTTCAAAAAAGCTTTTGGCTTGATATATTAAAAAAGAACTCACAGCAGACTTTAGCTGTGTTGGAATCCGTTCCCTCATTCACTCACTCACTATTCCCTGTATATAGTGTTTATTACATAGTGAAGTATATAAAGAACGATTTCAGACACTACACTGAAAACATAGTTGTGACTGTAGATGCACCGGTTGTTTGTGTGAGGGAGGTGGGCGCGCACAGCATCGTCATCATCAACAAACCCAAACAAAGTATGAGTATTTTTACAGTGTGGTATTAGTACTTTTATTAAAGTAAAGGATCTTAATACTTCTTCCACAACTGCCCCCTGTGACCTCCGCCCTACGCGGACTTTCTCGCTCTTTATACTACGTCCCCTGACTTCCTTCTTTGCCTTAAACTAACAGCATTCCTATAAGTACTAACACTAGAGGTTGCCTATAAACTTAACGGAAGCATGTTTAAGGAAGTCAGGGGACGTAGTATAAAGAGCGAGTAACCTATGGGGTTGTTTTACTTCAGACCAAAAGAAGCGATTCTACCGCAGGGTTGCTCGGCGGGGGTCAAAGAAACGGCCTATTTGTGTGATGTCCTGTTGTGGTCTTTAACCCCCCCAACGTAGCACAAGTAGACTTTATATTTCACAATTACTATTTTCCATCAGCTTGTTTAAAGATCTCGACTTTTCCGACCGCACTTGAAGGCAGCTTTAATTCACTGGGGGAGAGCAAGAGAATGGAAAGATGAGCGAGACATGGCGAGTGCTTTGTTTTTCAGGAGACATTCAGCTATTACACAAACTCCCAGGCAGTTATGTGCTTGTGTTTTGTTTTTTTACCCTTATAGTGTTTTAAAACCTAATCGTGGCATCGATAGAGGCCATGATGCTTCCTGTTTACTGTACGGGATTCTCACACCACCTCAAACCATAGCTCAAAACACTCTGACCTGATTCTGATCGCTGGCCAACACAGTGTGACATGGCGTTGTACTTCGCCAAAAGTGTAGTCAGTCTCAACTTTTTGCCACAGTTTTATTTCCCAGTCCCCTCTGCAGGGTTTGCCACATAGGGGATTAGCTAAAAAAAGTCGTGGCCCCAAGGCTTTGGAATGAATTGCCTCTGCAAGGCCCCCAGCCTTCACATTTTTAAATCACGACTTCAAACTCACTTTAATTCATCGGCCTTAAAACCTGCTTGAGAGTTGTATTCTGCATTTTATTTTTCTAGTCTGGTTTTTGTTTTAAATGTTTATTTTGTTATCCACGTGTTTATGATCATGTTAATATCCAGCATTTTGTAAATGTGCTTTACAAATAAAGTTTGTAAAGCCCAACCGTCGGAAGGCCGACGCAGGCTGTGTGAATGTGGCCTTATGGGGGACAGTACCAATATTACACAACGTCAGTTTTTTTTCTCCCTAAAGGTCTGACTTCTTGGGTTGGGAGTAGATCGGTCCGTAGGTAGTCGGGTTGGGAACCGGAAGTTTGCTGGTCCCGGTACGTGTGGACTGGTAGCCAGAGAGAGCTAGTTCACCTCCTTGAGCAAGGCACCAAACCCCTCCAACTGCTCGGGGTGCTTGTCCAACCCACTCACTCTGACCTCTCTCCATTTATGCATGTATAGGACCTGAGGGTGTGTGTATTTCAGGCCTGTGTGTGTGTGTTCTACCACAACAGTGAAATAATTGTAATATACACCACTAGGGATCAATAAAAAGTATACAATTCCATAAAAAAACATTCTTTGCTGTGTGTCACCCAGGCGAGCCATCCCAGCTGGACTTGGACTTGGTGCCGGGCCTGAGCAGCTTCAGCAGCGACGAGGCAGCCATGGCGGTCATCATGAGCTTGCTGGAGACGGATGTGAACATGGGTGAATCGGGGGACTTTGAAGGCTTACACTGGCCTTTCTAGAGGGCACACAGACACTAAGCTCTCACATGCTCTCACGCAGAGAGCTCGTTCAGTGGTTGGCTTTGTGGCCTGCTGAGTGGCCTTGCACATTTGAACCCACTGAACATGTCTTACTTGAGGAACCTGGACAAATAGAAAAAATTAATAGAAATAATTGTTACTGTGATTACCTTGTTGAACCCCCTGGCTCTCGCTTGAATGTTTGTGAAGTTCAAGTTTGTTTGTTTTTAAGATTATTTCTTTGGCATTTTAGGCCTTTATTTGTTACAGTACAGCTTAAAGATGAAGTGGGAGAGGGAGGGGGAATGACATGCAGCGAAGTGCCAACGGTCGGAAACGAACCCGCGGCCGCTGCGTCCAGGACTCAGCCCCTGTATTTTGGCACAAGCTCTACCAGGTAAGCTACCCAGGCGCCCGAATGTGAGGTTCAAGTGTCCACCTGAGCCTGTGGAGATTCAGTGTCTTCCTCTGTGACACTTCCTCTTAAACCCAGACTTTCCACTGCAGAACGATTGAGCTGTTCGCTCTGCTCTGTCCCCCAGTGAGTGACCGAGGCCCCCGGGGGGGAATCAGACTCCTGCCATGTGCAGTGCTGCTAGAGAGACTTCTAAAACCTTTAAACATTTGCAAAAAACCTTCAGTACCTGGTGATGACGTACATGTTTTTCATAACATGGTGTGATTGTGTTGGTTTTTGCTCAGTTTTTAGAAGATCCCCTCCAGACCCATGTAAAAAAGACTGTTGAGAAGTGTTGTCCGATATTGTTTCCAGAAAGTACTGAAGAAGGCTAAAAAGCATGCATGTCAATGCTTTTGTCTCTTTATTGAGAATTACATTTAATTTTTGCAAATATGGAGATGCCTCAAGTCTGGTTTATCCTCAGATGGCACGTGAGCTTACTAGCACGCACAAAGCGCCCATGCTCCGCTCGTTGCAGTATGCTCCCAGAAACGGGGGGGCGCACAAACTAAATATTCTGTGAAAGAGCAAGACGTCAACCAGAGTTACCTGCAAAACGCCATGGACCAAACATTCTACTCCTCAATGCCGAGGAGGAATTAATGAACTGTAAACTTAAATCTCATATCAAATATTCATGGCCATGCGACATTATCACCTTTTATACAATCCCTGTAAAGAAAGGAGTCAAATATGTAGAACAACAAATGTGTTCTAATTAAACAAAGGTTAGAAGGTTAAATATCCTGTAAACAATATTTAATCAAACGTGGATGTAAAAGATCTCCTGCATGTAAAACATTTAAAAGCCAGTTGGTCATCTTTCTAAAAACATACAGTAATAATACAGTAGTAAAAGAATTAATTCAATATTTTATATTCATATTGTTGTATAATTTTTTTAAATATTTCCCCTTACATATCCCTGCCTCTGCTGAATTATTTTTATCCCTGGTGGGGACAAAATGTACCCCCCCCCCTCCCACCCTCAAAGTGATCAATGCTACTTCATCAGTAGACCATATATGATATAAAATAGAAGTATTTTAAACTAAGTAAAGCGCTGTAACGTGAGCAGTCTATAGTGCGATAGAACGGCAGTCGCTAGTTGTATTTAGCCGCTGTAGAGCTCCGGGACGCCGGCTACCAGCGGAAGTTGTTTAGCCACCAATAGGTGACCGTGAGCCGGGTACAGGCACCGCCAGATGACCCTCCTTTCAGGGGCCGGGGTTGTGGAGTTAAGTCAGAAAAAGTGAGCGTCATGCAGCGCTGACAGTTGACAACTAGTTAAGTTTAGGCACCAAAACGACTAGTTAAGTTTAGGAAAAAGATTGGGAGCAGCGAACAAGCGTTTCCTGGGTGAAATTATTTTAGTTTTCGCCGCAAAGTGAACTCCGCTCTCCGGTTTGAAAGTGCTGTGTTTTATGTTGACACCACGTTGTGCTATTTCATTCAAAGATTATATTCCATTGGATATTGAAGTGCATTAATAAGTGTTTGGGCACTCCTAGCCGAGTGGCTCTATATCCATGGTATTGAAAGGGGGATTTAATTCTTGCATGTTAAACAAATCGCACCCTGGGTACTACTACAACTCTCATACACCATTGAGTGTGTAGAATTATCATATGGCCTGGGCACATAAACCCAACTGAGTCTAACAATATGTGCACGCTCAGAATGGATTATGAAAGAATTATTAGACTTTAGAAAATGATGTGGGCAAATACTTTCACAGCTAAATTACAAGAGACCAACATCTGGCACCACCAACACACAATGTCCAATGTTACCAGCTAGCTAATAACAGCTCTTAACAATTAGAGTTATTAAAATACTACCATGATATTGTGGTTCATGGCAAAGCTTTCCTTTGGGACTGTCTTTTTAAGAAAACTGGCTCTACATTCAACATAAATACAACCAAATTCTGTTCACAAAGTTCCTCAGCAAAATAGAATGAATGAAGCTAGAATTGAACAATAAATCTCTAGTTTCAAAAGTTTAACCACTCGATGCAATCTTCAATGAAAAGTCATTTTTTGTGTATACGGTATATCGAAGAGTTCTTTGTTCCCACTTTGCACTTGCGCTATCAGTATCCAATCAAGAAAGATGAGGTCTTTCTAAAGTGTCTGTTTTCATACTGAATGTGTACTAACGAACTAAGCCTCAGTATGCCTATACTGTGTCTGCTGCGCCTACACAGCCACTATTTTATTGGACTCCAGAGAGTTCTGTGAAGGTACTTCACTGAACTCTTGGCACTAGGGCTGCACAATTAATCGAATTTTAATCACGATCACGATTTTGACTTCCCACGATCAGATTTGCGTGATCGAGCGATTTCTTTTAAATGCGTCATTTCATAGAACGCTCCGTTTTTTTTGCGTAGCGCATCTACCGCTCCGCAAACCCCTGTCTGCTCATGAGCCAGTCAGTTGTTCCCTGCATCGCGCAGCTTAGTTTCAAGATGTAGACAGTCACAGAGGACAGAGTAACGGGAGGAAAATTCAACAGATAGCAGTCGTTTATATCTCAAGGTTTACCAGTTTACCAGTAAACGCAACATTTTGTCCCATCTGTGTTATTCAGACAACAGCAGTGAGCATGCCACCACAGTGCTAGTCGGTGGCGGTGCTAGCTAGCTTCTGTTAGCTCACAGGCTCTAGGGCGCGAGTAGCCTAATATTTTTCCTCTAGGACGCACCGGTGCTAATGTCCTCGCATCCACCACAATGTTGTTATATGGATATGGTTTAATTTTGCGTTACATGACCCATTTCTTCGGTAAAGCCGTGCCTGTGTTGGATCTCTCCTCTACTCTCTCTCCTCTTACTCTCAGCTGTATATTGTTAAATATGAGGGGCAAACTTGTATTTGCACCAGTGTTTCCGCGGGTAACTGCTATCGCGGCCGCCACGGCAAAGAACACCGAAGAAGTTATTGAATGCAACTAACTTCAGTTCATAGAGTAAAAGCGTGTGAGACGGAGCTGCTGGACCTGGGCCAGAGATGTGACCCATGGCCAGAATATCATAATTCATAAAAATGCAGCGCAGTGACGAAACAGACTTTCATACACACGACGTGTGTATCTGCCGTTTGACCCGTGCTGGACCCGTTCGTAATGAGTCAGCCGTCTCTCTGAGCCTATGTGACAATAAATTTTGGTTTGGTTAAAATCAACAAATAATCGTGAGAATAATCGTGATCACAATATTGATCAAAATTATCGTGATTATCATTTTGGCCATAATCGTGCAGACCTACTCGGGACAATATGGAAGGCCCTCTGTGGATGGGAGAATGTTTTCCAGTGTTAACAAGGGACAAGCCAACATGTATTTAGGCCAGAGTTTATTACTGTTGTGTCATGTCTTACATACCTCTTCTTCTTATCCTTGCTTTTGCCCCAAAATAGTATTTCAACAGCCTAAAGGGTGATTTATGGTCCCGCGGAGGCTCTACACAGATCTCGATCTCTATAAGAGAATAGCACGACCACCATGTGTGTGTATGTGGTAGAGCAATTGAGAGAGTGACGGATTACCTTAGACTCTTGAGTCATAGTGGGAGAAACAAAGTGTCTCCACTGTTCTTTCTAACCAAGGTGGGAAACCTGTAGCAGAAGAAGTTAACCATCTCATTGATTTCATGTTGTTTATGGAGAAGGAGAACCAGGAAATAAATCGGGGGGAAATGTGACGCTACCAAGCCACGGCCGAGCGACGTGCATTGCTGTGACGTGTAGTTACATTTTTCAAGAGTGCACGTCAGGCTACGGCGAAGGGTCCGCGTAGGTTGATATCTTCACGTACCTACTTACATAGCCGAGGCGTTGATTTAATGCAGAAGCATAAATCATGCTTTACCCTGCACAGAAATTAGCCATTGTGTGTGTCTTGGTAGGGAGACAATACTTTTGCAGTTTATCTATTTCTGATTGTCTCATTACCACAGCAGCCTCTTAAAAATAGAAAAAAAATAACCTTGAAGTATCTCTACAGCTATTCTGAATCAATATAGTTTTTAGTGTCTTTTTACATTTGGCGTCATTCCAAAATCAAAGCGCCTAGATTAAAACTCATCAGTTGATAGGAAAATTGAGAGACCAATTTTAAGACCCTAATTGGCCAAAAACAATAAGTCCAGAATGCAATGCAGCCACAAAATAGGTTCTGAGCTTGTGTGGCCACAATTGTGAATGACCACATTCTTTATTTTTTGACCAAATAAACTGGTTAATGTTAATCATCTGGGCTTGGCAGGCCGAGAGGAAAGTGAGATCGTTAAAAAAGTAAAAGACATTTTACCCCAGAATAAGCCCTGAAATGTACTGAAGTGTGACTTTTAAACTCAGTGACTGGCCTTCGTACTGCACCTGTAAACTCTGGTTATATCACTGGTTCCTATAATCTTGAAAGCACAATGTGTGCAATGTGTTGCCTTGAACACATGCTGTTTCTGAACAGGTTCAACTGTAAATCAACCGTTGTGTGCTCTCGCTTTATGAGCAAAACTGTTGGACAATATTTGCTGTTGCCATCAGTGCCATTTAATATGGACACTAAAGCGTACTGAACATGTCTTGCTATTGAAAGACAAAATGTCTGATATTTGTATGTCGTTGGTGTATCTGCTGTAAAAACATTTGTTTTTTTTTATAAATGGTCTGAATTCTATTTTGTCTAATTTTAATTTTGTCATATCCTTGTGAGTAACTGTTAAATTTGCCAGAGGCAGCAGTCTCATGCATTACTCCTTTATTTTACTCCTTAAAACTAAATACATAACTATATGTCACTTAAATGCTTTTGAAACTGTGTAATTTTTCATCTGATGATCATGAATGACCAGTAACAGGAAACGAGACTACCAGTGAAAAGAATATTAGTTTTATATTTGCCCAGCTCTAATATTTCCCACAAAGCCACAAAATGATTTTCGGCAGGTAGACGGCTCTATAGAGGAAACACTCCGAAGGGTCACAGAGACACCGGAAAAGGTGTTATCACATCCAGTCAGGTAAAGGTAGCAGGAGATTTCTTTATGTAGGCCTAATTGTATTCTAATGTTAATTTAGAAGTTATCTGATGTAGTTATGGCTGATACTGGGGCAGGGCCATCACAGGAAAGAAAGAAATTAAACATTTAAAAACTAAGATTCATCTGCAACTTCTTATTTTAATATCAATAAATGATTTTCTGTCTGAGCAAAACATTCATCACGACTAAATGCCCTCCTGGGAACACTTACCCAGTAATTTATAGTGGGTAATACAGCACCGTGAAGAAAACACCTTTATAACTGCAGGTGTGCTTTTGTCCAAAATGGCCGCTAGAATCAACAAAAACTAAAAGTCAAATTTTAAGTCTCATATTTAAAAATTGTAACAAACTGTATAGTTCTATTTTTCTATTGTCTTTCCTCCCTGAAACAATGCTAAGACAAAGAAAGACAAATGAGCACAAATAATGTATTTTATAAATATTGAGAGAATTGTTGGCATTTACACAATGCAGAACAAGTCAAACCTTACTTACATTCATGATCATGAAAATGTAAGATACTCATAAAGTCCTTATTTTTAACAAACACGGCTGTCCATCCATATTGGTTTCACGTGTGTTAAATCCTGGAATAAATACGAAGAGTCATATTTTATTATTATACAAACTGACAGAAAATGGCAACAAAGCAGGATCAGAACATGTGAGTAAATAGTGAATGAAATGAAAATTGATTAAACCACATGTACTATCCTTCTCCTAAAGGTTGAAACCATTTGTACTCACAATATTTAATATATTCAATTTTATTTATTTTATCAATTCATAACAAGAGTTATCTCAAGACACTTTACAGATAGAGTAGGTCTAGACCATACTCCAGAATTTACAAGGACCCAACAGTTCTAGTAGTTTCTATATGAAAAACATATAGGTGTAGATGTAAAGTTTACAACGCAACACAAAGAACAAAGAAAGAAATGGCTCGAGTTGACGTAAGCTTGAGCAGTGAGTAGAAAAAAAAACAGTGTTCCGAATGATAGAAATCTAAGGTTTTTAGCTGACATGGATTACTTTTCAGGGGCATAGCACAACATTTGGGGCCCTGTAGAAATGCCGCTGTTTACCTTTATGTACATTAATCTTATTTGAAATGTTGGCCTGATGACTGATGAGATTGGACACTGATTGTAACTTTGCATTTCCTTATTTAATGCATGTTTATAATATAAGAGCTCGCAAAAAAAATAGTCTGGATCATTTCCCGGATTATTGGCGCCGGGTGTTCCAGCAATGTGTGTTGTTATTGTCTAACTCTTGTTTCAGGTAACAACGACAAACTTCGAGCTAGCAAACTTGTGCAACAAGACATGCCTGCTTGTCTCTTTCGGGTAATGATTTTAAAGTTTTAAAAAGTTTATGTTTACGGCAATTTACTCTGTAACTGGGACATTTTGGGACCAACTAGCATGGAGTCGCACACACGGTGATATACTGGTAAGAGCAAATGAGGTTTAACCATGTTTTGTATCCAGCTAATTTAAATAGCTCAAGTTACTGTAATGTGTAAACAGTTAACTTCATTTAATATTGTATGTGGCTCCTTCTTTGCCCAAGACGATTGTGATTGGTTAAAAGAAATGAAAACAACCTACAGCATTTGTTCTCCTATGTGTGGAGGGGCCTACTCCGCAGCCCTGTGTAGATTGGTCTGCCAATGCGAGACTACCAAAAAGATACACTAAGTCACACATTCGTTCACTGATATTGGTGCTAATATCACAATGCTAATATTAGCACCATGGTCTCTATTCATTAAGTGTCTTTCCTGTTTCACTTAGGCAGCACATTTGACGTGCCTTAGAGAGATAGAACAGGGGACCTATGTATACACCAAACCTAGGGAATAACGAAGATAATTCAAGAACATTACAGATGACCATACCCAAATTCATTTTGCCCCAGAGTACGTATAAGATTATGGGAAGCATCAGGAGGACTGGGAGGTAAGCTATCACTGCAGGCACCACCACGGCCAACACATTAGCCACTGCGCGCCTCTTTAAGGGTGAGGCAGAGGGGGCTTGGTTACCACATGTGGTGTGGGCAGGACTTTGCTGCTGCAGTGACCACACCACACTCCCAAGGCAGGCGAGCATTAGGAGGAAGAGGCAGGAGATGATGATGGAAACAGGCATCAGAATGATAAGTTTATTATTCACTATACCTGTAAAACACAAGGGAATGAAAATGTCATCTTAAAACCTTAATAAGCCCCATTATGCTTTTTATTTTATTTTTACCTATCTTTTAGTGTATGTAATAGATATATACACTACAAAAAAAACACATTTTACTCCAAATGGACCTTTCTCTCCTACAGAGAGTACTCTGTACTGCCTGAAACGCCTCGCCCCATTCCTCCTTGAATTTCCTCAGCCCAGTGTGCTGCCCATAGGTGCTGCTTGAGCACACACAGCCCACCCAGTGGCTAGTTTGAACTTGGTTGACCAATCACAACAGAGTGGGCCAGCTGACCAATTAGATCAGACTGGGACAGAGGGTTTCAGGCAGAGGCAATGCAATACAATAGGCAGTGTGAGAGACACCTTTCTTGAACATCTAATTACCAAAGCATGTAAATCTGTTCTAGTAGAGACTCCAAGAGTACAAATATGATGCTGAAAAGGAGTATATTAGGGCCTCATTAACCCTTGTGTTGTCTTCCTGTTAAAATTGAAAATCAACACTTTTGTTGATGCTTTTTATCAATGTTTTTAACTTTTTCTTCCTTTTTTTTTTAAACACTTTTTTTCAATGTCGCTTTTTTGACGTTTTGAACACGTCATAACGCTAATTTTTTGACTAGTTTAACAGTTATTTTTGGGATTTATGGTCTGTAAACCTCATTTATAGGAAATCAAACCTTATGTTTGAGTTAGAAAAGCAGAAATTAGGAATTATTTAGACTAAAATTAAAGGAATGGATGTTGATGGATAATCACAGACTGGAATATGTCAACTTTTACTCAATACTATTTCAAAACCACTTCAATTTGTTTATCAAATGCTACAAAATTGAATAAGACACCCCAAATTAATGAAAGTAGAGATTTGTACTTGCCAAAGAGTGAAAGTGTAATCAATCATGCTATTTTGGGAAATTACAATTGGGTGGTTAAAAAGAACATTGATAGGAAAACAAATTTGACCCGAGGACAACATGAGGGTCAAATTCCACTTTTGAAGGAAAATTGCTTTCTGAAATTCATCAATCATCAATCCTAAAACACGATGCAGAGGTCAATACAGAGTTTATATGCTGAACTCTTAGTCGACACTTACCAGCAGCCAGACAGAAGGACAAGGTGATGGCCCACACTACAGCACAAACAGCCATTCTGTACTCCCACTTCTTCACTTTCAGGTACAGCACAGGTCTAACCACCGCCAGGTAGCGCTCAATGCACATACAGGCCAGCAGCAGGGGGCAGCCAATCAAGTTGAACATACTGAAGACGTCTGTCGCCCTATCTATGGGAGGTGGAGGTGGCGGGTTGAGTAGTTGCCAGGCAGTGGCTAAAAGAAATATGGTGAATAATAGACAATTTCAGGGTTAGAACTGGGCTTTTGCAGACAAATTCAAAGATTTTCTAAAACCATTTGGAAAAGATTGACATCAAAGGAGCTTCAATTTTTCTGTTGTCATATTGGTTCCCAAATAGGCCTATATGTTAGTGTTATAATGTTTCCATCTATCAAATTAGCTGAAACATCTAAGCGCTATTTTGATGCGCGACATCAAACAGCTCATGCAGCAGTATGAGCCCTTTTAATTTGACTTACATTGCCTATATTAAAAAAAGTCTTTGACGCCGAGATCTATGTGGGTCTAATGAAAAAAAGAACTTCAATTGTAGTAACCCGCCATATTTTTTGGCATTAACAGTAAGATCAATTAGATCACTTGTTACTGAAAAAAGTAACAATGCCATTATAACCCATCACTAAAACTAATCAATTTCGATCCAAAACACTTGTTTTCCACTGCAATGGTAAGATCGCAACCAGTCTCCGTCAGTGTTCACCTGAATTATTTGCGTTGACACTTGTAGTGTTGTAAATCCAGCTGAAAGGCTTTAGACACATGTAGAGAAGATCCATCGCAACAAGATTCACACCTAGAACCTGAGAGACAAAGGTTTAACACAAGTAAGTTAAAGTTTAACAAGAACAGTGTCTTATAGAATTTCTCCAACCCTAACCCAGCTGAAACTGCTTGTTGCTTAACATAAATGAATGAATTTCTACTGTACCTGTGAGGCTG
This sequence comes from Etheostoma perlongum, assembly GCA_026937815.1. NCBI lineage: Eukaryota > Metazoa > Chordata > Actinopteri > Perciformes > Percidae > Etheostoma > Etheostoma perlongum. The sequence goes on along the minus strand of CM049393.1, from coordinate 23,106,231 downwards.
ACAGTGCTTTCCTTTCTTTCATAAATAGCCAAAGCAGGGCAACATTAGCCACCACTCCTGTGATCAGGATGAAAGTGTCAACGAACAGCCACGTTGTGTGCCACTCCGCTATACTGTGACAATCACTTATGATAGCAGAAATATAGTTTTTGCCAAATAGTGCAGGTTTAGACATGCTGCCAATCTCTGATAGTGTCACACCTAAACGATTTCTGCCAAGTCAAAGAGAGAGAGAGAGAGATTATCAACATGAAACTCTTGTATAATGTCAGAGAAGATGTTTTTAGATGAGTTACTCATGACCCCTGTAACTGTATATAAATAGTTACAAATGAGACGGTACAATTAAGAAGGTGGAAAATCATGCATGCTTAAAACTCAGACTATTGTTTCTGATTTGCATTAGGCTCTCAAACACAATGAGAGGATTATTTTTGAAAGTAGACCGTGGAGCATCCCTTGTTTTTTACACATCTCTTGGCCATCACCCTAAGTGTGGAGGGTATTTTCAGACTTTCACCAGATGCCTGTTTGTTTGTTGCTCTCAGGGCCTCATTTACACCACAGAGGCGAAATCCTCACACTAATTCAAGTGAAGACTATTTCTGGAAAGATATATTGCTGTTCAGTTCCTTAAATGTCATTTTTCAAAAATGATGAGCCCAAATTAAATGCACTTTACCTACTATGTTTTAGGATGTGGAGGCTGTAGATATCAAAGAGTGATATCGCCAAACCTGGTGAAACACAACCACAAACATCTGCATGGCTACCAATGCAAGTAGGAGAGAAAAAAAACGTTTTATTTGGGTGAACTGACCCTTTAAGTTGGTCCTATTTACGTACATACACAAAAAGGAATGGTGTTTAAATATAAAGGTGTTTAACTCATTTTAACTCATTACTTTAACTTTAACTCATTTTAGATACAGTTCATGCATCTCATCTTAAATGCTCTTTTCTGTTAAGATTTTAAGGGAAAATTTCAGTTTTAGCTGTTATGATTTTTCACCTGCACAATTACCCTTCCCTCACTTTAATTATCCTTAATTCTATTTGTATTATTAAGTTGTGAGAAGCTACACCCAAAAGTCCAACTTACCGCTCCGTATGCGTCCTTCCTTCTCTCGTCTCTCTTGCAGTTCCTGCTCACTTGTGACTGACATCCCCGAGACATGCAAACATAAATCAATAGGGCAGACAAAACAAATGACCAGGTGTTTAGTGTTGATTTTTCTACCCTTGAATGCAAAGAGGTATTTATGTATTTGTGGTACAGGTGATTTCCATTGCTTGCAGTCGGTTTACTGCCTGATTTCACTGCCAGTTTTCCTTTGCACGCAGACCGTGCTGGTGGTCACCTCGTCTTTCTGGATGGGGACAATTCTTATTGTCAGAGTGTAAGTGGGACTCCATAAAGTCAGCTGTAAGCAGGGCTGCAGTCAAGTCCACCTTTGTCGGACCAGACCAGGAGTAGTTGAGACCGAGTCAAAACCAAGTCCAATGAGAGACCGTCAAGACCTTCAACAGGCGGTCCGTAGGGGGGTCCTCAGAGTTAGTGCAGGGGGGCCGCCAAGTTATGTTAAAAAAATTGTTTTTTAAAAAGTTTTATTCAATAATTTTAATAAAAAATATACAGTACATTAATATGAATCCAACATATTAATAGCAAAGATAAATTGGCCTATATGTGATAAACGTATTCACCCATTGAAGATAAGCTTGCTGTAGGTTAGGTAACAGTTAACCATAACACATGAACAGTGTGTTTAACATTAAAATATTATGTATAAATAATAACCATTTATTTCCATTAATTTGGTTTATTAAGCAACTCAATTGTTTGCAGTAAGGGTATATGCAGTAGGGGGTCTCTCTTTCAGCTAAGGGGTACTTGGCCTAAACAATGTTGAAGACCCTTGCTTCAGACAGTTCCTCCTCCTTTTGAAATAACTTAGTTTTAATTTTAGACCTGGCCTGTTTATGTGTCTGTTTCTCACTTGATCACTTGATCAGTGTCATGCGATGAGCATGTCTGTCTGGTAAACTAAAGCCAGCATCATTTATAGACTGATCTGTTTGCTGCTACATCGACCTTCCAACCCACAGAGCGCCAACACACATCTTTTATTTGGGTGTAAATGTGAGACATGGCTGCCAATGCCATCTGAAATTCCCTGTTCTGTCATTAAAGTCCAGTCTGGACAGACGTACACTCCCACTTCCTCGTGTGACGGTGCCACTCGCTCTGCAGGCAAATGAGGTTGTGTCCAAATGTCCACCTGTCAGGACGATGTGATGAATTAGGTCCATCTTCTTCTCAGTTACCTGACTGCAGAATCAAATTTTGAGGTACTTGTACATAACTTTACTCTCTTCTTTTAATGCTCCTTTCTACTTCTACTCCACTACATTTCAGAGAGAAATATTGTTTTAGACTTTCAGGGTTTTCAGGGTTCGGGTGTATGCTTAAATAAATAAAACTATTATTAACAAAACTGCTTACACAAGTTTATATTAATATTTAAACACAATGGGAGAGTCCGGTACAGCCTGACTCTGGATGGTAAAGCTAAAGATTAGCGCTCGTATTCAAGTTATTGTGTTCAAAGTTTCTATTGAACACATTGGGAGAGGACTTTAAATTGTGATTTTTATTCTTAATTCTTATAAGTTTTGGCACTGGTAATTTTACTTTGGTGCTGTCCTTTGCTGCATGTAGTTCTCCCTCTCTCTACTCTTTCATGTCTTCATCTGTCCTGTGGAATTAAAGGCCTAAAATGCCCTATAACATCATCTAAAAAGAAGTTCCTCTATGCAGATATATCAGATTTGTCTCACACAAAACACATGTATTTTATTAAATATGATGTCTTATTAGAAATTAAACTACCCAACAATATAACTGCCTACAAGTCCAGCTGAAATGATTAGACCATTAAACACAGAACTGTTTCCAGTTTCTAAAATGTGAGGAATTATTTGCATTATTCGCATGCGAGTACTTTTACTTAAGTACATTTTCCTGATAATACTTACATACTTTTACTTAAGTAACATTTTCAATGCAGGACTTTTACTTGTAACAGAGTATTTTTACAGTGTGGTATTGGTGCTTTTCATTAATTAAAGGATTTGAATACTTCTTTCACCACTGCCTGACTGTCCCTCTTTCTCCATCTGTTCTCTCTTTCTTTCCTTCCTTTCTCCATCTATTCCTCTCCTCTTCCTGAAAAGCACAAATGACATGCTCAACCCTTGACCTGTTCAACTAAACAAAAGTCTTTTATTCAGCTTTTATGGCAGTCTTACTATTATACAACAAATAGTTTACAGTAAGAGAAATACTCAGGCCTGTCCAGTTAAAGCCATTAACCCCCCCCATCAAAAAATGTAAAGTGCACATTTGTTAGTGTGTCTACTCAAGTCCTTCTATTAAAAATTAAGACCGCCCCACACTATAGTGTAACCGAAGCAACAGCAAAGGGGCTCTTGGACACAGTGTTTACATACAGTAGCCCCAGGGAATAATAACTATAGGGTAATTATTCAATTATTCATTCATCACCATCTTGCTGCTCAAACATGACATATAAGTGCATTTCTGTGCAGTGTCCAGTCCATTGAGGACAAAGCAGTTGTCTCACAGTGCGTCCACCCTCCTTCTGTTTGCTGTGTCTTACACAGTGAACATTAGTTACAACACAACAAGAGCTCTTTCTGAAATTAAAAATCACTTTTGCATGATTTTCAAGTTATCATCTGAACCAGGGATGGGCAACTGGCGTCCTCACTCAGTCAATTGTCAAATATCAAATTGTTGTTTTCATTAATTTAGTAGCTATACTTGGCTAACTGAATGATAAGAGTTACAGTATCCTACTGGTGGAAGGGCACAGTCAAAATCTGGCCCTCAGGTAATGAGAATAACATTTTTGTGGCCCTGTCTATAATCAGTGTTGCCCATCCCTGATCTGAACCTACAATATGTAGAGCTCAAACCAGCTGTTAATTAATTCAACTTACATTTTTTGCAATTATTATTCAACCCATCTCAGATATCACATCATGTATATTAGGCATGTATATTCTACATCAGGGGCGGAGCGAGGTTGTGGCATCGGGGCCCGGATTTCTTAAATCAAAAGCCTGGAATCTTTTATGGTTTTAAAATAGCTTTGACTTTGCGTCATTTCTCCCTCACTCACTCTGATTGGACCGGCAAATCAACGGAGCAAAAGTTCTTTTATAACAAAATGAATGACTTTATTCTGGACACAATGGAAGGTCCATATACTGGTATACTGGGATGCCATAGTACTGTGAACCCTACTAACAATATGTCTCAAGATTAGTAATGCTGTTATGCCAAATTCCTTCCCTATCTATGTTATGTAACTTCAAAATAGAAACATCAGACTTCTTTAGGTGGCAGTAGTTATACTCAACATTAGTTGAGACATTTACACACAAAATAGGGAATTGGTTCTAGGATGATTCTTTTTCTGGGCAACTATCAGTTTTTTTACACAGTTTTTAGTAATTCTATTATTAAATGGCTTGAAAAATCAGCATATAGCCGCCATCAAATGAGCCTGCCCCCGGACCCCACCCCCCGAAGTTTGGGCTGAGCCCTGACTGTTTACAACGTCGGGCTCCGCTGCTGTTCTACATGTTAAATCCATCAGGGGCCCTGAAGGACTTTGCTGAAATACTTTGCCAGTCAAACTGCCGTCCACAAAACAAGCTTTGGTCATAAATAACCGTGATGTTGGAGTTGCGGCAGTATACAGTTAATGGGCAGTATCAACGCTTCTAGTGAGAAAGAAAAGATGAATTTTAAACGATCGCTGTATCTTGAATCCATAAATACAGCGCAGACTTGGCTCCAGCAACAACAGGGAAATACCAGGATATATGAATGACAACTGGAAAGTGACCTGAAACCTTTGGTTACATCACACATTAGATTTCAGAAATTCATGTGAGGTGTTTAGCTTTAAAGAAAAATATATATATATCTGTCTAGATTAGATTATGTTATATTATGTGGACCTCAGGAAGGCTGATAGGGATCCTTTTCTTTACAATAAGCAATTAAAAAAACAACTAAAACTAACACTGCTGAGAGATTTGAGCTGCCTAACAGTGGCAGCCATGACAGACTCCTTGATGATGCTTCAGATCCTTCAAACAACGTTAACGGTTGAACCGAATTAGCACACCTTAAAGTAAAACTTCCTATGTTCCCTTGTCGACCGGCTACTCAAAGCTTTCTTGTAATTTCTGACGGTTTAAAGAAAGCTAAAGTTATTCCACTCCTCTTGCAGAGCGTAGCAGCAGCAGTTAAGAAAGAATTAAGGACAAGAAAATGTGTTCAGTTCCTGTTTAGTCCAATGCAGAAGTTCAGCAAGCATGCAGTAAAAGAAGGAGCTTCTACACTGGCTGCATCTCCAGTTGGACACTTATTCTTCCTTTGGAACTTTGCATCTGCAGCCTTTTGATGGGAGAAAACAGATGAGCAAAACTCCATGTGTCTCCAAAACCTGTCTGTGAAGCAGTCCCTTATTCAGCAGGGATGGCACAGCGCCTCGAAAGTATGGACGACATACTGTAGCTACTGCCATGGCCGCTGTGGTGCTGGGTTGGGATTAGGGTAGATAGGCGCCGGTGTTGGGTGGTAGGCGGGCACAGCCGTGTTGGGGTGGGGCGGGTACGTTGGAGTAGGATACTGCGCCATGATGTGAGGCTGAGCGTGGGCAACTGTGTGGGCGGGGGTGGAGGCAGAGGAAGAGGGGAGGTGGAGGTAGAGGGGGGCGGATGGAGCGATAGGGGCGGAGGGGGCCGTCGGAGTCGGGACCCTCTGCAGGACCACGTGCGGGTAAAGCTGAGACTCAGAGCGGTAGAGTCCGGGCAGGGAGGCCTTCAGCAAACTCTCCTGACTCCTGTGTGAAAGACAGAAAGAGAGTCATATCAGCAGCAGTGTGACATCAATGCACACATGCATATATTACCCCCCCCCCCCCCCCCCTTCTCTACACCCTTCATTGGCTCCCGGTGCATTTTAGAATGGATTTTAAAGCACCACTATGTAACTTTTCTTGCTTTGGTCCCTCTACAGGTTGTCTCATTGGAACTCCAGCTGGCGCAGCTGTAGTTCCACTGAGACAACCTGTAGAGAGAAGAGGGAAAAGCTACATAGTATTGCTTTAAGATATATATTTTTTGTGATTCACAATTTTTTCTTTTTTTCCTTAAACAAAACTCAAAACATATACTCACAACTCATACCACCCACTCAGACAAAAATCAAGAAAAGATGACAGCAACTAAATAGTGACAAAATAGACAATTAACCATAAACCAAATACACATACTGTACGTATAAATGACAACACCATAAGCCAATCATACAACGTCTCACCCCCCCCCCGCACAAAGCTTCTTAGGAGCCCTCCAGACAGCTCAGGTACTTTCCCCATTTTCTAGTGTAGACATCCAATCTGGCAAACTGTTTAGATGACATTTTTTCAATCACCGCCACCCAAGACATCTTAATCCTATTGACAGCACCCCCTGATTTTAAGATTTTAACATTTGTTTTCAAGGCCTTATATATCCTGGCTCTGTAGTATTTTATTTTATTCGGATTTAGTATTATTCTTTTTATAAGAAATCAGAATCAGAATCAGAAATACTTTATTGATCCCCGAAGGGAAACTGTGCGTTGCAGTTGCACAAATAGTATTAATATCAGAGTAGAAATATAAATAAAGAAATACAAGGAGTGTGGATATGTTAGAAACAAAAAAGACAAAAAGACTGATAAAAAGTTAAAGTAAGAAGACTAAAGACGGAGCAACTGCAACAGGCTGCATGCACGTTGGCGCATGCGCACTAGTAATTAACTAACTAAGTAACTACTGACATGTTGTATTATTCTTGTCCTGGATGTAAAGTACTTTGGATACCTGCTGGTTGCTGTAAAGCGCTAAATAAATAAATGTTGATTGATTGATTGGAGCTCCATGGCACAGAGGGATTTCTCTGTTTTTCTTACTTATTATCAATCTTATCATCAAGCCTTTTGTTATCCTGATTGGGTTGAACGACATGTTTCCTTGGAATGTTGTGAAACGGTGTGCAATGATCTTTGAAGTTAGTTTTCTTGCGATTTGTGCTTGTGTTGAAGATGTTATCCAATCAGCAGTGGCGTGTATGTGAACTCGCAGTAATACAAAGACAGTGGGGGACAGCAATAGTTTTCAACACACCACCGTTTCAGTTCAAATTAATGCGTTGCTATGTTTTTTTGGGGCCTGATTAATTAGAAATGTGTTTCTGCATTTCCCATGTGTACTTGCATGGCTTTAGCACAGGCGTGCTCTATTTGCCCTCATTATAAGAGGCTGGATCAGCTTGTGTCAAACCCTGATGACTGAAGGTAAATTCATGATGGGACCTGAGCATTTGATATAGGTCACAGTCAGATTTTTTGGAATGAATGTCAAATGTGTTGAGGATAACAGTAGGCTGGAAAAGTAAATTCTAAATTACTGCATTTCTTAAAATCAAAGCACACACCTTGGTGAGGTATTTGCTTCTGTGTGATGTGAGTGCTGCCAGCTTACCTCTGGTAACCTCTGTTCTCATATCCACTCAGCCCTCCAGTCAGGTACAGGGGGCTGTCTGGAGCCAGATGGGGGTTCATCCTCTGGGAGAGATGGAAGATTTTGGGAGGAGGAAAAGCTTCCCATTCACCGTCTTCTCTCTCCAGCCAACACTCGCTGCGACGGGCCGAGCGTTTGTCTCTGCGTCTGATGAGGAGACAACTTTATCAGGTTATTAGTCCTCGTTATACCAGCAGCTATTCTCGCATTGCCAGTTCTGTCTCCACAGCGCTGCGGAGTAAGGTCTGGATACAGCACTAGACATTCTGAGATAGGAGAAAAAAACGCTCTGGGTTATTGACCCTTTTTAAAAAAATTATTTTATACCAATCCCAATCACGCAGCGACGGAAGCTCTGCTAAATAGTTTCAGGAAGTAACTGTTTTTTGTGGAACATTTGCACTCCGCAAAAGAAAATGCCACATCCAATGTAAGAGCCAATTAGTGCCTTTAGTATAAATAGGAACCAGACTTTGTGAGCTATTTAAATTAGCTGGATACATGACAAAACCTAATTTGTTCTTACCAGTGTACTGGTGTGTGTATTTTGTCCACAACAATCCCACCAATCGGACCCAAAAAAATCCCTGTTAGTAAAGTAATGTTAACACATTCTTTGCATATCCCTGAAAGAACCAACCAGGTCTGCCTTGTTGCACGATCCAAATATTCTTCAAAACTCGCCATTTTCAGCGTGTAGCTTGCTAGCTGTCTTTGAGAACGACAACACTTGGAGAACGGAAGGTGTAGGGACATGGACGTCAGGCTTTTGATCCAGTCTATATTGCGGGTTAGCCAGACCTTCCTTCCCAGCGCTGCAGAGGAAGGTCTGGCTAGTCCACACAGCATTCCAGGATGGGAGAAAAATGTGTTCTGGTCTATTGGCATTTTTTTAAACCAATCACAATCGTATGCGCCGGACGGAGCAACGTTGCCTCTGCAAAATAGCCTCGGGAAGGAACTTGTTTTGGTGGAACGTTATGTTCAAAACGTAGTTTTAGTCTTGCAACATATTTACCCTGCAGAGATCTGAGGAGCAGTTAACCATAGTCCTCATCAATCGACAAGAGTTTGGAATTACAACACAAAGAGGAAGTTAACGGACATCCAGCCGAAATGAGGGACATCAGGCAGAATTTCCTGCAGTACCTGAACAATCCTGGAAATGAAACATTGTCGATATAGACAAGCTTTGGCACCCCTCTCTCTAGTCCTACCTGCTCTGTCCCTCTTTCTTGGCTCGGCCCCGACTGGATCGTTCCTGCAGGCAGCAGATGAGGAAGGAGAGGGACATGGCGAGGATGACAACACCACTCACCACTGAAGCCAACACAGCCACTCTCAGACCACGGTCCTCAGGCCTGGGGATCGCTGTTGGGGGGAGGGGAGATTACATTAAAAAAAATTATCTTATCAGCAAATCCCCATAAAATGGCTGTCGGTGTTCAGGTATTGGCCAAATGAACCGGCTTACCTTCGCAGACAGGCAGGTAGTTGCTCCACTGTGCTTTGCCGTTCCTGACATTGCAGTAGATTTTATCGCTGCCGACCAGCTGGTATCCCTCCCTGCACCAGAAGGCCAACACGCTGCCGATGGACACGCCTGTGCCACTCTCGACGTAGAAGGAACCCCGATGTGGCGGCAGGACCGGGATACAGGAAAGACCTGAGACAAAACAGAAGTGTGTAAAGTGCTTTGATAAATGTAGTCCTTTTTTTTATAACTCCAGAAATAGAAAATGTATCTTTCCTTAGTCAAAAACACTTGCTTCATTAAATTTCGGTCACATCCTGGCGGCTCAGGCTGTGGGTGGATGTGGCTCAGGTTGTAGAGCCGTTGTCTACCAGTCGGTAGTTCGATCCCTGGCCCCTGCAGTCTACATGTCAAAGTTTCCTTAGGCAAGACACTGAACTTTATGAGTGGTTGTGCATGAATCTGATAAGCATGTGACACTTTGTATGCCAGCCTCGACCAGTGAATGAATGGGGGTGAATAGATGTATTAAATTACATTTCATGAGACCAATAAAATTGAGATTAACATTAGGTTGCGCTTCAACAATGGAAATTCTTGTTGGACTGCTAAACCCAAAATCCAGTAGGCATGTTACAACAAGTTAAGAAAAGGTATCATATCTAGACAAAATCCTGTAAATTGTGAAATGTCCTCCTTAACTTAGGAACTTCAGATGCTACCTTTTTTATTCAATTTGTCGGGGTATTTTATCCTTTTAATAGACTTGACAGCTGTAGACAGGAAGGGGGGAGAAGGGGAAGGCATGCAGCAAATGGCCGTAGGTTAGACTCGAACCATGAACCGCTGCATCCAGGACTGAGCCTGCATATGGTCGCCCGCTCTACCAGGTGAGCTACCCAAGTGCCCCTTTTTTTCACTTTTTGAAAATTGATTGATCGATCAGTGAGTGCTTTGAGTGGTCGTTAAGACTAGAAAAGTGCTATATTAATGGAGTCCATTTTTATCACTCCATAAATAGAAAAAATCACTTTTCCTAGTCATAAAAACTTGAAACTCATTTCATTTTAGTCACATCCTGGACATTGTATGATAGTTAACAATTGCTGGATTATTGTGTGTGTGTGTGTGTGTGTGTGTGAGAAAAATTGGGATTTTTTTAATTCAAAGCTTATAATCTCTATCCCAATACCTCGATCTAACTGCAACATTTCCTTTGTCTCTGTCTGCCTCCTGGTACTTCTATCCCTCCTCTTTGTTTCTCTTATGTCTCCACTCTCTTGTCAAACACACAGCTCTGTCCAAAATGTGTCTGTTATCTTAGCCGGGGATCTTGCCATTGGCAGTTTCACTGGATGGAGAGAGAGAGTACTATTTTTATCTTCCTAATGCTACAATACGCAAATACCTGAGAGGTCTCGTGATACAGCGGATATTATTAGATTGTGCTGCAGGGATTTTTTGAGACTGTCAGGAAATCTCATGTAAATATGTCACAAACAGGCCATATATTTCTCAAAGCTCTTACTCAAATGGAGAATAAGCATGGTTTATTTCTGCACAATACCACAAAATGACCATTTGATATGTGCAGTGGCTTTTAAAGCTCATTTTACTGACTCATACTTTGTTATGGCCAGTGTGTTAGACATTAAGTCACATTAAAAAAATACTTGTCCATAAAATCACAAGGGTAATAAATACCAGATGATTAGATTGTTATCTAAAATGACAGTATATTTGACTTGAATTACAGAGAAATTTTTGCCTGGAAATCCAGACCCAAACCCGAAAGATTAAGGGTCTGGCATTGAGTACTTAAAGTTACTCAGGTGGAGGGCCGGCACCAAGCGTGCATTTGAAAATCTCACTGCACGCAATTGGATAACACTACAACCAATCACAACAACACACGGGGTGAAGTATGCAGAGCCCTGTATGCTTAACTACCAGCGGAGCTAACTGGTAGATTAAACTGTTGGCTCTCCTTTTAGCTCTGGTTTGGTCTCCACCAACTCCTGAGAGAAAATTCTCTTTAGTCGCTAGTTGCTGAGTGGCGTGCTATGGGTTATCAGAGCTTGTTTTTGCTGAAAACAGCTGCCTGCTGTTGCTGGGGTGATGAGAGCGGTAAGACTGAACCAAAACAGAAACCATGAGCTGAAAGTTGTTACAATGTACATAGAACTGCAGGGTTGGGTGATACTAAGTGATCATTGAGAGACACAACTTTTACATTACACATATTTTTTTCCCCCATTGTTTTTATTATTGTTAATATAAAAATAATGATTAGTGCAGCCTAAAAGCTCTTGCTGAAAAGAAATGAACAGAGATAGAAAATGAAAGTGTAGTGATGATTAAATAAGTCATTGCCAGAAGGGAATGTGATGCTGCAGTTTGCTTTGCTGTGTGATGTCATCCCACAATAAGACCCTGTGAACATGCAAGCTGTTCTCCACTGATTAGGAATGACAGATGGGAGGATTTCTGCAGCGGTAGAGACAGAAAGGAAGAGGATCCTGTGTAATGACAGCATCTACACACACACCAGACATGTACGTAATGCGTACAGTACAGGGAAACAAGGACAAGCTGACTTTATAAGGGAAACTACAAGCTATTCTGTTTCAAACAAGCTTTCAGTTTCTAAAAAACTAAAGAGATTTTGTTGTAGCTTATATCTGCTAGATTCCATTCAAAACATATCAATGGTTTATTTGACTTCTGTGTGAGCATGTTTTACAATGACATCACCTACTTATGTAATACCACATCTGCTCACACCTAGATTTATACAAACTGATATAACAGCATGCACTGTGCAACAGAAAGGGGAACAACTAAATTGGACTTTTAATTAAGATTTAATAGAGAACTATGAATGTGTCATTGCCCGATACACCTCTCTTTGTTTTCAACAAAATTGTTGCTGTTTGAAAATCTGAGATGTAAATCTCTCGTGGGAAAGAATACTAAGGAGTAAAATTTGCATTTGAATGAAAGCAATGTGGTACTTAATTAAAATTATGTGGTTTTAATTATCACCTGAGATTCATCTGGTTTTTAATCAACATCATTTTTAGTAGCTGGTGCTTTCATATACTGATCTATTATAAGAGCTCCTACATGGTGCAGAGCAACACAGTTATCTATTTGTGAACATGGGGATATTAATTATTAGACGGTTAGGTAAATTAATTTTCAATGTCATTATTATTGAGACTTTATAGGGCTTCATGGCTTAGCTTCTGGTTCCTAATTATTTTCTCAAAGAAGAAAATAGGAAGTAATTTACAGAGCATACATGTAAAACGCAATTTAATTGAACTTGGTTGAACTTTAAATTTAAAGCAGAAGGCTAGTAGTTTATGTTTTTGGAGAACACATTGTCATGTTTATTTTTTTAAAAGTTTTTATGACGAACATGCTAGCAAGGAGTTGTGTATTTGAACATCCAGCCGACGCTGAGCAACATTACCATTCATTGTATTTCTGACAACTCAAAGTTCAACACTCACTCTGATTTAACCTCAGTTTTGGTCTCCACCAAACTCATGATAACAATATCTGGCTCTTTAGCTGCTAAATGCTATATATGTTCACCAGCTAGCCAATAACTTTGTCTGTTTGCTGTTTGGTGCTGAACAGGTAGTGTACTGTGGGTGTATTGGAACCTTTTCACTGAAAAGAGCTGCGTGTTACACAAATTGACGACTTGTGATCATGTAAAGTACAGTAAAGCGACAACAGCTAGAAGATGCAAAAACACGTGTTATGGCTGAGGGGCAATTGCAGAGTTGGATGATAATTCTCTTAGCAGCTAAATAAATTTAATATTTATATTACAAAATATTAGCTTGTTAGCTAACAAACTATTAAAACACCATTAGCCTATTAGCTGATATATGTACTCTACATGCACAGTAGGCCTATGTGTTCTGGAAACTTACAGGAATGCACTTTCTAAACGCACGCATGCATGCCCGCTTGCCAAAGTAAAAGCCTTTTACCTCTATAAAGGCATATAAAATATTGAACATACTACTTGACAGTGTGTGTTTTAAGATTCTAGTGTATTTTTTTGTTGTTGCCATCCCTTCCAATTCTGAGACAATGAAGTAACACCCACCTCCCCATAAGTCGACAAGCTATTGTAAACTGAGAGGTGGAACAATGATGCCAGAGACCCCCCCACCCCCCCCTCCCAGTGGAACCCAGATTCAATAAAGACTGGTATTACTTCTGAAAAGAATCGGTGTGTTATTGAGTAGGGTTAGGGTTTGTCAGTTGTGTAGTGTGTAGTTGTCTGAAATCTGTACTGTCCAAGGTGTGTGTGTGTGTGTGTGTGTGTGTCACAAAAAGTGAGGCTGCGTGTGTGTGGACTCTGCTCACTGTTTGCTCTTTCCTGTTGATTCGGTCCCATTCAGAAAGCTTCTCTGTCATCGTGGAAACTGTGGGATGCCAATCAAAGCATTCAGCAGCCAGCAGAGCCCTAATACACTCCTAGAGCCCCAAACCTGGCAACCCGACACCAACAACCAAACATCCTCTCCGCTGTATTCTTCTCCAAAACCCTTCCCACTTGTCTCTGTCAGGGAAGCACTTGGAATAGTTTGTGATTAAATAAAGATTAGGCTCTCTGCCTTAAAGATTCAAACACACATACACATTCCCATGCACAGAATGAGTGAACAGAACAAACACACACTCGCTAGATGCACCCATGGCATGCACGCATGAAGACATGTTCTGTACAGTATCATGCTACCAGGCTCTAATACACGCACACACTCTCAAAGACCTTTATTCACTCGATGTACTTTTCCTCTTCATGAACCCCAAATATAAAACCATATCCTATAAACTGATCATTACATTATTCACGCCTTGCCATAATCAACCAATTCCAAGTTCAAAACAGAGGCTGAGATAGCATGACTTCTAGCCTTATGGGTCAAATGTCCCTTGTTCTCACTTGATTTATTACCTCAATAAAACGTATTCATAAGGAGTTTGTGGTCTCAATTGCTAGTTTCAAGTCTTCTTCAGTTCAGCACGATTTTCATTTATGAATTATGGTTCCGTTTCTTTTAAAATTGACGATAAAGCAGGGGATGTTTTAGGGGCGTGGCTACAGGCCGACCTGTCAATCAAAACAGAGGTTTAGCAATGCTAACCATGACACCGTGTAGACTAAAATAGACCTGAACTTGTTTTTTGGGAGTTATCCGTGTTTTCGTCTTAAACTTTGACCCTCTTGCTGTGGGTTTTCACTTCAAAGTTGATTGGAACATTTTGGTTGCCAAATGTGTTCCGCCAACCAAGCAAGCTAGCCACTGCTAGCATGAGCTGGTCACTTAGGGGATAATTTTGAAAGTTTGAAAATCAGCTACTTTCCCCTTTTTAGCATTTGGCTTAGCGCAATGCCACTGCAACCATAAACAACACTGGCGTGGTTGCGTCCTCCTCCCCCCACTCCACCCTCTTTTCCAAAAACCATTACATTCAGTTTCAAATACCCAATTTGGCAATGTCCAAATTGCCAATCTCAAGGCTTCAAAATGGTAGTCCTCAAACCAATGAGTGACATCCAAAATGTTTACAGTCTATGGTAAAGTTCCACTGCATGTATCACACTGGATCCTACACTTCCCACACCTGGTAAACACTCATCTTTTAAAAGACACTCAATGGACAACACAAATGGAGAGTGGAAGTAGAGAAGAAACCCTGCAGTTCCAAGTTAAACGTTAGCAAAAAAGACCAAAAAAAGACTCTCTTTCCTCCATGCTTAGTCAGTTAGAAAAACAATGCTTAAAAATACATTTAATCTGAGTCAGACTTTATCAGACGATAAAAGTCTGAGTTGAAGTTAATGAAAGATGGCATTCTTGGCTGATGGCTGACTAGCTTCATCTCGTTCACCCTCTACTTCCTGTCTGATTCTTCTTTTTGAGTGTTTTTTTTGGTCCCTTTGCTCCAGCTGTATGGGATCTGACCTCAAACAAACATCATGCCACTCTCTATCCACGCCATCAGTGTATGTTGTATCTATTTCTGTGGTGCCGCACTGATGCGCGGTATCACAACTGATTACCTAATCCCCTTGGCTCTCACTCTGCCTGCGTACTATGTGTGTGTTCCTGTGCAAACACTTAAAGACGTGCATGTTTGCCTCAGCCATGCATTAGTGCTTGTGTCCAATGAGTCCAAAATGCTACTAAAGTGAAACAAAGTGTTCAAGGACATTTGTATAGGCAAAATCTGAGGGATCTGAGCTAATGGAAGTTCTCCTTTAACCGGCAGCTTGGGCTGGATTTGATTGAGGATAATCTCTCCACTTTAACAGAGCAGGCTCAGTGAACTGATTTTGAACTACATACATTACTGACATGCCTGTAGGGAGTTACACCGGTCTCAAAACCTTCAGCTATACATTGAGAAGAGACTCGGCTGAGCCTAGAGTTCAATGGGTGCCAAAAAATGTTATTATTGGCACAGAAAAACACATTTAAAATGTAGCCTTCATCAAAGTTACATGATGGAGAGACAAGAGTATTTAAATTCCACTTTCTCATCTTGCGTGTTCATCCACAGTGGCTGTCACTTTGTTTCAAATGGAATAAGTCACCTCCAACTCATTCTGGCATTCTGGGAATGTAGGATATGAAATCAAAAGTACACATGTCAGGTTGTTGGAAATGGATAAACCTAAAAGATAAATGACAATACCTCTATCACAAAAGAAAATTGGAAATGACAGTGCAAGAACATCTGATTTTGGATATTTATATTGTAAAAAGTAGTTCCCGATTAGTTTATTGAAATGATTTCTGGTGTGAGATTCTCTTATTTTTTTTTACTACTTCTACCATTCACGTTTCACTTGAGTTAAAATTTCAAAGTCGAGGACCTTTGTGTGGTTATTTTAAAGCAACAAATATTTCAGAAAATACAGTTATTTGCTTTCTTACCGAGAGTAAAATGAGAAGATTAATACCACTGTCATATCTCTACACTAAATATGTTGCTGGAACCAGCAGTTGGTTAGCTTAGCTTTAACTGGAAACTTTAGCAGCAACTCTAAAACGCACTTATAGTTTTAAATCCATACAAATCTAAATCATTGAAGTGTAAAAACAAAACATTGGCGTTTTACTATAACAGGCCTGAAAAAAATCCATCCCGACCCTACAGGAACCGGTGTAGTTTTTTTGTCCAAGCCCAGCATGAACCACAGCAGCAGTACTGCTAATTTTCTATGCGTGTTGTTGAATATACTGTATATCCAAAGATGTTGGTCACACATAGCGGTACACAGCCCATACATTATTCATAACATTATATAGACTATATAAGGTTTGCATTAGAAAAATGGACAAAAAAAATGCACGCACCCAACCTTATTTAAGGCCGGGGAAATTTTGAGAAATTAAAGACCGGCCCGAACTCTTGGAATCGGGCAGAGAATCAAAGCTCTATCTTATGGGGGGTAATTCTGGACTACTTCTTGGCCGGGACCACTAACTTCCTGGTGTTTCTACTGGTTACCTGGCACCCCATGCTGGTAGGCAGATTTTTTAGACACAGTTTAGATGTTTCATTGAGCCCGCCCCTTAGTTGTTCCCATCCAACCTCAACCATCAGGGCAGAAAGAAAGCTGATTTCAAACTCTCCCTTGGTGACTTTGTTCAGCAAGCGGTAGTCCGGCAAGCTAATAATGAAATTGAGTCACTGCCAGCAACCATATTGTATTAACAAGCAAGAGATAGAAGGAACTTCTTGTCTGTAGAACACCAAGCCTGCAGGGCTTAGGAGTGACATTAGTGTGTGTCGCAGACCGTAATACCGTTGGCACTGTGTGTGTGTGTGTGTGCGCGTGTGTGTGTATGTGTGTGCGCCCTTTATGCACAGTAGACTACATGTCCAAAAAAAAAATATCCCCTTGTGGATCATGCATGTCCATGCAGAAATCCAGACAATGCATATGTTTTAAGTTATCAGCGCTAATGTAAGATACATGAGTGAATACAGGTTTCTAGCATGGCTTCCAATGCAGTCCTGGAAAAAAACTGTAGTACTTGGCTTTAAAATAAACTCTACCAGGGCTCTACCTGTAACCAGTGAGTGTGTGCATCTGTATTCCTGGGTGTTGGCGTGTCATTAACAGGATTTCTTGCACAAGAAATAGCCTGGAATAGACAAAGGGTAATTGGTTCAGCCTCTCAGTTAATCAGATTAACGGCATTGCAACATTTCACATTTTAGGCTTTTGGGTGATGATCATATCCAAAGCAACTCAGAGGGAAGCATAAGCAACTTATTCTCATTGTGAGGTAGATACTGTATCTAGAATTTAACATTTGTATTTGGTGTTGTCCAGGAAGTTGTATTTTTTAAAGATATTTTGCCACTTTGAACCACAAATACTGGCCTCGCTCAATGCAGCAAAAAAGCTGTTGAGCATACAATGGGTTTGAGCGTCATTGCCGCCTTTGGTCCGAAAGGCCCTAATGCAACCACTGGTTCAAATCTGTATATAAAGTCCTTTTTGTGTCAACGAACATGCTAAATATCTTCTGGCGGCTGAAAATGAAACTCCCTTCAGCACCGCTGCTAGAAAACATCATTGGAAACACTGCACACAGTTAGGATTCACTATAAACTCCTGCTTGGCCAGATTGAGAGGAAGACTGCCTGCTAAGTAACTGATATAGGCCTCATTTAGGGATTAACACTGAGATTACCTTTCACACACTGAGGTCAATGGGCTGTGTTACCATGTCAATGTAAAGGCTTACGGCCATTTTGTATCAGGCTGAAATAACCGCTGGTCATTGGCATGCTGCCAACACCAACCTGCCCTGCCACCTGCACTGCTGCATCTTCTCACTGTAGTCGCCGGCTCAGTCTGCAAACAGTTTTACAGTCTGTAAAACCTGACTTTGACTTAAAGTGAACAAAATATTGCAAGTAGAACACAACTATGCATTTTTACGTACAATGTTATAATGCTCACTGATTTCATTCATACATTCTTACATTTCCTAAAGTGTTTTTTGGACCCCAGGATATTAACTTGTGGGCTTGATGCATCATGTTGTTTTTTATTAGATAGATAGACAGCTCTTTTAAATAGAATATATAGTATATACTGTGTGTGTGTGTATGTATGTATGTTTGTATGTATGTATGTATATATATATATATATATATATATATATTAAGATAGTTTATATTATTCTATTTAAAGAAGAAGCTTTTAGCAACACCAGCGACAAGGCTCAATGGACGGCAATGTCATCCTGTCAGTCGGTCCATCACTTTGGTCCAGGCGGAAATATCTTGACAACTACTGTATGAATAGCCGTGAAATATTGTACAGACATTTATGGTTCCTTCAGGATGAATCCTAATAACTTTGGTGATCCTCTGACTTTCTGTCTAGCACCACAATGAGGTCAAACTATCGTCCGATACTTTAGTTTATCACCAATTCCTGTAAAACTAATGACATTTCCATCAGCCTAAGCTGTACTTTGTGTTTTGTGCCAAAGGTTTTGTGCCAATGCTAACAAGGTTAATTAAGATGGCAAACATACAGTATCTACTACACACTAGCAGGTTAGCATGTCACTGTGAGCATGTCCGCATGCTGACGTTAGCATTAACTTAAAGCTGTTCCTTATGTACAGCCAGAGGTGTAGCACAACATTCTGGGCCCTGTAGAAAGGCATTTTCTATGGGCCCCTCTCCGCATCCACAGCTAGTCATTCTAACATCTTTTTGGACCCTCCTCACATGAGGGCTCTGGGTACTCAGTCCGACGCCCCATACAGCCATACTGGGCCGCTATTATAAGGCTGTAGACTCAAATCTTTGTGTAGTTTATGGGATGGTTTTTAATACTGCAATAAATTCTGCATACATACACTGACTGCCTGAGTACTGTCTGTACTCTGCGTGTACTGTAGCCTACTGTATATCTATCGGAGATCAAAATGGGTAATTACATCTAATGGACTAACTTTGACCTAGGGGAAATAACTTTATAGAAAACTGCTTTTAATGCTAGTACACTAAACATGTATGGTGCTTCTTTGTAGATATTACTATACATTTAGTAATGTAACATTTAGTATAGTAATGCTAATGGACTTTAAAAGCAGTGTAAGGGTTAGTGTTATATGTTTTGGGATGGGAATATTTTGGGTGTTGTAGAGGTTTTTTTGGCAGTTGGGATGGTTTAATTGTTTTTTAAAAGTCGAAAGTTGCAAAGTTGGCAACACTGGTGAAACCCAAAATCGAGGGGTACTTCTGCTATTACCAGGGGGTAAACATAGGAAGATTGTGAAGTAGCTCAACTAATTTATATAATAGAAATTACAATGATTAATATTTATCTTCACATTAAGTTTGCTGTAACACCTGGGCACCACATGTGTGCAAAAATTGCAAAGAAATTGACTAGCTAACTAGTAGTTGATTGTGAAACATCTAAAACTAGAGGATAAATGGTTACAATAGTTAGCTTAAAGCAATTATGAAGCAGCTACAAGTAGTGGGTAAATGGTTAAAATGCTGTAGTTGGCTAAAAGGAACAGTAGCGGATAAATGTTATGTAGTTACTTAAAACGTAATTGTGACAGCTAAATGGAGCGGATGAAGGGTTTAATTAAATATATAGCTAGCTATCGGATAAATAATGAAAACAGCTATAAGGTACAGTAGTGGTTATGGTTAAAATAAATCTAGTTAGCCGACGTGTTTGAAGGGTCTAGCTTCTGCACTTAATAAAACCTAATGAAACATAACCAAACCAACCTAAACACTGACAGTTCAATAGTCTATCAAACAATATTCACTTCATATGGTTAACGTTACATTACATCTAGTTGAATTAAAATCTGTTCCAAGAAGCCCATTTGGAGCATGACGGGTGGTGTTGATAAAGGTGTACTTGAGTTCATCAGATGAGCCTGTGTTATCTTCTTATAGTTTTACTATAACACAAACTCTTCCAGATTGTCTTCATTTGGGTTTCATCTGTGTCCGAAAGCTCTGCATATACAAAAGCCTTCTATATTTAACTGGATTTATTTTTGTTGTATACATGACATCTGAGGCTGGTTTATTCTCAACAGGCTGATCCTAAAATGGCTCAACTGTCTAAGACAGTTTGCTGCTGGACTCCAGACCTGAAGGATAGGCTAAAAACATGGTGGGAAAATGAGAGACACTGCTTTTATGTGTCATCTCTCACTCACTCACTCAAACACACACTCTCACACACACACACACACACACACACACACAAACACACACACACACACACTTTGGTTACATGAACATTGATATTAATCACACCTCTGGGATTTAGATTTAGAAACTCTCACGTTAAAGCTCTGGTCTGGCATAATTCAGGCATGCGGTGCGATGTTGCAATCCATCTGATTGTGTGTGTGTGTGTGTGTGTGTGTGTGTGTGTGTGTTTTATTAAAGTATAAACTGCTTATTCTTGCTCTGTCAAACACAGAGCTGCTGTTATGAAATGAACAACTGTGTTTATTCTCTAAACCTTTAATAAGATTGGTGCCATTTGGGTTGAGCGTCCATTTCATGTGTTTGTGTGTTGTGTGTTTTGTGTGTGTATTAGGCATGTGAGGTTTGCATTTTGTCATCAGCTGTAGGCTATGCATACAAGTGAGGATATGAAAATGTGATTGCGAAGGGGACGGGCGAGGGACATGAGAAGCAATGGTGGAAAGAAAGGGGACGAGAGGCAATGGAAGAAAATAAAAAGAAGTGACAGGAAGTTCTTGAGAAAACTACTCTAAGAGGAAAAACAAGGAGTACGAGAGAAACAAAGTGACAGATGGAGAAAAGGCAATTAGTGGAAAAAGAGAAACAGATGAGACAGAGGTTGAAGAAAATAAGCAGGGGAGAGAGAGAGAGCAACACATTGAGTGGAGAAAAAGAAAGAGAGAGTGGGGAAATGGACAGAGGGAGCGGAGGAGAAGAGAAAGGCAGCTCATGCTCCAGTTGAGGGTAAGTCATGCGAGCAGCGCTGCAGCTTTCTCTTCAGGCTGAGCAGCTCCAGCCTGGACATAACGAACTGTCTTTAAATGCATCACCTGCCACACACACACACACACACACACACACTCTCACACACACACACACACACACACACACACACACACACACACACACACACACACACACACACACACACACACACACACACACACACACACACACACACACACACACACACACACACACACACACACACACACACACACACACACACACACACACACACACACACACACACACAAAGGGCTGGCTGTGGCTCAGTGGTAGAGCAGTTGCTTACCAATTGGAAGGTAGTTGGTTCAATCCCATGTCGAACTTGGGCAAGACACTGAACCCCGAGCCATCTGAGTGTGAATGTGTGTGAGTGTGTATCTGATGAGCAGGTTGCACCTTGTATGGCAGCCTTGGCCACAGTGTATGAATGTGTGTGAATGGTGAATGTTTCCTGTATGATGTAAAAGCGCTTTGAGTTATTGTTAAGACTAGAAAAGCGCTATATAAATACAGCACAGTTACCAAAAAGTGCATATTTGCTTGAATGCACTCACTCCTGTATTCCCAGGTAACAATCATTACACGAGTCAGACATAAATCCACACACACAAAACCACTCAACTTTGGACTTTGATACATGTTGAAGCCTGGAAAATTGCTCCCCACTTTCCAAAGATCTTCTCACTCTCATAGATGTTCAACAGAACACACACATTCATGCATCTTGCTTGCACACGGATCCACTATTAATCCGAAGCACGAAGTAAGTAAATGTGCACTCACACACATACATTACAGTATACACGTTTATTTGAACATACCCGACTTTCTCTCTGAGTTTTGAGGAGAGGGGTTTTCTTGTTTTGGGAAAACCTTTTAAAATAGAGTGGAGGTATTTGGAGCGTCTCCTCCTTTAAGTTTCCTCTTGGTTCTGTGCTCAAGTAAAAGTCCACGCAAACACTGACATTCAAGACAGTTCAGTTACTTTTAACGACATGTTTTTGTCTAAAACCAAAAATTCCTGTTTAGTGTGCTTTCTGTGGTCAATTTTAGGGTTTTATTTATTAAAGGGGGGTGGGGAGAAAGAGGGGCAGAGGGGGGTTAATGACATGCAGCAAAGGGCCACTTGAACCCAGGCTGCTGCTGTAAGGACTAAGCCCCAGTATATGTGTATATACACGCTCAACCAGGTGAGGTACCAGTGCATCCCTTAGGCTTTTATTTAGGGCTGAGTTTAGTTTGAGTTTAAGTATCAGGATGAGGGTTAAGGTCGGGTTAGGGTTAAGACAAGGAAAAACACATCAAGGGGGAAACAGACTTCAACACAGTCTGAAGAACTTTTAAGGACTTATTATTATGTTATTACATGTTATAATTACTCATTCAAGGTTCGTAAATCTCTATTTATGCTGAGTTTTAATGCCAATGGGAAGCCTGATACCAAGACTTGTTACTATGTAGCAACACACCACAATCTGATTCTGTGATGTTAGAGGGTCAACAAAGATTTAGATCTACCCATCTAAATCTATATAGTAAGGAGTCAGCATTTTGAGCACTGCCAATCAACATGTAGTGTGTGACCATGACAACGTTTGTAGCAATTAATGATTCATTTTATGATTGAATGAGTTTCCAATTTGTTTTCAATGAATGGCTTGGTCTGTGTAATGCATCGAAGTACTGTGAAAAACGTGTGCCTTTTAGTCAAATCAAATGGATTGTTTGTCATTTTTTTCCTTTTTTAAATATTTTCGCCTTTATTTAATGAGAAAGGGGAGAGAGAGGGGGGGGAATACATGCCGGAAATTATCACAGGTTGGATTCCAACCCTGGACCTCTGCGTCGAGGCACATGTGCGCCTGCTCGACCCACTGAACCAACCCGGCCATGTGGAAGTCGTTTTTAAACAAAAGATAACTGGTTGTTAACTTGGGATGTTAAACTGAATATCTTTGGATGTGGGACGATCATCAAAAAAAGCTATTCTAATATGTCCACTGGGCTCTGGGCAAATTGTCATTGCAGAATAAGAAATGAGGTGCTTTAAAAGACAAGTTTGGTCTAAACTCCTTAAATGTGCAAAATCATCATGAAACCTCACACTAAGTGAGCAATAGTAGCAGTTATAAAGGAAGTGATTGTCACTTGTCATGCAGACTAACCTGTGTAGTTGCTGGTGGTGCTCTGAGTTGGCAGAGTCTCTGTCTGTACTTCCGTTGGCATCTGGGTTTCAGTCTGCAAGCCTGGCTGCAGCTGGATTATCGTGCTGGTCCAGTCCTCCGGCAGCGACTCGCTAACGGTGCTCTGCAAGTCCTCGGGGCTCAGAGTGACGCCCCTTGCCTGGACCAGACCACAGAGCAGGGGGCATAGAAGCATCCAGAGGTGGGTGCCTGTGCTTTGAGCGGTGGGTCCAACTTTGGGATACATGGGGTCACGTAATAAAGAAGAGCTCTGTAAGAGGAAGGAAGGAGGATTCACAGCCTCATAGCCGGGTGCTTTGACTCAACCAGAGTCTCGTTATGAGGGGAAAAGACCCTTTAGAGAAAAGTTTGGTGCTTCCCTTTCCTCCTTTTTCTTTTCCCTGTCTTCCTCTGCTGCTTTTCCTTACCTCTCCTTCTTTCTTCTATTTTGTCCTCGTCTTCTTTTCTGCTTCACTCCTCACTCCCTTGGCAGAGAGAGGAAAGCCCCCTCTGCGTTTCCACTCATGATGCTGCTGTGCTGCAAGAAGGGATGACAGAGAAGGAGAGAAAGTAAAGGAGTGTGTATGTTAATCTGTGTATATGTGTGGTAGATCCAGCTGTAATCTGCTCTCACATGCTGCTGTTTCCTCTCCAGCCCTCTCCTCTCTCTGTCCCTGAGCTCGTTCTCTCTCTCTCTCTCTCTCTCTCTCTCTCTCTCTGTCTGCCACTCTCTCCCTCCCCCTGATCTCCTGCTGGGCTGACTGAGCTCTTGCGTAACACTAACTCATTCGCTGAGCTGTGCTGAGCTGTAACTCATGCAGCCTTAAGTCCTGATATTCCTGGTCGCTGGTCTTTCCCTCTCTGCCCCTCTCACCATGTTTCCCTCTCATTCTGTAGAGTCAGTATATTGATTGCATAGACGGTGTCACTTAGACTTTTACAGGAAGATTCAGACTGATCAATATTTGCTATTGGATGGCCCCGATATATCCCAAGCTGGGGGGTCAGCTTGTGACCTTCAGCTTAGCCCCCAGGGTAAGAGAGGCTTGGAAGCTTGGAGCTGCCTAAACTGTATACAGTTAGAACTCAGAGTACAACTGGTCGAAAAGCAGACTGAACACTAAAGCAGAATTTATAAATGTGTACAGCCTGCTTTAATCAAATAGTGTATGAATAACACACCAATTTCTTAATTTGCTTTGCGTGTTATCACTACGTATTCTTTTGCTTTTTACATTGTGCCATACTTTTACATGCATATGATAATCCATTGTTTGCCCTTTTTCTGAAAAAGTATTTCTCCTTTTCTTTTGGGAATGCATCTCTACCGCAGCCCTGCAAATGGTTGGCTAGTTGGTTTGTGTACAGCAACCATAGCAACGCACCGAGATGACAGAAAGCCGTAAACAGGCAAGGGGTCGTAAACTATCCTGAAACTGTCCAGAAACTGCTTAGGAACCTTGTTTGAGACACATTCTGATTGCGCTGTATACATGTCCAAAGAATGCTCCTAAAACACAAAATAATACCAGCATATCCCATGTGTCTTAATCGGAAATGACCTAGTATCAAATTCAGAATATTCTCATATTCAGAATAATAGTGGATTGTTAGTGGGCATGTGAACATACTCAACGTAGTATAAAGAGCGAGAAAGTTTGAAGTTTGTGTACGGAAGAGGATGGGGTGAATATGTTGGATGGATGGGTCAAACAAACACATACATTCATCCAGGAAGCCGCTGCTTGCTTCCAGTGTAAAACCAAAAGTTTTATTTAACTTATGTACATAAGTTAACTTACTCACATAACATAATTAACTAGCATCGCATAACAAAAGTACTTATTTTAACCAAACATAACCAAGTAGTTTGGCTGAATTGACAACATTAACCACGTGTTTAAAGCTGATGAGTTGAGAATGAGAACAGGGGTGTTAAATGAAACGCACCTCCTTTCTCCAGTAGACTTGCAATAACTCTGGTGGCAACGACTCATACTGAGCTCAGGCTCATACAGGAGAGGGTTTTCATTGGTCCTTTCAAAGCAAAGCGTGAGGCAGTCATTGGTCGGCATTTTCTTTCTCTTTCCTTTCCTTTATCAGTGAAAATGATCAGGGAAGACCAAGGACTAGGAGGAGAGATTCTATCTCCACACTGGCCTGGGAGAGACTCGGGATCCCCCAGTCAGAGCTGGCTAATGTGGCTTGGGAAAGGGAAGTTTGGGGTCCCCGGCTTGAGCAGACTACCCAGGATAAGCAGATGAAGATGGATGGATAAAATTGATAACAAGCTTTTCTGGCTATAATCTTTTTCTTGTTTTTCTCTTGCTACCATGTGGTGAAAAAACGTGACTACAGTACCTGCCTACCTTCACTTGTGTCTCTGAGTGTGCATGAGTAGCGTGTGTGTGTGTGTGTGTGTGTGTGTGTGTGTGTACTCATATAGGACTGTATGTATCACAGGTGGATGCGCAAGTGTAATATGAAGACCCAGATGGCTCTTGTTGATAGCCCTCTAGTCAGAAAGTCCATGCTAATATATGAATAATTGATGCGTCTGGGACCAAAAATAGGGGAACAAGATGGAGAGAAAAAAGGGATGGTGGAGAGCGATTGAAGAATGAGAGAGGAGCAGGCAGAGTGAGCGATGACATGAGAGCCACAGGAAAACAATCACAGAGAGAAGGAAAGACAAGCGAGAGATTGGGGGGGGAGACAGATGAAATGAGATCCAGCGCTTTTAGCCTGAGAAAACTGCCATCTATAAAATGTTCGGCCAGTAAATGGGAACGCGACGGGCTCTGCATCCAACAACTACATTATTTACAGCCACGGCTTTGCCAAAGTGGACACAGGAAAGGCTTCAAAGGACTGATCCAAGATTTTATTTTAAGCCATCAAATTAAAGCTGCACTAGGCAAGTTTTTTTTCTTTAAAAATACACCCATCCTATCAGTGTGAATCTGAAAAAAGGTGGAGAAGGTGGTTTCAAGTGTCAGGGTTTCATTGATGCAGGGAAATGCATCAATGCTTAATTTACAGGAAGTGTGTAAACACTTTGATGAGTTAACACTCTTTGCAGAGAAAGTCTTAGTTCAAAAATAAATCCACCACGTACGCTTAAGAACTGCTGTTATGTGATATCTAGGTGAAAATCTTATACATTTATAATTGTGCTAATGCTAAAGCTTTATGTGTAACGTGAAATAGGTGACACGTAGGGTAAATGGTGCATTCACATGCTCCTCAGTCCCTTTACCTCAGTAAGGAGGTCGCTCCTCTGACTTCGGTGTGTTCATGAGCTTTAGGTCCTACTGGGGGTACAGTAGGAACACTTGTGTGTTTAAACCAGTAGTCCTTGAGAGGTTAGGGGGTCCCACCAAAATGACAGAATATATGACTTTTTTGGTTTTTGGTTTCATAGACATTCTGTAATAAAACATCTAAAAGCCCATATCTTGCACCAAATTTCGAGAAGCGTGGCGTTGTTTCATGCTCTTCATTTGCATAATGTTGCCATCCAGGTTACTTTATGCAAATCAGGGGCATCCAGCTCACCTCGCTGTCTCTTGGAAACTCACAAAAACAGTAATTTGAACAATAAATAATATATATATATACAGTAGTTTCCTTAATTTGCTACTTGCAGCATTTTCTCACATAAATGAATCATGACCACATTAATTATGAAACATGCTATATGTAAAACTAGTGCAAACATTCATCACTGAGCAGACTAGCTGCCTCTACTCTGTATTTTCCGTTGTGTTGGATCGTCATTTAAATCTGCTGAGCTGCTTTAACAGGAAGGGCAGTGAAGCTCTGCTGGTTGAAGAGTGGAAGGCAAACAGAAAGCGACTCGTCTCTGACAGATGTCCATCACATGTTCACACTTAAAACAGTGTGTATTTGCAGGACTGTGTGTGTTAATGTGCACAGCAAATAGTACAGTTGGAGTGGATTATGACAATTAAGGAAGCAGTTGGACAGTTATGTTATGGTCACATGATAGTTGTCACTTTCCATTCTTTGTCAAACTGGAATGTGAAACCAAAGGTTTTATATTATTTATCTAACAAAGAAGTCTCTCCGAGAAAACAGTCAGCCTAGCGTATGCGTGACAAAGTGGAATATGTTGGATCTAACAGTGTAACAACTTACTGAGACACTGTTTGTAGTAAGACTGCAACAAGACAAATAAAAAGGCTGTTGGTTTTGCTAAATTTGCACATTTTTGGCCACTTAGTGGCAGCAGAATAAGCTGTAAACACAACATTAAAATGTAAAGTTAATGTGCTCACATGTTAGCAAGCATTTCCTGGATGTTGGATATTCACTTGTGCTTTGTTTAGTCAATTGTCACTATGAAAATACAGATTAGTGCAGCTTTAATATGTACATTCTGAAATATAAGGCAGACTCCCCGCTGCTTCTGGTGTTCATGCACAGCTGATTTTTTTTACAGTTTGTAGATATTGCAAAATAAATACACCATATATATATATATATATATATATAAAATAGAGAGGAAAAAAGGCTGGTCTAGTAGCATAGGGAACAATTAACAGCCAATTTCATTTATCACAGTCCAGAACAAAATGTAATTATTTCAATTAGTTCTGATGTCTGGCAGAACATAAAACTGCATAAAAGACAGACAGCACTCTTTTAGAGCTTATCAGTCAGAGGAAGGAAACACATGCTCACTTTGTTTAGACAAATATTAAAGCGACATGTACAGTGTAGTTATTTCAAGGAGGATTTAACACTTGAAATCAATCTGTCAAACACACACACTCACAGAGGCAGTGGCGATCTGCAGCTTTGTCACCATCAACCTAATCCCTAATGCAACATCTTAGAGCACATTAAATACTGTTATATAATACAAAAACACAGCACAGCCCCACACACACACATACACACACACTTTAACACAGGCTTAGTCTCTCTCCATGATATGTTTATACACACATACACGCATATTGTGTATTATGCATATTTGCAGGTGCCATAGGGTGTTTATACGGTACATTTTCACCGTGTGTGTGTGTGTGTGTGTGTGTGTGTGTGTGTGTGTGCGTGTGTGTGTGTATGTATGTCCCAGCAGCATGAAGCCAATAATCAGTGTTAAGTAGGGCAGTGCAAGGTCACACAGGACAGAGGGGCTTTCCTCTAACGAGAGGGTAACGAAGAACAAGACAAGCCCTTCTCACCAGGGTTCATGTAATCTGTGGCAGCAGCTCAAAGATGGAGTCAACAATCAGAGGGTAACACAGAGCCGCAAACAGCTCTGATTGGGCTGCAGTTTGAAACGGGATTCTTTGCAGCACCTGGAAAGCTCTACCAATCATAAAAGTAAGAGAGGGGCTTTAACTCTAAATGCATAAACTCATTGGCTGATGCCAATTTCTGACAACGTGATTCGTTCAGAGACATCACGTGACGTGCTCTGACACTTCATGGTTTGCTTTCGGCGGGACAATCAAAACATCAATTATCAATTGTAAGAGGAAGAATTGTTAAGAAAAAAACAAGTCAATAAAGTTGAAATACCTTCGTTAAGTGCATTGGCGCATAAGTTGAAGTGCGGACAGGATTGTATAGATACCGGGGGGGGGGGCAGTGACCAACGTGCAACCCAGATGATTCATGTAGCTTGATTGAATGAATGAATGAATGAATGAATCAGTGGGTTAATTTGTCCTAAATACGCAGAGACAGGGCTTAAAAGTTTAATTGATCCACAAAAGGATGGTTTCTGTAGCAGTAGGACAGGACCAGGGATCAGATCAGGCAGGCTTATACAGATGTTGACCCAGATGTGGCTGAGTTGCTGAGGAAGGATAAAGATGCAGTAATTAATATAAGCGTGTCTTTTGATGGCACCTGGCAAAAGAGAGGCTTCAGTTCCCATTATGGAATCGGAGTGCGCATTGACCTCCTAACGGGACTGGTAATAGACTATGAGGTACTATCTTCATATTGCCATGCTTGTGCCCTGAAGAAACATGACAAGCAGAAGAACAAAATAACAGAGCAAGAGTTTGACAACTGGAGAAAGACGCACAATGATGCACAATGTGCAATGAACTTTGCATGATCAAGTAAGGCAATGGAGCAGGAGTCAGCAAAGCGGATGTGGGCCAGGTCTGTGAATCGCCACCAACTACAATACTCCCAGATGCTGTCCGATGGGGATAATGCAGCATTTAGAAAGGAAGTCACACTGAACCCATACCCTGGGCATGACATTGTAAAACTGGAATGTAAATGGAATGCGCTATGAAAATTAAGTGCACAGGCTAAGTTAGGCTAAGTTAAATTATTATGGGGGTAGTTCCCAATAATCAGTGTTCATTGGATCAAATGAAGGCAGCAATATGGACAGCTCTCCTGCACTTTATGTCCACTGATGACAGCCTCTTGCACACCTGGTATTGGTATAGGAAAGCAGAGGAGAACGGGGATACATCAGGTAGCCATAAAGACCATGCTGGGAACTTCCTAACATGAGAGGTGGGGAAGCAGCTTATCCCTGTGTACCACTGCATGTCAAGTGACAGCTTGCTGCAGCAAATGCAGCATGGTGTCACATAAAATGCAAATGAGTTCCTCAACTCCGTTATATGGGCGAGGTGTCCAAAAACGTTCTTTGTGGGGGAAAAGTAGGGTTGAGGCAGCAGCAAGTATGGCCATCTCCTCTTTTAATGAAGGTGCCTCTGCCATGCTAAATGTCATGGAGAAGTTGTGGCTTCAGTGACAATGACGAAAACTGTTTTACTTAGAATTAAAAAAAGCTGAGGGTGTCACAGCCAGTGTGAGACAAAAGAGCCTGAGCACAGCTAAAAAACTGAAAACATCAGCAGGAAATGGTTGAGGGACCTACAGGTGGAGCAGGCGTGGACTAGGCGGTAGGAATAGATATGCAGTGTTATGCATGACGGACATACTATACAGCAAGGTTGGAAGTTCTATTGATGTCATTTTGTGTGTGCGTGCAGTATTTGTGTTACTGGGTTCTTCTCTGTTGAAAAATGGAACCGAGGCCTACATGCTGTTATTCAGGTTTAGCTGTTCTATATTAATTATTATAGATATTGTATCTGTAAATAGTGCTTTCCAGTAAAAATGTATAATATGTGAATTTTATAATCCATAATCTTTAAAGGCCGTTTTCTCTAAGTTTTTTCTTAAACTCTGAGCCAAAAATCTCCACTTCAGAAGCACTTCCATACACTAAACTTTCTAGCTTTATTCCTATCTATATTCTGAAGGTTTCTACAGTACAGAGGGATTTGGTCTTATATCATTTACAGTTTTGATTAATAAAGCATTTTATCACTAAAAACATGGTGTTTTTATTGCTGTTGACAGTATTTTCTAATTTATGGAGTGACAGAAAGAGATATCTACAATTCCCTCTGTGAAAAGCTTTGATTCTAATATGTAAAAAAAAAATTAAATAAGAAGTGTGATCCTGCCTTTATCCAATGTTCAGATTTCTGTTTTGGAAATGTATGCAAACTAGCGCATATATAATGAGAGTATGCCTAATTAGCATATTTAAACATACAATTTCAGAAAACTATACTTAACTATACTTTAACAAAATATACTTAATACAAGTAATAAACTGGGTAAGTTTCATGTTGATACCTATTAGCTAAAAAAAATTATCCTATTCACCTGTAGTATCTCGCCTCAAGTCTTTAGCTTTTAAAATAGTTTTCAGGTACAATGTTACAAAACTAAGATGACTAAGTTTTTTTGATGTTTTATTTTTAGTGAGAATGATTTGCTTCATGGCTCTTTCTTCTCTGGACCTGTCTGCTCCCAAACTCTAAGTAATCTCATTATACTTTCAGTACATCTGCAGATAACTCTGCTCCTGCGAGCCACAACATCATCATACCCACAGTAAACAACTCCCAGGCTCTTACTGCAGCACAGTGGGGTTCTGCAGATTGATGTATCTTCACTGATTGGATTTGTGTTTCTCATACTCTACTGAGAGTAAATTCTACATTTTGAAGTGTTTGTGTGCACCAGTCGCATCCTGGGGCTTTTGATTCCTGCTGTAACAAGAGGAGAAGCGAAGCAAGGGTCGAACAAGAAGGAGGGGATTTGAAGAGCAGGAATCAGAACTGGATGGTCAAGAATTCACTGCTGGAGTGTCCTTAAGCTATTACTGAAGGCTTCTGTCACAAACCTTACAGATACAGTAATTGTGTTTGGTTGACTTAGAGGTGCTGAGAATTGGAGTGTCGCCTCAGAACGTTATTACTTGTGAAAGATGAGAACTTGACGTTGTTGATCTCTGCAGGAAACTGGGCCATCACAGAAAAACAGAAAAGGAAAGACAAATATGAAGCCATAGAAAACAACTTTAACTAACTGCCATCGGTAGTTATTTATGTTTTTAAGTAGATGTTTTTGGACATTTTAGGCCTTTATTTTATAGGACAGTTGACGTCACCCAGACTTTGACAGTTCTCTGGTGTCCAGATGTGCAGACAAGATGGAAACACTGAACTATGTGTAAATGTGTACTCTGGGGATTTAGGTAAAGATCCAAGCTTTGGGGCGACTCCCTGCAGCTTGGATGTAGCAGCAGTGGCAGATTAGAAAAAAAGCAGTCGGACAGACAAACATGCAGTGTGTGAGGCTGGGAGACTTTGGGACCCCTGGAGCTTGTCTGATCTTCTATTTGGTCTACGCTGTGGGACCTGGCTGACGTAAGAGTCGATAGCAGTGATTAAGTAGGTATTGTGCCAAGAAAGTTCAGTGAGAGGGCAGCAACATGATGACATCTGAATGTATAAATCCTAAACTTTTAAACTTTTACAGAGCAAATGAACTATTTTAGGCAAAAAGAGGATTTACAAAGCATTGAATATATGAATAAAAATTGATGAAAGCCCAAATACCTTTCATGGATGCTGTGGAGCAGGCAAAAAGCAGACTCATATGGATATAGATTTGTTTGTGTGTGTGTGAGAGAGTCTTATGCATTTTGGATTTGATTCCTAATCTGAGGTCAGAGTTCGCTGTAATCTGGTACTGCATTTTCTTTTTTGACTGAAAGATAAGAACATGTATGACTTCACAAAACAAAGTTTTTAATAAACTCCATCCTGATATATAACTATATCCTAAAAATGTATTGAATTAAAAATAAATTATATCATTTATCTTTAATAACCTTTCTGCCCAGACAGTGGGAAGACTAGTTGCTCTCATGAACTACAGATTTTTCAATATTTACATAAAATGAGAGCAGTATATCAAAGCCCATACGCTTGGGAAGAGTGCAGCACCATGCTGTGGTTATTAGTGGTATTGCACCTTGATCTTTACTTCTCTCGCCCCTTACACCTTTTACTTGCACATATTAAATTTTCCCTCAAATTATTTTAAGAAGTGGGATATGCCGGTATTATTGGGGTTTTAGAGGCATTCTTTAGATATGGATACAGCGCAATCGGAATATGCTTCTCAATCAGTGTTTTTACCTCAGTTTATGGCTTGTTTGCAGCCCCTTGCCTCTACAGCTTATGGTCAGCACTGTGTTGCTATGGTTGTCTAGCCAACAGTTTGCAAAGCTGCAGTTGAGATGCATGGCCAAAATTAAAGCTCACATTTCTAGTCAGAAGGACACTAACACCTACTTGTAAACATTATGAAAGACTTTGATATCATATTTTTGGATATGCGCAAAAACATTGTAACACCAACCTTTTCAAGAAGGTGGGTGAAGGAATGAAAGAGGAAGGTGTTTGCATGTTCGAACAAGTATGTTAAAAAATAAACAATTTTGCGAGGCTTCGTGTAAAGGGAAATATTAGTAGGATATTCATTTTCATCAGCCATGTAAGCAGCTTAGTTGGAATATCATCTTACGGAATAAGGGCAAAAACTGGAAAACTGCATGTAAACGTAATCAAGATGTTTAGAGATTTGACTTTTTCAATCCCAGTTAGTACAAACTCATGCTGTGCAGCCACATAAGATCATTTTAGATTATTGTGGAGATCACAAAGTTTCCAAAGATACCAAATATGTGATATGCTGAATTTTTTCAGTTAAAACTCCAGTAACCCTGATGAAGGCCACAAGCCAAAACTTGTTGGTCTCACAATAAAGTTATTCATTATGTAACCTCACAGTCTTGTGAAATGAACTCATAAACCCTTTCATTGATTCCCAATGTATTTCCCAAATGTATGATATTGTTTTCATACAAATGAACTATCAATATTAAGGTTGGTTTGGTCAGCTATTGTGCTACTAGTCTACTACTACTTAGAATGGAGTTGAATATTTGACCATCTATCCACTAAAGTGACTCTTTGCTAACTATTACAACCCACACTCTGTAAGACTTGTTCACATCTTACCTCTCTGGCCGCTCCCAGTTCATTCAACTCAAGTCTTTTAAATCCATTCCCTCCTCTGTCACTTCAGGTGTGCCCCAGGGCTCTGTCCCAGGGCCCCTACTTTTCATCATTTACCTCCTTCCCTTCTGCAATATTTTCCGCAAATTTAACATTCACTTCCACTGTTACGCTGATGTCACTCAGCGCTACCTCTCCACCAAACCCTCGTCCACTCTCCCGCCCACCACCCTTACTGGTTGCATCTCTGAAATAAAAACCTGGCTCACCCAAAACTCATATTAAACAGTAATAAAACTGAGGTTCTCCTCATTGGCACCAAATCCACTCTATCCAAGTCTGGGTGTCATCCTTGACAGCACACTATCCTTTCAATTGCACATCAATAACAATTGCCTACTTCCACCTACGAAACATCAATCGCCTCCACCCCTCCCTTACCCCCACACTGCTGCTATCCTTGTCCACACTCATCACTTCCCGTCTGGATTACTGTAACTCCCTGCTCTTCGGTCTCCCTCAAAAATCCCTCCATGAACTTCAAATCGTCCACAATTCAGCTGCCTGCATCATAACTCAAATCCCCTCCTTCCACCACATCACTCCTGTCCTCCAACAGCGCCACTGGCTCCCGGTCCAGCTCTGTATCCAATCTAAAGTCCTCCTGTTTGCATTCAAGGCCATCCACAACCTCGCCCCCCCCTACCATATTTGTCTGATCTCCCCCAGCGTCCCACTCCCTCCATACACCTGTCTGTCCCCCTCTGCCCGTCTCACCACCATGGGGAGCAGAGCATTAAGCTGCTCTACTCCCCGTCTCTGGGATTCATTACCACCCCAACTCAGAAACATCGATTCATTCCCCCATTTCTAAACACAACTCAAAACACATCTGTTTAAAACTCCCTATTCCACTTGAATGTCTATTGCTATACTTTTTTCTGTTTTTAAAATGTCTTGTGTGTGTGTATAACCAATACTGTGTCCTTGAGTGCAGAGAAAGGCGCTAAATAAAATGTGTTTATCTAGTACTTATAACTAATCATTTGAACGGTTTAGCCATTACTTTTAACTATCTGTTAAAACTTCTGTGCTTGCTTGCTTACTTGCTTACTTACTAGTTTTCGCTTACGTAATTGCAACATGTAGAGTTGAGGTGTTACTGTTGACTTCATGTTAATATGTGGGTATATTGTTTTTTTATTAAAACATAATTTCAAAATGTTCAAAGTGCAGTAGTTGAATACAATCTTTCCATGTACCCCTGGCAACTGCAGTAATACCCCCTTGGGTACATGTACCCCTGGTTGGAAATCCATTTTTTTTAGTCAGTGTTATATGGACTTAGTTTATATGGACAGTGTTATAAGGTACATAAAGGGGAAATAAAAAGCTATTTTCCTCCAAAATACATATGCCACCATCTCATGCAGCTTGACATTGGTAACTTTATAAATGTTTTCTTCTTTTTCCCAAAATTATTTTTTGTTGTTGTTATTGCCTTTTATTTATAGGACAGATTAAGTGAGGAAAGTGGGAGAGAGAGAGAGAGAGAGAGGGGGATGACATGCAGCACTGTGACAACTGAGCCTCTTTGGTGTTTGAGTCAGTTTAGGGACATTTGTAAAAAAAATGTGTTTGTATCATCTTCATTGTGTCTGTTTTTATTGTATTCTTTTGTTTTTAAAATATAACTTTGCACAGTGCTTTGTTCAGCTTAGGTTAGTTTTAAATGTTTTATGAATAAATTTACTTGATTTGAGCCTCTGTACACAGGACGCATGCTCAACCAGGTGAGCTATATGCAAGTATAAACATGGTGGCAGGTGTTGAGTCAATACAATTTGAAAATACATAAATAAAGCATATAAACATACATACAAGACACCTACATCTCTACCCCCCCCCCACCCAACAAAAAGCCCAATATTGGAGCAGATTTGAATAAAACTTCTTTAACTATCTCAGTGACCTGCTCAGCTGTAGCTACTGGAGCTATATAGCGCCACAGCAGACTGGGCAGCTCAGAGGTGTACATGAAGCTTGTGTGAGAAGATCCTGGTTTACAGTGTGTTTAGGGATTTTTGCTGATCAATAACATCATATTGATACGATTTTAGGATGATTGGATGAGACTGTGCAGCTCAACACATCAAAAGGCCATCAAAAAAACATCAGCCATAGCATTATTTCTACACTCCCAGAGCTCCAAAAATTTTTTACTATTAAAATAAATCCCACTGTGGCCTTTTGAAGACTCTGTTACTGGTGTTCTATAAGATCCTCATATTATTTTTTTACTCTCTAGTGTTTTTTTTTTTTGCCTATATAGAAAAATGGTTATTAAAAAAAATCTGCAATAACTTCATCTCATCTTCCTCTCCGGGAACCATCACCTTATCATGGTGGAGAGGTTTGTGTGTCCCTATGAACCTGAGGGCTGTGTTGTCTGGAGCTGTGTGCTCCTGGTAGGGTCTCCCATGGCAAAGGGGTCTCAGGTGAGGGGCCAGACAAAGAATGGTTCAAAAA
Source organism: Etheostoma perlongum (assembly GCA_026937815.1). Classification (NCBI taxonomy): domain Eukaryota; kingdom Metazoa; phylum Chordata; class Actinopteri; order Perciformes; family Percidae; genus Etheostoma; species Etheostoma perlongum. The sequence continues at coordinate 23,069,885 of CM049393.1, read as the reverse complement.
CCCTATGAAAAAGCGAGGTAGAGAGGGAGTGACCCTGCCCGGAGGAGGCCCGGACGGAGGGCTCGTCAGTGAGCGCCTGGTGGCCGGGTTTGCCATGGAGCCCGGTCGGGCACAGCCCAAAGAAGCTACGTGGCCCCCCTATCTCTATCCCATGGGCCCACCACCTGTGGGAGGAACCGCTGGGGTCGGGTGCGCTGCCACATGGGTGGCGGCGAAGGTCAGGGACCTCAACGGACTAGAACCCGGGCGGCAAAGACTGGCTCTGGGGACATGGAATGTCACCTCTCTGTGGGGGAAGGAGCCGGAACTTGTGCGGTAGGTGGAGCGCTACCAGTTACATCTGGTGGGGCTTACCTCTACGCACAGTCTCGGTTCTGGAACCGTACTCCTGGATAGGGGTTGGACTCTGTCCTACTCCGGAGTTGCCCAGGGTGTGAGGCGCCGGGCGGGTGTGGGGATACTCACAAGCCCCCGGCTGAGCGCCGCTGTGTTGGAGTTTACCCCGGTGGACGAGAGGGTCGCCTCCCTACGCCTGCGGGTGATGGGGTGGAAAACTCTGACTGTTGTTTGTGCATATGCACCAAACAAGAGTTCGGAGTATTCAGCCTTCTTGGAGACCTTGAATGGAGTCCTGTATGGAGCTCCAGTAGGGGACTCCATAGTTCTGCTGGGAGACTTCAACGCACACGTGGTCAATGATGGAGATACTTGGAGAGGCGTGATTGGGGGGGAACGGCCTCCCTGATCTGAACCAGAGTGGTTGTCTGTTGTTGGACTTCTGTGCTAGTCATGGATTGTCCATAACAAACACCATGTTCGAACATAGGGATGCTCATAAGTGTACTTGTTACCAGAGCACCCTAGGCCAAAGATCAATGATCGATTTTATAATCGTTTCATTTGATCTGAGGCCGTATGTTTTGGACACTCGGGTGAAGAGAAGGGCAGAGCTGTCAACTGATCACCATCTGGTGGTGAGCTGGGTCAGGGGATGGGGGAGGACTCTGGACAGACCTGGTAAGCCCAAACGCGTAGTGCGGGTAAATTGGGAACGTCTGGAGGAGGCCCCTGTCCGACGGACTTTCAACTCACACCTGCGGCGGAGCTTTTCGTGGAGTGGACAATGTTCAAAGTTTCCATTGCTGAAGCTGCGGTGGCAAGCTGTGGTCTTAGGGTCTTAGGTGCCTCAAGGGGCCGTAACCCACAAACACCCTGGTGGACACCGGTGGTCAGGGAAGCCGTCCGACTGAAGAAGGAGTCTTTCCGAGATATGTTATCCCGGAAGACTCCGGAGGCAGTTGCAAGGCACCGACGGGCCCGAAGGGCTGCAGCCTCTGCCGTGACAGAGGCAAAGCAGCGGGTGTGGGAGAAGTTTGGAGAAGACATGGAGAAGGACTTTCGGTCGGCACCAAGGTTCTTCTGGAAAACCGTTCGCCACCTCAGGAGGGGGAAGCGAGGAATCATCCAAGCTGTATACAGTAAGGATGGGACGTGGTTGACCTTAACTGGGGAGGTAATAGAGCGGTGGAAGGAGCACTTTGAGGAACTCCCTCTGTGGTAGAGGCAGAGCTGGAGGATGATGGGGGATTGTCGTCAATTTCCTTGGTGGAAGTCGCTGAGGTAGTCAAACAACTCCACAGCGGCAAAGCCCCAGGGATTGATGAGATCCGTCCAGAAATGCTGAAGGCTCTGGGTGTGGAGGGGATGTCTTGGTTGACACGCCTCTTCAACATTGCGTGGAAGTCTGGGATGGTGCCTAAGGAGTGGCAGACCGGGGTGGTGGTTCCCCTCTTCAAAAAGGGGGACCAGAGGGTGTGTGCCAATTACAGGGGTATCACACTTCTCAGCCTCCCTGGTAAAGTCTACTCCAAGGTGATGGAAAGAAGGGTTCGGCCGATAGTCAAACCTCGGATTGAAGAGGAACAATACGGATTCCCTCCTGGCCGTGGAACAATGGATCAGATCTTTACTCTCGCAAGGATCTTGGAGGGGGCCTGGGAGTATGCCCAACCAGTCTGCATGTATTTTGTGGATCTGGAGAAGGCGTATGACCGGGTAAAAAAAAATGCTCTGGCTGGCGCTAAGCTCCGATAGCGGAAATAGCAAGAGGGGAGGAATGCAGATGTCAGGCTTTGTTCCAACACTGTACATCCAAGCCAGAGTAAAACTATAACAACCAATTTAAGTTCCCTAAAAGCCCCAGGTCCCCACAATGAAGTGAGTTGCTAGGACCTCCCACTGTGATGTAAACTAGGACAGACAGACAGACAGACAAACCTGTGTGAAGCTGTTGACAGTTTTACACAGTGTAAGACTAAAAGAGGTTTAGTGAGAATTAGCAAACAGTGTTTGGTTTTTTGTTTTGTACGCTCAAAGGTCCAACGAAGAGGTGCTCAAATTACATGTGTGTGTTGTGGTACTCTAAACAATATTTCAATATTTCAGCATATTTCCTTTATTCACTTGTCATTATAATGGTAACAAATCCCACTTGTTAATGTTTTACACCTTACAGAGATTGACCGATTGAGACTATCCATTGAAATGTCTCCCTTGCTTTTAACAGGCAGTCAGGGTTTTTGTTTTGCTGAATAAGAAGCTAAGAATTAATCCTCAAGACAACAATGGAGTGCATGGTTTTGAATACACTGCTTCATGTAACACTACAAGTGTACAAGGTGCCAAAGTCTGCTCCTGGCAGGATAATGTCACTTCATGGACATTTTAAGCCAAACAGAAAATGAACTGTGGATTCCCAGGGCTGTGTTTAGAAAACAGTTCCAACTTTTTCCAGTACTGGTAACATGGAGGTAAGTGAAAAGCTGAAGTGAAACTGTGAGCTTAAGTCAGTGATGGCGAGGAAAACGGCAACATTCATGAAAATAATCAAACCACAAATATATTTACTTAAGTAACATTTTTAATGTAGGACTTTTACTTGTAACAGTACAGTGTGGTATTAGTACTCTTACTTAAGTAAAGGATCTGAATACTTCTTCCACCACTGCATGTAGTGTTTTGCAAAATCAATTGGTGCTTAAAGAACAGTTTAACAGTTGCAGTGATGTACTGTACAGGTGTACACATGGACATATAGTGGCCAAGGCCCTCCCCTTCTAGTTGACCACATGATACCTTATTTTGTAAAAATAAAAAATATGTACAATGATGTTTGTCAATTTAAAAGATAATTTTGCGACTGTGGAAAGTCTCAGTTTGTCGTAGGTTTGTCCTAGTACAACTTAGTTTAGTGTGAAACCGCTCGGTGAACTACATATCTTGTTTTATACAATTTACATCACCTTGCTTGATGCTCGGTTTGCTCGCTAGCTAACTTGCTGAGCTGTGTTCCACAACACATGTAACGCTAAACTACTTTATGTGTTTCACTTCTTCTTATCAGCCGGGAAGCAAAAACAAAGCAAAACTCATTCAAGGAAAAGTGTTGTTAATCTGACAAATGTGATTTCCATTGGATCACTACATTGATCACTATCCAAAATTATGATGTTTGATACCATGAATTATGATACCATGAAACTAGCACTGGAATTGTCAGACTGAGCTTATAGAAAATGTGTATTGTAATCGGATATACAGTTTGTTTAAAATGAAAACAATAATGAATGGGTTTTATTTAGCAGAATTATGTTGTTTTCTCCTATCAATATTTCCTATATTTTTAATCAGATTTTCTATGCTGTATTCTGATGCTCCCCCTCCCCCAGACCCCTCTGACGGATTAACTGAGGAACATTATTGCTGACCCCTGCTATAGAAGCTTTTCCTGGCCCTGTTGATCACTATATAAAGACAACATTTTTAGCAAAGATTTTTGTGGATAAGCAATGTAGATCAAACTGTGAAATTTTAATTGTTACATTGAACGATTGCAATTAGTGTTGACATCAGGGCTGCCTTAAAGGATCCATTATTATTGCATTACATTATTCTCCCTGGGAAATGCAGCAGCTCACACTGACTCAGGTAACCCTCCGGAGGGCAGTGTGTGACTGTAGCCCGTATGTGACTCTTTGTTTCACTGGGTTAAAGAATCCAGTTCAGGATCATATGAGTTAAAATAATTTAATTCAAATAATGTTAATAATAATATAAATAATGTTAATAATGTCCTTAGTTCAAAAAATGTATTAATGATACACACTAAAACACTTCATAGCATGTTTTATAATCAACATGGTCATTTTTATCTGGCCTTCTTTCATCTGTCTTGGAAGTATTCTGTTGTACTGTAGTAGTAATAATAATAATAATAATAATTAACTTTTTGTATAGCACCTTTAAAAACAGTAGTTTACAAAGTGACAGAGAAACAAAAATCACAAACAAAACAAAGATATACATGACAAATAAATAGGCATACATCTACTAGTCTCACTATAAGTAGGATACACAACATTGTAATAGTTGAAACAGAAGAGGGGGCAGCTTTAACGGACAGGGAAAAAAATCACAATTCTATAAAGAAAAATGAAAATAACCCAGGATAGGAAAATAAATAAAGGAGGGACAACAAAACGATTGAAAACAACAACACATAAAGCATCACATAAAAAAGGGTGCTTTAAGAAGTGATTTAAAAGATCAGATTCCTTTGGATCAGAGTACTGTTATTTGGCTGCCTGTTCTGCCAATTTTCCCAGCCCTTCTCACATGACCAATTCATGTTTAGTTGACTTAGCAGAATTACATTATGTTTTATCCAATATTTTCAATATTTCTAAGCAGACGTTCGAGGGAATTCTGATAACATGTCAGATAATTGCGCCACCACACATCGACCCTGTTGTAGATACCAACACAGTTTTGCTACAACAAGGACACACACTCACACACACACACACGCACACACACCCTTATGCAAACTTTACTTCACTCCTGATTGGGCGATACACAGCCAGAATATGTGTGTGCGCGCGCGCGCGTGTGTGTGTGTCCGTCCGGGGGGCTGTAAGCCGTGGTTAATTAGCATACCCATCGAGACTCATAAATGTGCCGGACAGCCTCACCTGATGCCTCAAACGGCATCAGACGCAGCGAAGGAGGAGGAGGAAGAAGAGAAGAAGTAGAACAGGGACTCTGGGACTCTGGGGGTAGTGGTGCATGGAACTAGAGTCAAGCACGGTGGAAGTAAAGTTCACTCACCTTGCAGAGACACACACAGATCCCGGTTTTCCGTCCACACAGCTCCAGGAGACTGCTTCCCTCTTCCTCCGGCTCTTTACGGTCGGCGCTTTGAGACTCTCCAACCGGCCGGTCTGTGACTCTCACACCCGGTCCTGCTGAGTTGCGACCGGTCCGACCCAGAGCCCCGGGTCCTCCATGAGGCTAGAGGCCGCAGCCAGGATGGATGTGTTCAGGAAGCTGTGGAGGGCGCGGAAGCTGATCGTCGTGGTGTTCATCCCGCTATGCCTGCTTCCCCTACCGCTCATCCACCCCACCAGCGTGAGTACAGCAAGAAAAACACAATATCCATATTATAAACAGAAAATAAAGTTAACGTCGGCCAGAAAGTCCTGATTTTCAACAACATATGAAATGAATTAAACTACTGGTTTCTGTAAGAGAAATGTATGGCAATTTTATTTGGAATGAAACCTCATAAAGGTGGGGGAAAATCAATAAATTGTCCATATTGAGCATGGATACACTAAAAAGAGACATTTCAAAGATATATGAGATATCATTGTAAATTAGTTTTGTAAAACAAAATCACTAGAAATTGCTTCCTGACTACCACAAAGTGTTTAAGACAGAATATTAGCCTATATGAAAGTACCATGCTGCTGATACCAACATTTTTAATTTCAGTTTGTCATTATTAAACATATCAACACATAAATCACATAAATACCTAGTAGACATCCAGTCGATCTGTTGATCTTGCTCTTGGTTGATGTTAAGGGCTTTACTGCCCTGATGGGATTTGTGTGAGTGTGTGTGTGTGTGTGAGTGTGTGAGTGAGAGAGAGAGAGTATCAATCAAAAGGCACTCTGTCTACTGTTTGATGAATGCTTGTCCCGATCATCAGCTGAGCTGTGTGTGTGGAGAGGAGATGTCACCACATGTTGATGAGATGGAGATCAGTGTGCTGCTAAAAAAGCAAAGAGGGAGAGAGAGAGAGAGAGGGAACAGAAAAGAGAGGAGTCAACAACTCAATAGTCATTTAGGCTCATTGTCTTCTGTAAAAGCCATTGAAAAGGAGGAGAAGTCAGTCTTATTCTGTGGCTCATGCTTTTCCTTTAGAAAATGTCTCAGACAAGTTAAATTGCACTGAGAACAAGAGGATTATCCCAAGCTGCAGAAATCTGTGCAAGAATTCTCCTTTTTGGGGTAAAATGTGTTTCCAAAGCACAGAGTGGATGCCTTGGAGACTAAATTAGGTGATACGCCAGATGAGTTGTACAGAAAACATGTTTTCTTATTTGTATTCGTATTTCTTCTTTTATATGCATAATACTTATAAAGTAAACGGCCAGCTTTTCAACGCAGTTTGGTAAGTTTGTCAGTTGTGTCAAACTTTCAGATGAGGATTTGAGGATAAGGATTTAATGTAAGATTTGGGAATTTAGACAGGTTTTATGTTTAGCTAGGCACAGTACTGTGGGATTACGTAAACGTGCTCTTACGCAATGTTAGGGCTGCAACTAAATATTATTTTCATTTGCGATTAATCTGTCGATTTATTGTTTTGATTGATCGATTAGTTGTTTGCTCTATAAAATGTCAGAAAATGGTGTTTCCCAACGCCCAAGATGATGTCCTCAAATGTAAAGTTTTGTCAACAATTCAAAGATGATAAGTTTACTGTCACAGAAGAGTGAAGAAACTTGAAAATATTCACATTTAAGAAGCTGGAATCAGAGAATTTTTTTATTTTAAAATAAGAATTCAGAATCTCAACAAAAAGTGCCTTTTTCTAAAAACGGAATTGACAGGAAAGAGGCAGAGTAGAAAACAGCCAAACCAGCTGGGGCAATGTGGGTGGGGCATCAAGGCCACTGTTGCCATAGGACATATTTTTTGAGTGGCATAAGGCCAAACTGAGGAGGAATCACGGGCACAGGCCCGCATGGCCTAATGAAATCCCTGCCTTGGAGCTGTGACTCACTTTAATGATAATTTATGAGGCTCAAAGTGGATATAGGTCTGAATGTATCACTATTAAACATCATCTTACCATATGGCCATTCCATGAAGTTGGACATAACATACAAAACATGATTGAAGTTTGAAGCTATTTGGATGAACTGTAACATGTGCTAGGTGTTTGTAGCTGATATTCTAATAAATAATCATGCAGTCACATGCTCATTAACGCAATGAACACTGTTTTTGCCAACACTTTCTAAATACGGTAGTTGCTAAACAACCACCATCTCAAACATTAGCGGTATGAGTGGTGCCAGGTGTGTGTGTGTGTGTGTGTGTGTGTGTGTGTGTGTCTGTGTTATATATGAGCTCCGCTGTGTCAAAGGTTTGTTTCTTGTAACATCATTAATATTCACAGGAACTGTTATGTACTCGCACGTTGTCCATCAGCCAATCAGCTCTTTGCCCAGGAGCCTTGCTGTTATGTCAGGACTGGTTGATGTTTGGCGCAGGATGAGGCCAAGAAGGAACAAAAGAACACAAAAACCTCACTACAAAGAAGAAGAAAGAAACAATCCAAGCAATTAAGTTACATAATCACCAACCACCACGCTGGACTTATGACTCCAGGGACCCCAGACTGTGTCAAGAATGTGACAGGGGTTTGGAGTGAGAGTGGGTGTGTATGTGTGTGTGTGTTTGGAGTAGTACTGTGTCCAGCTGCAGCAGGACAAAACATCTGTTGGATGCAGTCAGGCCAGGTCAGAGAGACACAAGACAGAAAGCCAAAGCCAACAGTGACCGCCCACTTTTTGCTGCACGTTTTGGTTCCGGAAGTGATTGTCCCCATTTAAAATCTCCGTTGACGTTTCATTAAATGCTTATACAAAGACTTTTAAGCCTTGAACCAAGCCAACTAGCTACAAGATGAATTGTGACAATACAACATTTGATTCGGTGCAAAAGAACATTTTGAAAACGTCAAAAAAAATGCAAAAGTACAACACTGTGTAAATAAACATCCATAAACGTCAATGGTAGCAGCTCGCTATCGCTGTCCATGTGTGCGATAAATATTTCCATGGTAACAGCGAGCTCCACCAATAGACGTCACTGTTACGCTTACAACAGTTTGTGGGTAGTGCATTGCGAATAAAACAGGTTTTTCTTAAAACCAGATTAATTTCATACAGTCTTTTAGCTTCTAGAGGAGCAGAAACCTTTGTGTCATATTCTCATAGCTCGTGGGCAGTCTACCTTGGATGGTTTAGACATTATGGCTAATAATCTAAATCCTTATGGAGAAAATCAATGGGATTGTTTACTTCCGGAACCACACTGTTGAACTCGATGCTTGTGCCACTTTGCATCCCCATATAAATTAAAAGCTGTAGAAAAGAAGTGAGTCCAACACCACATATATGGTTGACCCACCACTTTGGTCCAGACTGAAACAATTGTTGGCAATGTTATACAATATTACAATATTATCACAATACTTATGTCAAGATACAATATTAATGTGATTTTAAACCTATTGTAGTATTCTGCGTTATATTGCAACATATTACCTTTATACCAACTTCAAGTTATGTCCCCAAAGGAAAACTTTGTGCATCAGTTTTATCTAAAATTTTTTTTAAAACTTCTCATTAGAAACAAAACTCACCTGCACTATCCAAAAAAAGCAATTAATTTGATTAATCTAGTACCAAAAAGTCCATACTTTGCGTCCGTGTAGCAATACAGTATTGCCACGGAAAGTATTGCAATACTATGCTGTATCTATTACCTGTAACTATTAAGGCTTTATATGCACGATTTATGTGTTCGCTTCTATTTGTGATTTCTGTTTAGCATGCCTATTTGTCTGTCTGCATATGGGAATAAAACCGATTGTGTGCGTTTATGTTAAAAGCCCATTTATCCCTCTGCTGATTCAGGGATTTAGCCTCTTTGGAGTTGTCATGGGATACCAATCGTCTCCATTTCCTGACATGTCCACAGATAGTAGGGAGTTGATGAAACAATCAGTAGGTTTCTGTTACACGTTGAGACAGATCAGCTGTAAAACTGTCGGAGTTGATTGATTTTGTGATAGAAGTACACTATAAGATCATAAAATGTGATTCTTCCAGAAAGCCAAATTAGGGTTCAAACGTCTTCCTCTAACGCCGCTTGCTGTGAAACACACAAACATGGTTTCTTTCAAGCTTCACATTCACAATACATTTACAGCCCCGGAAAATAGTGTGAACTTTTGCCTAGATTAAAGTATTAAGAAACAAAATATTGAATTTTAATGCTTGTCACAGTAGTTGTTGCCGCTCTGTCATTCACTATATACTTAAAAATGTCAGTTAATCTGAAAGTAATCTCTAGGTAGGATGACTTGACTTGTTTTCCTTAAAATAAGGTACAACGTATTACAACACATGGTGAATAGCACTGCTCTGCGAGTAGACCTTTAGAAGAAGCTGAAACCTTTTTTCCAAATACAAAAACAACAAAACAATTTTAGGTTTGATCATCCGCATTGACTTTTTCTCATTGACATTTCTCAGTATAAAGTCTGGTTATCACAGAGGTTACATCAGCACCTTATCATCCCTGCCTCTCTGCTTACTCAGCACTTTGTCTTTACCTTGAACAAAGAAAAGCACAGACAGATGTCTGAGGGTCTGAATGAAGTCCTTGTGTGGCGGCAACAACCTTTAGATAAACCAATAGTCAATGATCGCCGACTGCTGAATCAGATACTTCTGCTTTGTATCTCCCTCACTCTCTGAGTTTATTTATTCATCAATGTCTTTCTATCAGTCCATTTGTTCTTATGTCACCTCTCTTTTCCTCACTCCAATCTACTCAGTGGGAATGACCGATCAACAGTCAAACACTTAGCTTTGGTTAAATCCTGTTATCAGTTTTCCTCATGTTTCCTCAATGTATAGATGTGCTAGAGACCGACATACTGATTGAAACAACAGAATACAGTTTGTCTTTTGTTTTAAATGTATTTTTTTTACCACAGGGTCTCTCTTTGTGAAGTTTGTATGTGTTCTTGGGGGGATTTAAATTGTTTTCTTTGGCGAGATTTACTTTGATTACGAACTCAAACACGTTGTTCTTTTCTCAGCCTAATCCAATAGCTGTGCCTAATGCCTGGAAATGGCTCTTTCCCCTTGACAAGTTAAATCTGTTATGTTGTCTCATTAGAGTGATAATCTGTGCCATGAAAGCCAAACCAGTACCAAGTCACAGCCAATCCCAGAACCCATCGGCTGGATATCTGGGCCATAACTTCCTCTTCTGAGTAGCAGTCAATGTTCACAATCCAATTTAGCAACTTGAGATGTAAGAATGGAGTTGGAGTACAGAGACGTCACTATACACTATACATAAATAACAAAATCATTGTCAGATGATTTGCGATGGGTTTTGAGATTGCATTTTGGCCAATGCATTCAGCCTCCAATACCAAAATCTTATCTCGTTGCCACATAATATATTTCTAAGTAGATAGGGAAAGTTAGGCATTTGTTTTGCACATCAGCAAAAAGAATTCTTACCAATAGCTTTTTTTTTATGTGTTCCTATAGGTGTTTAGTAACACCTCCTAATTTATCCACAGCCAAATCCTCGGGGAAAAATCTAAATTGGGGTGCCCAGTGAAAATATATTTTTTTTTACCAGTATTAGCTTTTGAGATGTCTAACTAGGTTTTTGAGGGGTGCTGAATCTATCCCAGCCATTAGTTTTGAATAGAAATTACTCCTTAATCCATATTTCACCCAAATCCATAGATCTGTCACATTTAGACTTCTTCTAAACGAGGGCGCATTTCCAACTTTGCGTGGAATACCTGCAGACGAGGGACATGTAAGTAGTTCTATACAATGTCCTTTGTAGATTATGGTGAATTTGTGTGTGTTGTAGCAGTGTTTTACCATAGAGAACAAGGTGGCTGTGAATGTGTGCAGTGACAGTGCCTTGCAGGGCCTGAAGTTAACTTTTTTGACCACTTGCCACAGCCACTTTTAACCTGTTGCCTCATAAAGGTGAAAAACAGGAATTGCTGTGTCTCCTATCCTGTCTTATTCATGGAAGCCTACATTGCACCGTCATCACGTGCTGTAGTAGGGGGGGGCCACCTTGATAATCCAGTATAAAGGCATGATTTCCTATCCTGGGCTGGGACACATATTCATAACATTTGATGTACTTATTGGTGTTTAACTTTTCGTTGCACCTACATTAATGTAGCTGTCCTCAATTTAGGTCATCCTGTACATCTCATCTGCGGTTTAAACCTGCATCCACCGTGTGAGATTGTGTGTGTGCGTGCTCCAGTTGCGTCTCTCGCTGTACGTTTTGTTGATAAATGTGACATGTTTGAGTCACACACGTCTCGTCTTCGTATCAGAAACAAGAAAATTAATTTGACCCGTTCACACTCCTGATTGGTCAGTTGGTCAGTGTGGGACTGCTGGGATTGTCGCGAGTAATGAAAATGTGATGGGGCCCCGGCTGTCAATCAATGTCTTCCAGTGATGCAGGCCCGTAAGCAACTGCGTACCCTGCTTACCGATAGCTACGTGTCTGAATCACTCCATTCTCATAGGCTACATGCCAATGTGGCAGGTAGATTGACAGTGTTACCCACCAATTGAAAAATTCACCCGCATTTGGCGGGTGGTCGGGTGTTCATTTCAGTCTCCGGTGCTTTGGCTCTATTTTTTGAATAATATTTTTCTGCAACTTGTGTGTCAACTGTAAAGACACTAGTCTGTGAGTGTCATTTTCACAAGGTCTCACCAAATCTCATGAGTTTTTAAGGTTGGAGAGCCTGTCACTAAGCCCGCTAGTGTTGGGACAGAGCAGTATCTAAGACTGGTATGTCGATATTCAGCCCAGTCTCAAGTGTGTCCCTGTTGACAAATCAATAGATCAAAATAACTTGACCATTTCATGAACTGCAGTGAGACTTATTACCAGATTAATGCAACATCAGTTTGTGTGTGTGTGTGTGAGACAGAGGGGAGAGTGTGTGTGTGCAGCCCAGTTGGAATTTGCTACCACTCTCATATCTGTTCGATAAATATAAAGCTACAGCCATGAGATCGTTAGCTTAGAATAAAGAGTGGAATCAGGGATAAACCGCTAGCCTGGCTCTGTCCAAAGTTAACCTGCTTTTAACTACACATAAAACCACAACTTGTTGTTTTGTACAAATTAACAAATAAGCTGTAACGTGTCAATTAGTGAGCTGTAGAGAAGCTGGTAGAAAGATTTTCTTTTGGAAAGAACCATGCTTGCCGTTTCCAGTTTTTTAAATTATTGTTTTGTTTTTAAGATTATTTTTTGGGCTTTGTATGGACTTATAGGACAGCTGAAAACAGGAAAGGGGGAGAGAGAAGGGGGATGACATTCAGAAAAGGGCCACGGGTCGGTATTGAACCTGGGCCACTGTCAAGGACTCAGACTACATGGGGCGCATACTCTACTGGGTGAGCTAGAGGTCGCCCCGCTGCTTCCAGACTTTAAGATAAGCTAAACTGTTTGTATCCTAGCTGTAGGCTTCTATAAATAAGTTGCCAAACTAAATATGTCTGCTTTTGATGATAAGTATAAAAAATACGGTCGGTAATGAATGCCTAATGACTCAATGTCCTTCCCTTTGTGTTTCCCCCCTTCCAGGAGGCATGCTGTGCATACGTGCTGATAGTGACGGCAATCTACTGGGTGTCTGAGGCTGTTCCCTTGGGTGCTGCTGCTCTGGTACCCGCCTTCCTCTATCCGCTCTTTGGGGTACTTAAGTCCAGCGAGGTGAGTCTCTATGTAATGTTAGGTGTCTGTCTGTTTTAGTGCAAACATTTCTCAGGGGATGAAATTATCTCTCAAACTCCCTTTGAGTTGTTGAGGACAAAAGAGGTAAGTGACAGGAAGTTATGTAGTTAAAGTGCAAACTTTAACTAAACACTCAACTTAGAAAAGGTGTGTGCCGACTATATATTGTGTATATTCTTTATCTTATAATTTTTGCCCGAAATAAGTGTCAAATTCGGGTCCATACACGTTGGCAGTTCTAGCGTACTGGAAGTGAAAATGTGTGCAGACAGACATTGCATTGATGGATTTCATACATGGGGTACTTAAATTGAGGATACCCATTCCCCATATACTTTTTGTCACAACATCTCAGTTTTTTCTGTGAGGGATGTAACTCTTTGGGTTTGAGAAGAATAAATGTATTAGGAGGAAACAAAGACACTGGCATTACCATGCGTCTTTGGTGATCCAATCTCAAGTGGACACTAAGTACACAGCAGGCATTTCAATGCGTCTCCACATACGTCTTAAGTGACCACTTTGGCTAGCAATGTAAGATTACAGGAATGTCTGTAGTAGCAGCCCACCTTTTCACAAATACTGGTATATTTTATGAACTTAAAAGTATATGGTTATTGACTACTGGTGGTTCCCGGGGATTAGGCACGGACTGGTTACCTGTTTCAAGGTATACTGCGGTTTCAAAACCACTAACATTTTCCGTCATACCGTTTTCCAAGATTTGAGCTGTTTTTGATGAGTGGTCAAATAGAAAAACTGCAGTTTATTAATCTGTCTCCCCTGCCAGAGTGAAAATGTTGTTTTTTACCCAGACATTTAAATTAAAAGAATACATTTTAAAGCTGTAATTGCAGTACTGTAATACCATGAAACTGTGATATTTTTGGTAATGGTTATCATACCGTCAGAATGTCATACCGGCTCATGTTATGACCACCGGAATATAAAGCATCAACACATCACCGACAGTATGATAATAAAAATCATTTCAAAATCATCAGATTAGCAGTGATTTGTCAGTGCTTTCTATGACATGAGAGATACTTATAAATTACTGAGGTTTTTTAAAACAGCATAAATACACAGAGCTACCTACTTTATATGGCCGTAGCGCCACCTTGTGGAAAAGTCATGCCATGCTACTGAAGATATCAAAACAAAAAAGACGGAATTCATTTCTTGGCGTGGCAGGGCAAGACAAATCACCCAAGATGTAGAAGACGCACTTGTAAAATATCTCCATAGGCTTTTTTTAAAAAGTACAGGCATCGCAGACACTGCTAAAGGAATGTGTCCATATGCGGCCTAGACCACCTCAGAATGGGGATCTCAACGCGTCTTTGGTGCATTTACAGCTGTGCTTGTACCGCTTGGCATGGGATCACTCAGAATGCATGCTAATGCCAGGTCTGAACAGGGCCTACCAGTGTGTCAACCTTTGTCACACTAAAGAGGGAAAAGTGAGAGTATTAGAGCTAAACCCTGCAGGGCTTAACAAGGAACCAGCAATGTTGCGATATCCGCTGATAAGATTGTTGTACAAATCGGGAAGGAAATTAGTGAAAAGGCCTTTCTGTACGCTGAACCAAGTATATTTCAAGAACTCACACCCACCTGCATGTGAAAATGCATATAAGTTTCCATTAGGGTTTTACAATGCAGTGGTACTTACTGTAGTATGTGTCAATGTAAAGCAGAAGTGTCACTCAGCTGTAAAGGTTTTATCAGCCATGACTCTATGGGGGGAAAACCCATTAACTTGGTATTCATCATCATTATCCCACTGATGTGTCTCAGTGTGTCTGAGCACATGAATTCAAACCCTTCACCCAGCACCGAGTCTGCGTCCTGATTGGTTGGACTGATTGATGACAGCTGTTCTTATCCTTTTTTTTCATTAGCCATTACATAAAAAGGGAACTGTACGCTTTATTTGACCAAAACACATTGACACACAGTGACAAAGCTGCCTGTTAACACTGCTGTAAGCCTCTTGTGTTGGTGTTCTGTAAATAAGCCAGCAGAGAGCTTTATGCAACATTATTAGTTTATTATTGTACTCCCAGTCTCCCCCCCTTTCCATAATGAAACCACAAGTGAGTCCTGGCAGAATGCACATTGCTACACGTGCAACTAACGTTCTTGATGTGAATGATTAACACTTGATCAAATTGGCTGATTTAATGCTGGCATTTTAATCTGCTACCACTCATCCTACAGTGTTAAGTGGAACAGCATCAGTACAAACTTAGGCCCATATTTAATCTGGTTAAAGATTTCCACACGTCACCTTCTAAACAGCAAATCTCTTAAGTTTCTCTTCAAACCAAAGACACATTAATGGTAGGGCTGGGCGATGCGGAGAAAATCAAGTATATGTTATATGATATTTTTGACCAAATACCTCGATATCGATAATGCAATGTTATTATAGTGTTGACTATCGGTGCTTTCACAAAATATTTATAAAACGAGATTTTTGATAAATGATCATCAATAATGTGGATATAATGACTAATGGGTAAAGGCTAATAAAAGAATACTACTACAACAGTCTGGTAAGTCCAGAAAATGACTTAACTTTACTGTAATGTAGCCGTTAAAACCAGGAAAGGACCACACTTATGCCATATTGTGATATTATGATATTCAAAATCTAAGCCAATATCTAGTCTCATAACTCAATATAATATTGATATATTGACCAACTCTAATTAATGGTAATGTCAAATTTTTTTGGGAAATCACCCTGCTACTATGACTACTGCTTGTTGGCTGTGAATCTAAATTAACAGGCTTATGATAACAAACGTTAACATTGAATTACCAACTGGAATGGAGAGCGCATTAACCTGCAATCTAGGACCAATGATTCGCCAAACCTGCTTATTAGCCGTCTTAACACATTTCATCAGATTACATTTTTTTGGAAGAAGTAACAAAGATGCTGAGGGGAAATGTATCATAGTAAAAGTATGCAGTTTTGGGGGGGGATTGTAGTGGCGTAAAAGTCAAAGTTGTCCGAAATACAAATTACGAAGGAAAGTACAGAAAGAAATGTCCAAATAGAAACTTTTTACAAATAGAAAATTCCCCCTACGTACAGTAACAAAGTATTTGTACTGATTAGAACTGAATCCCAAGGTTCCTAATAGAGGATCACTGACACTGGTGGAGCTAAAGAACTGTAAGTAGGACAGGTAACTAGTCCATATATATGCATATTATCACAATACAATATTAAATTGATTCGTCAGACAACCATAAATTTGCTTGTGTTACAAAGTCAGTCCAGCGTTCAGTTACGTTATATCAACTCACAAAGTGAAACATTTAAATACATTTTTTTCTTCTTCTCTTTAATAAAAATAACATGTCGGGCAGGTGCGTAGCATGTGACCAAAAGTAGCAGATAAGGAGTTTTAGAAGGATTTACCTGAAACACTATATATTATACAGTATATGTATTTGCTATGTAAATAATTGCTTGTGTAATGTTCCTTCTAAAACTCTTTAATAAAAAGAATAAATATAAAGTAGGAATTTCAAAATCAATCTCCATGTTAAAGGTAATATGTATCAATATCTTTGACTTTGCATGGCCGATGTTGGATGGTTGATTATTGAATCCATATATCCATCCAGTTCGATGTACTAGAACTTTATCTCACCTCTACAGCTTGCACTGGTCTTCAGTAAGCATTAACATATTTTAAAATTTTCCTTGACTAATTCTTTTATCCAGTCAGTAGCAAGCAACAATTTGTCCTAGAAAGAGTCCTCCTTTTTGAATTTCAAATATAGAAATATTGGGAAAGACAGGGAAGTCTAGAAAGTTGCTCGTTCAGTTGATTTTACCATTTTATTTTTATTATTTTTCATGAAGAAGGAAGGAGGAGATCCTTTGGATGCATGGCAGTGACGATGAGCGATTGAGTGCGAAGGAACCTAGCGTAAAAAAACAGGAGAGTGCAGCAGGTTTTAGGTGAGAGGTGAGGAGACGTGGGCTTATATAACACCGTGAAGCTGTGAACCCTGCGGGTGTGAAGTAGAGCAGATTAAAAAGAACAAATAGCAAACTGTAAGGTTTGATCCAAACCAAGGAGGGGGAATTGGAGAAGTAAAGGAGGGAAAAGCAACAGGCCCCAAACACTCCATGTCTCCTCCAGGTCTCATACTGTTTATTTCCCTAGATTTTCTCTTTTTCTTGTGACCGTCAACCAAATTGTAAAAGTTGTTTCTTTTTGGGGGGAAATAATAAAAAAGAAAAGAAATAGAAACGATTATCTCAAAAAATCTTTTGATGAACCTAGCTCTTTTTATTTTTTTTATTTGAGGACTGTACCCTGAAGATCACAAGTACACCAAAAGTGAACAAGTAATGATAGTTGTGTCTTTTTTTGTACCCTATGTTAATCAATTGGGTTATATTGGAAAAACACCAGCGTGTCATGTAACGTGTCAGATGTTGGATTCTGCAAATGTTAATAACTTTTGCTCTGGAAAAAAAACGTGTAGAAAGAGAGAAGCAAGACTTTTTTGAGAAGGTTTGGGGACCGTTTAATTTGTTTCTCAAAGGTATGGAGCGAGCAGAGGTTAGCAGACCTCGTAATGTGCCTAATGTGAAATGATTAAATTCCCTTGAATTTAATCAGTTAGGCACCAATTTGTTCTCCCTCATGTTGTCCTTGGGTCAAATTGACCAGTTTTCCTATATCAATGTTCTTTTTAATTACCCAAAATACCATGATGGATTCCACACAACGCTCTTTGGCAAGTACAAATCTACTTTCATTAATTTTGGGGTGTCTTATTCAATTTTATAGCATTTTTTAGTAAGTGGTTTCGAAATAGTATTGACTAAAAGTTACATATTCTAGTCTGATTATCCATCAACATCCATTTGTTTCATTTTAGTCTAAATAATTCCTAATTTCTGTTTTTCTTACTCAAAAATTAGGTATAATTTCCTATAAATTAGGTTTATTGACACTAAATTCCAAAAATAACTGTAAAACTGAAGTTAATAAGTTAGAGTTACGTAGTGTTGAAAATGTCAAAAAAGTGACCAAGATTGAAAAAAAGCGTCAAAAGTGTTGAAAGAAGGACCAAAAACGTAAGAAAAAGGTAAAAGATTTTCAATTTTAACGGGAAGACAACACAAGGGTTAAACGATTTTTTTTTTAAACATACTTTCCGTTACGTACATTTTTTTTACCCCATTTTCTTTCTTTTGACTTCCATTCCTGTTTTTCTGTTTGTAGATGTAGATGTAGATTTGAGTGGTTGAAGTACACTTCAGTAAGTTTGGAACTGTACACTGTGTTCACACGTCTTAAAATTAAACAAGCTTTTATTTTGAAATGTGCCTCTTTGTGTGTGATAAGGTGGCAGCAGAGTACTGCAAAGACACCACTCTGCTGCTGATGGGAGTCATCTGCCTGGCAGCCTCAATAGAGAAGTGGAACCTGCATAAACGCATCGCTCTGCGCATGGTGATGATCGCAGGGGCCAAGCCTGGCATGTGAGTAGCACACACACACACACACACACACACACACACACACACACACACACACACACACAGTCGCTATTATTCACTTAAAATCCTTTTGAGTTAGGACTTACCTAATTTTGCATTGCCAGACTTTCCTCCACAGCACCGTGGAGGAGGGTTTGGCTACTCCACACAGCATTTTAGGATGGGAGAAAAACGTGCCCTGGTTTATTGGCATTTCTTTAAACCAATCACAATTGTCTTGGGCGGTTTAAGCGCCAGACAGAGCCTCGTGTCAGGTTCAGGACACTTTATCTTACTAAATAAACATGGTCAAGCAAAGAAACGAGACGCAGACGGCAAAATGTGTAGTTGAAAAGCTTTTGCAAAAGGGCTAGATCCGTGACTGCAATCTGCCTGCCAGAGTTGCTTCCGCGGAACAGACACCTAGTTACAAAAGCATAGGCCTTTTATTGAAGCACACACACACAAAGATTTACAGTTGTTGAGTCTATCTACACAGAAAAAGGAGGGCAGAGTGCCTGACCTCGAAATTAAGACTATCTAAAGGATTTACAACAGAGTAGACTTCATGGCGGTGCTTTAAGGAAAACATAGTTGGTTAAATGTGCATATAAGGTCATAAAACATAAAGCATACATGAATATACGTGAAGCAAGATATGAATATATGATAAGCATGAAAGCAGTGATTATGATATGAACATGAATTTAAGCATGCAAGGTATAATATTCTAAGACCCTACTACAGAGATAAAAACGAATTTCTCTGTCATTTCCCTCCTGTTGTACATTTAACAAACATCAGCAATTATCTCTCCGGGTTGCGGTTGTCAATAATTACGTCTTTACATGTACTCACAGGATAGGACAGTTTTTACTCTCATTAGGGAGAAGGCAAAAAACCCTTTCCGTCTGTTAGAAAGGAAAAATTCCTTCTCGACCCTCCCTTAGGGAGCGATCACCCTGTTGGCCAAAATGAGTTCAAAAGTTTATGTGTGCTTTAATACATCATTGTGTGGGCTTGGGACACATTTATCATTACTTATCAGATTTAGCAGAGAGCTGATGAAACTGGACATGTGCATAGTTGGTCAGTTGTATCAGTGTATGAAAAATATTACAAGTACTGCTACAAGGAAAGTAACAATTCAAAGCAATAATCCATACCAAGGTCCTGAAGTTAAACAGGAGAGGAAATCTCCGCTAACTACATTATCTGCCTCAGCAGCATCTCTCAAGTGCAGTCAAATTAAGAATGGCTTTCTGAATGACACCTGCATCTTTGTCATTATCTGGGATAAAAGTGCAACACGTATTACCAATAAGCGCACACACACCACCTTGTGATGCCGTCAACTGGTCTAACACCAGCCTATTTTGTAGGGCGATCAATCTTATAGCGGTCAATTCTTCGCGTATTTTTGACAGGGCTGTTACGGTTGAATTCATGAACAGCCCTACTCGGTAACTGATTGTTTCCATTCTCAGCTCAACTTTACCCACCCCTACCCACGGGCAAAGTGCATGCAAAACTTTCTGGCCATCTGACCACAGCTCGTGACCTTTGGGGACATCCGATCCCCCTACGCTGTCATGGCGTTCAAAAGCACTACGTCTCGCACGTGGGTGGTGGCGGAGCGTTACCATGTGTGAATGATCTGCCGGTTCTAGAGCGCAATGACCCTCCCAACCCACCGGTAAATCTAGGAACATGTAGGAGCCACACAGCCAATTGACTCCTAGCTGGCCATATGTTCTCAATGCATCAGGGGCCTGGAAATAGGGCACACAAGTCTTATTACCTACAGACTTGGTGATGTCCAATTTGCATACAGTCAATGGCGGGACCATTTGCCAATTCAGGGTCTTTTTCAACAGAGTGGGTGTTAAGGCGGAGGGTAGCGCGTGTAGGAAGATGGTGCTGGCGTCGACGGGTTTGGGACCACCTACGGGTTGTGGGCGGAAATTGGCATACGTGTGCATACATAACAGTTTTTGTGGTTCTCAGATTTAGTTACATATTTAGCATAGCAATACCAAATGTTCAAATCAAAGGACGAATTGTAAACCACATCATAGTCTTTCATGGCTTCGTCGATGAGCATACGGTTTCCGTGCGAAACCTTTCATTGTGGTCCCTTACTCGCTGTCAGCGACACGCAGAGGACCAGTAGGACAGAACAAACCCATCCCTTTAGTTCACCCATAGCTGGAGTATAAAGTCTCAGTTGGTTTCTTCTTTCTTCAGCAGGCAAAGGTTTTGATACCGCCCGCCCTCCAGCCTATTCGGGGTGTGGGAATGGATTGATCTTTTACAGTGACTTTGGTGAACCCACGTGGATCGTTCAGCAATCTTTACAGCTGTGGGCGTGGTGATGAGCACAGTGTACGGCCCCTCCCACTTTGGTGATGACCAGCACTTCCTCTTTATCACTTTTATCAGCACTTGGTCATCTGGCTGGGGTCTCCCCCACCTGGGGAGACAGAGAGGGGAGAGATAGGCAGATTACATGCACTTTGAACAGTCCTATCTCTAAACACTTTGCACATCCACTCTGCTAAGAGGGCCCCTGGATCATCACTTTTCTCTGCCCAGGGGACCCCTTCCCACAAAGCAATGTTACTGTTACTGTCTCATTTACAAAATGTGGGCCATAATCACTCCAAATTATTCTTAGGATGCCATACTGGGGTATTACCGTTTTAGCGAGTGTTTTGGCTACAGTAATGGCATCTGCTTTAGCTCTATGAAATCCATGTATAGGATCTCGGATGTGACCCTTGTGGGCATTTCCCTCTCTTTGGTCTTACATTTCCCTGCGGATTAATTTTTTAAGTAAGAATTTAATCCCTTGAAGGTGTGAAACACCTTATTCTGTACCATTCCCCGCTGTTGGGACATGGCTCTTCGCCATGGCCCACCCAGCTACCATAAAATACAAATTTCAGACAAGCAGGGCTTGTCATCTCTCTGATATAGGCTATCAACACAAGTTGCACCGTCCGCCAGCCATACATCTTTCTCGGTTTTGGGGGAGTTATCTTGCATGTTTTTCAGCACTTCTGTAGGGATCGGATTCTGTGGTTCCTCTTGAACCGAGAGAGCTCTGATCTTACAGCTGCTCTCCTAGCTTTCTCATCTGCTTTTGCATTACCTAAACTGACTGGATCTTTTTCTCGCTTAGCACGTGCTGCACACTTGCAAGTAGCTAATCTGTGTGTTAATTGAATAGCCTGAAGTAACTTCACTTAGCAAGTCTGCATGTTCAAACTGTCTCTCTCTGACCTTCTGTGTGCTCTGGCACCTCAGCTCTGAGAGTGCGCGTTCCTGTTCCACAGAAGGAAAGGAGCAGAGAGGGGAGGGGCACGGGGGCGCGCTAGGCTGCTATCTCTGTGTATGTCTGACCTTCACTGTGTTTCTCTCTGACTTTATTCTACTGAGGCCAAAGATCTTTCCCTAAAATCCACAGTCTGTTCAATTGTCGTGGATGACATTAGCTCTTCTTTTAGGTGAGGAAAAGCTTTTCTTTCCTCCTCATTGTACCATCTCATTTTGTTGATCAAGGCCCTAGGCGTGTCAGATAAGGTCTTGTAGCTTATCTGAGTTTTTAGTGTGTCTAATGTCTAGTGTGGGGGGCTCTGGACTGTACTGCTTGTTTCTGTTAAGCCAAACTCAGGAATTCGTTGCGAAGTAGAGACCTTGTTGAAACAATAACAAACCAAAATGACAAGAACTGAACTTCTACACTTCTTCAACTTCTAACTTCACAACGAACAGAGTCACAGAGTGACCCCACAGCTCCGTGCGCATAACACATGACTGCTCCTTATCTCCCGTTTGCCCCAACAGAAACCAGACCATGTTTGGAAAACACTCTAATCTTAAACAACACACTTCGTCCTTCTGTTTTCTGTTTTTCAGGCTTCTAGGGGCCAGAGCTGTCCCTGTGAACCCGCCTAGTGCGTCAAAAAAAATATCAAAACATACATAAAAAAAAAAAAAAACTAAAACAAAAAATGACTGTAGCTGTCATTCAATCTTAGAAGCTAGAAATTTATCTCGTCTGTAGATTGGTTCAGGCATTAACCTACAGTTTGGGCAAGCTGACCGTTGCATATCTCTCAAGGCGCCAGCTTTTTGTTGCCTTTTTGCTCACAGTGATAAATTGCAAAGCCATAACAACACTAGCTGTCTCTAGACGCCGGAGGCTCTATTCAAGGATCTATCTTTAGGAAGCTCACGTTTCAGAGGCACCTACAATGTAGATCCACTTAATATATGAACAATTAACTAAAAGATAATCTTGTCTATGAGATTGTCTTATTACAGGCCTCAGTTACCTGTCTTATATCTCGAATCAAGCGCCAATGAACCTTATCACCTTTTTTACTGGAAAAATTGGTGTATCACATGGCTAGTCAGGATACTCCCTCATACTCCCTCTATGACTAAGCACCTCAATGCTTTTGACTTAACAAAAAAAATACATACTGGAAATAAAATGTTTGAAAGTACAAATTCTAATTCCCATTAAAAAATTAAAAAACAAAAAATAAACTTAGTCTTCCCATAACAGTGGCAATCCATGTACTCTGGCTCATTCTTCTTGAGCAATTTCAAATATGTATATATATGCATACATATATCTCCATATATATATATATACATACACATACACACGTACATGCACGTACCCTTTTTTTTACTTATTTTCCTTAAATCTAACAATTTTGGAATTGATATCGACCAACTGTTCTATATTCTTCCATTACTTTTTCCTTTTAAATCTAACAATTTTGGAATTGGTATCAATCAACTGTTTTATATTCTTCCATTACTTTTTCCTAATTTCTTTCACTAGCTCTCTGACTCATTGTTTTTTTTCTTTTCTTTTACCAATAAGTCCATCTGTAATCTAGAGGGATCTGGTCCCAACTCAGTAATCAATGTATGTGATTCGTCAGACACCCTCATATAATTGTGATTGTAATCATGTATACATGCATTACTCCTCATAGAATTTGCTAAGAAATTTCAACACTACTCATGTTTTAAGAGGATCTGCGTTCAGAAATTTTAACACATTGCCTCTTCCATGTGTGTAGTCTGTCTCTCAGACAAAATACACACTACTTCTCACCAAACCTGCTGTTTGGCTACTCTTTACTCTTCAACAACACATAGCATTAATAACCCCACTGGATCACTCCAATTTTTATCAGTCAGACCATGAAAACATCATTGCCTTAATTTAGATTTCACCAATGTGCAGATTCGATTCCCAACAGGTTCTGCTCACCTTTATTTAGGGGCCCCAGGCTCCGTTGTTTCCAGTTCTGACTGTTCCCATCCAATTTTCCAATCAATCCAACCCAATGTTCAATCCAATTTTTAGTGAATCCCCCATTTTCAGATGTGATTTATGCTTGGTTTTCGTTATATTCCAAATAAAAGGCGCAAACAGAGAACAAGGGAAAAAAGTTGTCTCTGTAGTTTCCCTTATCTGTCTCTGTCTCTCTCTTGCCTGCCTGCTTCCTCCACATTCCTGCAGCACACAGCTCTCCTGTATCCCCCGTCTCTTTTTCTCCTAAATAGCAACTCTCTCCTCCACCTGCAATCGCTGTAATAAACTAGTAACAGATGTCATTCTAAATTTACAATCAAAGCCGTATTTCTTTGTCCAATCTTTCACAAATTCCACACTTCCTGGGAAGGTTTTTTCCAGGAATTTTACATCTTTAGCTAGGTACAGCGGTACTTTGGTTTTTACCCATCTGTCCTGCTCTATTTCTCAAATCACACAATTTCCACAATAAAACACTGCGACAATAAAACTTCACAAATCACCTCTACACCAACCTGTGTCCCTGTCCTAAGCAAAGTCTCACAAAGAACCACAAGTTATCACAATAAACCTGGTGTGAAGCAACACTCTTATTGTCTCACAACCAAACCAGCAAACAAACAAACAAATTGTTACAAACAAACACTAACTCGCTACGGGAAAAACACCCAGCGCTTCCGACGGACACCCGCTGTGTAAACACACACACGGAGCGTCAGGAAACAAACACAAACTCGCTACGGGAAAAACACCCAGCGCTTCTGACCAGCGTCAGGAAACAAACACTAACTCGCTAACTCGCTACGGGAGAAACACCCAGCGCTTCCGACGGACACCCGCTGTGTAAACACACACACGGAGCGTCGGGAAACAAACACAAATCCGCTACCTACTATGAGTCAGCACACATAGCGTAATAGTGAAACACAACATAGAACACAAAACACATAGCAAACAGTGCACTGCTACAATACACAGACAAACAAACACTGCCTCGCTGTGAACACACAGCGCTTCCGACTGACGACCGCTGTGCAAACACACCCACGGCGTGTCGGGAAACAAAAAGCCGGTGATCACCCCTGCCGAACTCCCGAACTCAATCAGGATGGCTTCTAGACACCCGGTCTCCCCGCACGGGGAAACGTGTCGCTTTGGACGTCCCGGAACTTGTCAGAACCAACTGATAGCTCCCTCGGAACTTGTCAGAACTAGCTGATAGCTCCCTGTTTAAACTAGCTATGTCCCAGACGGAAAGTATTAACCACAACAACCCGGCTTCGAGTCCGCACCTGCTCCCAGCATCCACAACAAATCACTCAATAAAGTCCCAGACCGTAAGACACACAGCCGTTACGTCAAGCGTTTGTATATGTACACACAGGTAAACAGAATAACAGACCCAATATAGTCCCAGACAGCGGGGCTACTATAATCACTACTTTCAGATTTGTCACATCCTCAGTACAAACCCTAACTAGCAAAAACTCCGTGCACCTCTTTTTTACATGAGAAACTCAGAACTGCCACACTCACCGTCTCTGTCCGCTGCTTCGACCATGGGGATCGTCACCGAGTGAATGCAGGGCGGCACCGGACCAATCTAGGGGCCCCGTCCCGCGAAGAGGTGGACGGCTGTTAACAGTTCCTCTGGCCTTGATCGAGCGCGGTCCTGGACTCCTCGGCTGTTGACTCCCGGGTTTCGGCACCAGAAAATGTCAGGTTCAGGACACTTTATCTTACTAAATAAACATGGTCAAGCAAAGAAACGAGACGCAGACGGCAAAATGTGTAGTTGAAAAGCTTTTGCAAAAGGGCTAGATCCGTGACTGCAATCTGCCTGCCAGAGTTGCTTCCGCGGAACAGACACCTAGTTACAAAAGCATAGGCCTTTTATTGAAGCACACACACACAAAGATTTACAGTTGTTGAGTCTATCTACACAGAAAAAGGAGGGCAGAGTGCCTGACCTCGAAATTAAGACTATCTAAAGGATTTACAACAGAGTAGACTTCATGGCGGTGCTTTAAGGAAAACATAGTTGGTTAAATGTGCATATAAGGTCATAAAACATAAAGCATACATGAATATACGTGAAGCAAGATATGAATATATGATAAGCATGAAAGCAGTGATTATGATATGAACATGAATTTAAGCATGCAAGGTATAATATTCTAAGACCCTACTACAGAGATAAAAACGAATTTCTCTGTCACCTCGTGCCTCAAAAGTAGTTTTAGTTGTGCAACAGAAAACTCAGATTGGACAGATAGTCTAGCTAGCTGTCTGGATTTACCCTGCAGAGATGTGAGGAGCAGTTAACCCTCCTGTTGTCCTTGGGTCAAATTCTATATCACAAATTTGGGTTTTTCGACTACATTTTCAACAACAAAAAGCAACATGGATGGTTCTCTACAACGCTCTTCACAAGTAAAAATAAATGATAATTTCACTACTTTCATTGAATTTGGGAATTGTATTTAATTTCATAGCATTTGAAGAAAAAGAAGATAAAAGAATGTTGAAAATGGGACAAAAATGTCAGAAAAAGCATTTAAAACACAGGCAAAATTCCACAAAAATGTCAAAAGGCGCAGAACAAAAATTGATAAAAACATCAGAAACAATGACAAAAAAAAACTTGGATAAAAGCAACAAAATGTCAAAATGTTGACTCAGAAAAACAAGTTGCATGGTCAACGGGAAGATAACACAAGGGTTAACCATAGTCTTCAGAAATCTACCTGAGTTTAAACACAAAGAAAGCAGAAGGTAATGGATATCAGCCGCAAAGATTGACATACGGCGAAATATCCGGCGGCACTGGAACAATACCAGAGGTGGAACATTGTGGATATGGACTAGGTCTAACCAAAATGTCTTTACTCCAAAGGTCTAGCTGGTTTTAGAGTGGCGTGATATGGAGAAAATCAAATATCACGATCATTTTGACCTAATACAATAGTAGGGCGACATTGTAGAAAATGACATCACTTCGCTGTAATGCAGCCTTTAAAACCAGGAGAAGACGCCACATATGTCATATTGCGATATCACGATATCCAAAATTTAAGACGATATCTAGCCTCATATATTGAAATATCAATATAATATGGATATATTGCCCATCCCTTGCTGGTTGTCCTACAGATAGAAATGTAAAAACTCAGACATAGAGACACACACAGACATGTCATTGGATGTCCCTGTCTTTCCTCCAGGTTGGTGCTGGGCTTCATGTGCTGCACCGTGTTTCTGTCCATGTGGCTCAGCAACACGTCCACCACAGCCATGGTGATGCCCATAGCCGAGGCGGTCCTGCAGCAGCTGATCTGCACTGGCCTGGCCGACGGCCACGTAGACTCGGAGACCGCTGAGGCCCCTGAGGACGACAGCGGTACGTCTGGCTAGTCACTACAGGGGGGGCGGTCACTGAACTATAAAAGCGTTGTTGCAAAGAAAGAACCCAAAACAGATGTTGATAGAAATGCTTGGACCGACAACCACACTAGAATGTGTAGATGGATAACTGGGGGGAGTCTAAAATATGCGATGTGTTAAGAAAATTGAAGATTGTGGATCCAACTGTAGCAGAACAGTGAAGCACAGTTCAGACCGAAGATTGGAGACGAAACCGTTTTAGAAAGTGAAAGCAGCTGACGGCGGTGCCTGCGACTCAGCTGGTCAGGTCCCCAGAGGCTTTTAGAACATAAAGGAGAAGTCAGCTATAGAAATAAAATGATCCATTATCCATTTCATTTCTATGTTACAAAGTGTCAAGTGGTTGAGTTAATGTTACAGTAATGTGTAATGTAAACTGAAGAAAGGGAGCAGTGATAGAACTAAGCATGGATCACATAAATAAAACACTGCTCCACTCATCACTAGAAATGCAACTGTAGCAAGCATCTGACCATCACTAACGTTATGTTATCCACATATCTTGACGCAAACAACTATATCCAGCTACAAAATCTTTGGTCTGACCTGGGCTATACGCTTGTTAACAGAACACTTTCAAAGTTCCATCTCCCATTGACTGTTGTTGTCTGCAGCTGTTTCAGACAAAGAAGAGAACCTGGACAAAAACCAGCTGGAGTTGCTCTATCGCAATGACAGGTGCGTGTGTGTGTGTGTGTGTGTGTGTGTGCAAGCATATTCTCTGTTCGCTAGGTGTGAGGTAAATATTAATGATTTTTCTACAATTTTTCCACATTTTAAATCCACATTTCACTTGCTCAGATATGCATTTGATTATCAGCAGCATTAATAATAACCCCAATCTTATTTAACATCGGTAGTTATTGTGACGTCTTTATTTTCTCTTCCTCCAGCAGCGACTGCAGTAAACGGGAGCTCTCCACACTGAGTGATACACTGAGTGAGGTGAGAGCCACAAAAGGTCTTTTCGTAAACAGAAGTCACATTCTTAGCAATTCTATAATGTAAGTGAAGTATTTCTCTCTGAGTCTCTTGTTCTCGTCCTCAGGCGCAGACTGGGGAGGTGAATGGTTTGGGTCTGAAGGCAATATCTAACCAGGATTTCACCAGGGACACCAATGGATACCTGCCACAGGTGAGGAACACATGCATGCACGCACACATGCGGACACACACACACACACACACACACACACACACACACACACACACACACACACACTGTATGTCTCAGTTTTAAACTGATTTCCCAGTGCGCCGGATTGGACCCTTTGGCGGGCCTGGTTCTGCATGTTTGACACCCCTGACAGACAGGTGCATGTGTGATAGTAACACTCCCAAGTTACATCCAATTAATGTCAGAAACATTTTCCATACATTTGCAATATTCTCCTCACTCCCTCTCAGGTTGCGGTGGAAATCCCAAACGTGAAGCGGGTGAAGGCCAGGAGAGACTCCCAGTATCCCACCAAGAGGGATCATATGATCTGTAAATGCCTGTCGCTCAGCATCACCTACGCTGCGACAATCGGTGGCCTCATCACCATCACCGGCACCTCAACCAACCTCATCTTTGCCGAGCAGTTTAACACGTAGGTACCCATGAGCTCAGTTAGCAACCTTCTGGGCTGAAAAGCATCCACCATCCACTGAATAAATATTAAAGCAGCTTTAAAAACTGGCATCAGACAGGTGTTTTTGTCTGGTATTAGCTCCTGTAGACACCATCTCAACCAGAGATGTAGACTTGAGACTTGGTATCTTGGAATCGACTCGAGTCACCTTTTTGATGATTTGTGACTTGACACAAAATAAATGACTTGAGACTTGACTTGAGGCATCATGACTCAGATGACTAGCGTGTAATCATAAGTTTTAATGTTAGATTTTCAATATAAAATAGTATTGTTTTATGTTGTCACATTTCTGTCTATCAAGTATGTATGTACTTTATACAAACTAGCCAATCATTTTATTAGATAGGTTACTAATATCTTGTCTTTTCTCTTTATAAAGACCAGATTCTACAGGTGAGAGTGCTTTATCTTTTGTGTGAAAAAAGTGACTTGACTTGGGACTTGACTTGCTGTAACTAAGGACTCAATTT
The DNA here is from genome assembly GCA_026937815.1 of Etheostoma perlongum. Classification (NCBI taxonomy): domain Eukaryota; kingdom Metazoa; phylum Chordata; class Actinopteri; order Perciformes; family Percidae; genus Etheostoma; species Etheostoma perlongum. Next base: position 23,040,506 of record CM049393.1, on the reverse strand, counting down.
GACTTGACATAACCTGGGACTTGACTTGACTTGCCTCAGATGACACTGATCTCAACCCAAGCGTATTTACAGCTTGGTTGGTTTCTTGACTGCTGTGCTGGTCAGACTGGGACAGTTTCTGTTAACTCGGTGTCTGGAGGGCTCACAAAGTCTGAGATCAAATTAATCAGCCCCTAGTCCTGGCAGAGCCAATTTCCTCCAGCCGCAGCACTAAGCCTGGCAGAATGGCCTCCTTCATGTCTCAGCTTGTTGGACAAAGGTCAGGTTCTGTGTGTGCGCGTGTGTGTTAGTCGCATGCGCGTTCGTGCACGCAGAAGTACTTAATCCTAAAGGGATGTTACCAGGAACAGCAATCAATCCAAGCAGTGAATATGAAAGTTCTCTATAAATATTACCTTTTGAGTTTTAGATCAATTTAGTCCAATAAAGTCAAATTGCATTTACTCATGCGTTTACCCAATTTTCGAGCCGGACATCTTGAGTACAAAAATAGCAAAAAAGTTGATTTTTATAATTAAGGGTCCTTTGTAATTACTGTGATCACATCTTGCATGCTCAGTAAATTTCATTTTATGCTATGTCTTTTGTGCATTTTCCACATCTTTGGGCTTGACATTAATCTGTTTTTTGTTGCTTTCAAATGAAATGAAACAAAATTATCATTTCTCATTTCATGTTAGGCATGATTTTCATTTACCTCCTCTCTTTTTCTCCCTCTTTTGTTTGGGGAAGTAACCTCTTCAGTGATGCATTTATGCATTTTAATTAATTTATAAACCCCTCATATGTATTCCAAAAAGATTCCTGCGCATGTTAAGAACTTTTTGCACATTCAAAACATTCCACATATCTGTGTTTTCAATCTTGTGTGTTCAAATTTTTGAGACCATTTTTGACAACGTTGCTTTTAAAAAGTGATGAGGACAAAAGGTGACGTTAATCTTTGTTGATACATATTTACAGTTTATGCAATGACTAAAATCAAAGCTTCTTGCTTATATCAGTTGCTGTAGCTTCTAGACCATCATTTACATAATGTACTTAAAACTAGTGTTATATCACTAGTTATCTGGTATTGCTTTATTGTAATTTTCAGTGTCCCCAGGTTTGTGTGTGCGCTTTCTTTCATATAAATCATGTGAAACTAAGTAATTGAAGGCAATGGATCACTGAGGTTTATTGACACGATCATCATCTCTAAATTTCACCTTTACCCTACTTATTTTCCATACAGCAGAGAGGTCAGCAAGGCATGTCTCAGCAAACACACATTATCACCTGTACAGCGTGGCCCTGTTACAGCTTCAAGATTAGATTAGATTCAGATTAGATTAGACTTTATTGATCAAAAATTGGGAAATTTCAATGCTATAGCAGCAAAACATCAGACACACAGCACAAATACACAATAAACAAGAAATAATAAATAGGATAGATTAGAAGAACACCTTTTCAAAAAATAAAGATAAAAAAGGTAAGAATGTCCAAAAGTAGATTCAAGTGGCCAATAAAAAACGTACACCCTACTTAAATAGTATTTGTAAAGATGTAAGTAAAACCTATGTTTGTGCAAGTTGCACTTAGTACAGTAATGAGTGTATAAGTGCGCTGAAGATGAACGACCACTGGTACGCTCTGCACAGTCGGTTGGTTCTGACCCCCCCCCCCCCCCCCACCATGGTTCTCTCTTCTTTATACAACCAAAAATAACAAGCGTGACTTTCATCTGTGCAAACATTTCTGACTGTGCCTCACACTGACAGGGACTTTAAGGCTGTGTGTTCACATGTCAGTGATCTTTGTGGCTCCTGCTGTCCATCGAGTGGAGACCTCGAGGGGAACAAACACACACTTAAGAAGTGGTTGTACTGAACCGCTGAGACACAGTCATTTAATATCTGTTCATTTATATGAGCAATGTTTATGGCCAACCTCTTTTCACATTTATTCATTTTAAAGTACAGAGCAACTTTTCTCATGTTTTGGCCACTGATAGAATCAGAACCAGAAAAGGGTTTATATTATTATTATATTAGAATTTGCCTTGGTGGTTGGTGCATACATAAACAAACAAACATACTGTATATATTATACATTAATATGAAATAAACAATAAATACAGAAAAAAAAATATACATAATAGCTGTTTAGCGAAAGAAAAAGGAGTAGGCGCTACAGTCAAAATCATTTTTTACAGTAACCATCGCTACAGTACATCTAAATTCCATATGTGGTGGTTTTTCCAATGATGCCATGTTATTGGTAAGATGAGATTTGGGCAACATCAGGTCAGTCCTAGGTCACAGGTCAGGGGCCACACTCCGTCACTACACCTGTCCCGTCTTAAAGTAGTTGGAGTCAAAGCAGCCACATGTTGTGGGAATGTTGTGTTCAGGGACCGTCTCCTTTGACTAGAGCTGACAGAGGAGGTAGCAGTTCATTTTCACATTCACCACATAACGCAAACACATGTGGACCTGACATATTTCAACACACACAACTTACCGACAAACACATACCCCCGCAGATTGCCTTGCCCCAAAAAGAGAAAGACTGAACTTGCAAAACAACAAGATTTAGGTGAGCATCTATTGTGGCGCGATTACTGTTTTTGCATAACCCTAACTTGAAAGCAACTCAAAGAAATTCAGTTTACTGTCACAGAGGAGTGAAGAAAGTAGAGCAATATTTACATTTAAGAAGCTGGAATCCAAAGATTTATTTTTGGACCCCTGAGACTCACCCCGTATCAGTGTGGAGAATCAATAAGCTGTTAGTGAAAGCAAACTGACCAGAGGTCAAGGTAGGCAGTTGATTGGGGACAAATGGTTATTTTTAACCCAGATTAGCTCCAATTGTTATTAGTACAAGTGCTGTCAGTGGTCCCAAGGTTCGGCCTGTAAAAAATGTTGAATGAATGAATTATATATTTTTGTGTCAGATGCATTTTAAATTCAGTTTTAATTATAGTATTAAATTGAATTAAATTGAGTTATCTCAAGACACTTTACAGATAGAGTAGGTCTATACCACACTCTATAATTTAAGAACCCAACATTTCCAGTAATTCCCTCAACAGCAAGCATTTAGTGCGACAGTGGCGAGGAAAATCTCCCTTTTAGGGAGAAACCTGGGACAGACCCAGGCTCTTGGTAGGCGGCGCGTCTGACGGGTCGGTTGGGAGTGTGATGAACAGTGGCAATAGACATAATGCAACAATGACTAGAAATAGTAGTTGTAGTAGTTCATAGCATAGCAGGGCACTGCAGGGCGTAACAGGACTTTACAGGACGAAGCAGGGTACAGCAGAGCATAGCAGGACGTAGCAGGGCACTGCAGAGTGTAGCAGGGGGCAACAGGACATAGCAGGGCGCGGAGCAGGACCACCGGGACAGCTGCAAGATTTACGTGCCACCCTAATCCAAAGAAACATGCTGGGTGAAAAAAAAACATAAGGAACATAAACAGTGCTGACACAGAAATATGTACATAAATGATACAAATAGATAATGTACAATTCAACAAAAAAAACAGATCAATACAAGGTAATTACAAGTAGTATTTAAACAGCAATATATTGCACATTACCATATCATATCAATGTCAGTTATTTAGTGGTGGACCTTGTTGGAGGGGATTGGTGGCTCCTGTGCTAATGTCAATGCCACTGTTCCTCTAAATTAAGACCACATATCCCATCAGCCCTCTTCCTTCCCAATTGCAAAGCTCATTTCCAGCCAACATTGTATAAAATAACCTACAAACACAAGCACGTAACTCTGTATCTGTGTCTTTGTCTCTTCAGTCGTTATCCAGATGCAAAGGTGATAAACTTTGGCACATGGTTCATCTTCAGCTTCCCCATCGCCATCATCATGCTGGTCCTCACCTGGCTGTGGCTGCACTTCCTATTCCTCGGGTGCAAGTGAGTGTGTGTGTGTGTGTGTGTATTTTACAGCTTGTATCGCACTGCACTGTGTGATTATGTTGGTGTGCATATCCTACAGTACTACAGGAGTACTGTAATGTGTCTTATCATTATAGACTCATGGTAATCCCTCTGTCTGTCTGCCGTTGAGCAACTGCGCCTTTTGGTGTCCTGTGGCTGCAGGTTGGACAAACAGAGTGAGTGTGTCAGGGTCATGTGGTTGATGCTGTTGTTGTTGTTGGTGTTGTGTGTGTGTGTGTGTGTGTGTGTGTGTGTGTGTGTTCAGCTTCAGGGAGACATGCTCATGGAGTAAAAAACGCAAAACCAGGAGAGAAATGCTTTCAGAGAGGAGGATCCATGAGGAGTACACCAAACTGGGACCCATCAGGTGTGTACAAGTGTGTGTGTGTGTGTGTGTGTGTGTGTGTGTGTGTTATTCCTGAAGTGGTCTTAGCTACAGAAATTCATGGGAAAATGTTGCAATATTTACATCAGTTACAATTTTAAACACTGCATAAATGCCTAGCTCCACATACCATTCAAAGATATAAAGTTATAAAAAGTTTTAAATTCCCAATAAATAACATAAGACTCTTGGCAGTAGCCTGGGTATATTTGTGTGTATCTTACTCACACACCTAGACATTACATTGTTGCACAATCGTGTTATCACTCATGTAATTGCTGCTCATATGCTTTTGTTGTGTGTGTGTGTGTGTGTGTGTGTGTGTGTGTCCCAGCTACCCAGAGGTGGTGACCGGTGTTTTCTTCATCCTGATGACTCTGCTGTGGTTCACCAGAGAGCCTGGTTTCGTGCCCGGCTGGACATCTCTTTTTGAGAAGTAAGTTCTCTTGCGAGTTCACACACCACATATGGTTTTGTCATCACTACCAAATGTTAGACGCACACTGTAACACAGAAAGAGGTTGCATCCAAAATCACATACTATACATTACACACTCAATATATACATATATACTGTCGTTAAACAAACTTTTGTGTAAATAAACAGTAGTGTGTTTTTTTTCGGACGCACTAAGCTGTAATTTGCAACGTCCCCTCCATGAGAGTCTCCTTGCCGTTAGAGATGCGTAACCATGGTAACTCTGGCTGACCTCCAGTCTAGCGCCATCGCCAGATAATGCTTAAATTAATGAAATGTAAAATAAAGCGTTGTTGATGTCACAGAGCGGCCTTGGTTGCTGTCCATTTTTCCAAATATTATGCAATTCATGTTCTAATAGTTTCATACTATGATTTTGGACATACTAAAAAATATTGCATACTGTTTTAGACTACTAAATAGCAGGTTACTATGGAATTTCATACGCAACCAGAGATGCACTGAGACACTTTTAAGCATGCACATAATATCACTGGACATTACACTGACCTTTATGAGATGAGAACTAGATAAATACTAAAAGCTTAGGAGCATCTTATATATTTGTGTGTGTGTTTTCCCTCTCAGGAAAGGCTACAGGACCGATGCGACCGTGTCGGTCCTTCTGGGCTTCCTGCTCTTCCTCATCCCTGCCAGGCGACCCTTCTCCTCCAGCTGCAGGAATACAGGTCAGGACCATGTACTCATCCAGCTGACAGTTTTTGGTATAGCTCTCAGGGTTTCCCCAAGAAAAATAGTTAAGCCCGTTTTTTTTTCGTCTGTAATAGTTTCTTATCGTGATGCCAGAATCAACAGGTGGGGTTTAACTTATCGGCCGATACAAACGGGTTCGTGAAGTTGTTCACCACTGCAAATCAAATCACTACAAATCAACCTCAATTACCAACCAATACATTTACTGGGATGGTCCGAACATCACATCGTAGTTAATATAGTCTACTCAAATTATATGATTCATTCAATCTTTAAGTATTTAAGTTTGGGTTCCTTTCCAAATATGTACAATTATTCGACTAGTTGTCAACTATTAAATTAATCGCCAACTGTTTTGTTAATAAGGTGTAGTTACTGTCGCCCCTGTGAGGGATTCTAAGGAATGACAACTAAATTGTCAACATGACAGAAGCCTTTCGTGACACAGGTTTGGTTTGGGTCATTCAGAATGCAACTTGTGAACATTTTCTAGTTTCTTCACTTCTTTGTGACAGTGAATTGAATATCTTCGAGTTGTGGACAAAACAAGACATTTCAGGACATCTTCTTGGGTTTTAGGAAACGCTGATCGACATTTTTCACCATTTTCTGACATTTTATAGACTAAACAACTTCATCGATGAACCGAGAAAATAATCAACAGTGACAATGAAAATAATCGTTAGAGTACTACCGTCCACCTCAATTCATCTGTCAGCCACAACCATTGTAATGTTCTTGTTATTACTAAATGCGTGACAGTGTTAGACAACCATACACCAGGTCAGTGTGTTACCAGCCTGTGCGGGTTGATTTATTGACCGTCTGCTACAGCGGCTCAGAGAAACCCTTCACTTGAACTTCAGCCACCGATTCTTCCCACAGTTGTACAACCGGAAAAACACTGGAAAAGTCTGACATTTATTGTATTCCTTTCTGCTGCTCAATGCTGATGTTCTCATTGACCTCTGAACTCCTTAACCTATAAGATGTAGTTCAGGCACGCAGACAGCTGCACGCCATGTGTCTTTAACATGTGAAACACACAGAGAGGTCAACACATACACTGGACAACATTCTGTTCAAGTAAGGTTTTTGCAAAATATGATGTAACTAGGGTGACCAGACGTCGTGAAAAAGTTGGGGGGGAAGTCAGGCGGCAAACTACATATAACTAGCAGCACAACTGTACACTTTGTTTTATTTGTTTCATAATGACATTTTTCTTATTTGTATTTTCGTGTTTACATGACAGTTGAATTCCAGAATAAAAATAATATCCCGTCCCGAATTTATCACCCTAGATGTAACATATATTTGTAGAACAAGGTTTCCAATAGTGAATGAACAATAGAATAATATTAACTTGGGATGATGGAGCTCTTCTTATTTTAATAATTCCTATTTTGCCTTTGATTAGTACCAAATTACATAGTTGTTTTCTGGAAATCAATTGGAAATTATCTGTAAAATGTCTATCATACATATACACTACAGTACAATGAAATACATTATCTTTCAGCACAAACTCATTTCTAAACTTCAATAATTACAAAAACAGTTTTAAAAATCCTGAATATTTTAGTAGAGAAACACTATAATATTAGATACTATAGATTATTTAATAGGGCCGGGTTAAAATGCTTGATTCTACAATTAAAACCGATTGAACGATCGGATATTGATTCATAAAATCCAGAAATTTTCTATTTAATATATGCCTTTTCACCATGGCTGTATAAGTAAAAATACTTTAAACTAACTTTTGCGGCGGTCAATTCTTAATGTAAACAATACCCTTCTACATTATTAAAAATATTTAAGGGTTGCATCTTGTTTGTACAATTTATAGCATTAGTTTGCTGAGAAAGCAAAGCAAAATTGGTATTGCAACTGTAATTTCCCTAACGTAATTCATATTGAATAATAAGGTAATCATATCAAGACCCAGTGAAATTGAATCGATCGGAGAAATCATTGGCTATACCCAGTCCTGTAATCTAATACTTGTTGTATTTTAGCGATAGATTACTACATTATCATTCCAGCTGTGTTGACATATTTCTGGGGTTTTTAATCCGGATGACCAGATAATGAATCACATGACCCGCTGGCCCCCATGATCACCTGGAAGGACTTCCAGAGACTCATGCCATGGGAGATCGTCATTCTGGTGGGAGGAGGCTATGCACTGGCTGCTGGTTGCAAGGTATTACGCATGTCTTTGTGTATGTTGTTGTATGACAATACTGTTGAAGGTTAGGAGCCAGTTTTTTTTTTGTCTTCAAGATTAGCCTAAGGTTATCTTATGAAGTTTCCAGATGATGTGATTTGGTCTGTCTGCACAACCTTGATTTGAATGAAGGCTTGACGTCTGAACAGCAGAGATTCAGGTCAACATGAGAGTAAAATGCTCCTCAATCGGAGTTTTCTGTTGCATGACTAAAACTACTTTTAAATGTACACGTTCCACCAAAATAACTTCCTTCCTGAGGCTATTTTGCAGAGTCACCGTTGCTCTGTCTGGAGATTGGGATTGGTTTAAAGAAATGCCAATACACCAGAGCACATTTTCCTCCCATCCCGGGAATGCTGTGTGGCCAGATCTTTCTCCGCAGAACTGTGGAGGAAGGTCTGGCAATGCGAGACTAGGCTACAGGAAACTGGCTGTACCCTTTGAGACTGCTCACGTGTGTGTATGTGTGTGTGTGTGTAGGTGTCAGGCCTGTCGATGTGGATCGGCAGACAGCTGGAGCCTATGAGTGGGCTTCCTCCGTGGGCCGTCACCCTGCTGGCCTGCCTGCTGGTGTCAGCGGTCACAGAGTTTGCCTCCAACCCGGCGACTCTCACCGTCTTCCTGCCCATCCTGTCAGCGCTGGTATGACACACACTCCCTCACACACCCTTACTCTCAGTATCCGATCTCTCTTATACCCGGAAAAGGTGTGCAAACAATGTGGAGGATGTATTGGGTTTGAGCTCTGGGTTTGGAAGGGTCTACAGGGCCCCGGGGCTCATGACAGTACCCTTGTAGAGCCTTTTAACCAGTGGTTTGTGTTTTTTGCCCCCAACGTCTTCTTCCAGGCAGCGCAGCAATGATTATGTTTAAGGTTAAGGTTAGGGTTAGCTGCCTGGGAGGCGACGTTGGAGGCAAAAAACACCATTGAGCATTTTAACCTCCCTGTAAGTTATGAGACACCAAAGAAAAAGAAGCATTGACAAAAATCCAAACTTTAGATAAAGCATTGATAAAGCAGGCACTTTACGTGAACAATGCCTACAACAAAGCAAACGGCAATGTTGGCTGTGCTCCTCAGGCTCCCGTTCAGAAAAAAGTCCAAAATTTTTAACTTGATTCAATTCAGTTTATTTAAAAAGGGAGCGGTGCAAATTGATATAATGCATGACTACATGGATTAAAAATGTCCGGTTAAGCTCAGTTTGTGGAGCAGGTGCACATGTGTAGGGGTTTGCTCCTAAACGAGGCGGCCGCAAGTTCGGCTCCGTCACGTCTTCAGCTGTCCTGTAGCATTAAAGGTTTAAAATGCCCAAAAAAAGTATCTTCAAAAAAATAAATGACAGAAATCACAATGTATGATTTTTTAACTATTGTATGATACAGCTGCAAATAGGTATTTGAACACCTGTCTATCAGCTAGAATTCTGACCCTCAAAGACCTGTTAATCTGCCTTCAAAATGTCCACTTCCACTCCATTTATTATCCTAAATTAGATGTACCTGTTTGAGGTCATTAGCTGCATAAAGAAACCTGTCCACCCCATACAATCAGTAAGAATCCAACTACTAACATGGCCAAGACCAAAGAGCTGTCCAAAGACACTAGAGACAAAATTGTACACCTCCACAAGGTTGTAAAGGGCTACGGGGAAATTGCCAAGCAGCTTGGTGAAAAAAGGTCCACTGTTGGAGCAATCGTTAGAAAATGGAAGAAACTAAACATGACTGTCAATCTCCCTCGGACTGGGGCTCCATGCAAGATCTCACCTCGTGGGGTCTCAATGATCCTAAGAAAGGTGAGAAATCAGCGCAGAACTACACGGGAGGAGCTGGTCAATGACCTGAAAAGCGCTGGGACCACCGTTTCAAAGGTCCTGTTGGTAATATACTAAGACGTCATGGTTTGAAATCATGCATGGCACGGAAGGTTCCCCTGCTTAAACCAGCATGTCAAGACCCTTCTTAAGTTTGCCAAGGACCATTTGGATGATCCAGAGGAGTCATGGGAGAAAGTCATGTGGTCAGATGAGACCAAAATAGAACTTTTTGGTCATAATTCCACTAACCATGTTTGGAGGAAGAAGAATGATGAGTACCATCCCAAGAACACCATCCCTATTGTGAAGCAAGGGGGTGGTAGCATCATGCTTTGGGGGTGTTTTTCTGCACATGGGACAGGGCGACTGCACTGTATTAAGGAGAGGATGACCGGGGCCATGTATTGCGAGATTTTGGGGACCACCCTTCTCAGTCGATGGGTCGTGGCTGGGTCTTCCAACATGACAATGACCCGAAGCACAGCCAGGATAACCAAGGAGTGGCTCTGTAAGAAGCATATCAAGGTTCTGGCGTGGCTTAGCTAGTCTCCAGACCTAAACCCAATAGATAATCTTTGGAGGGAGCTCAAACTCTGTGTTTCTCAGCGACAACCCAGAAACCTGACTGATCTAGAAAAGATCTGTGTGGAGGAGTGGGCCAAAATCTCTTCTGCAGTGTGTGCAAACCTGGTGAAAAACTACAGAAAACGTTTGACCTCTGGAATTGCAAACAAAGGCTACTGTACCAAATATTAACATTGATTTTCTCAGGTGTTCAAATACTTATTTGCAGCTGTATCATACAAATAAATAGTAAAAAAAAATAGTGATTTCTGGATTTTTTTTTTTTTTAGATTATGTCTCTCACAGTGGACATGCACCTACGATGACAATTTCAGACCCCTCCATGATTTCTAAGTGGGAGATCTTGCAAAATAGCAGGGTGTTCAAATACTTATTTTCCTCACTGTATGTATGTAATAAAGCCTATGTCATAAGTTAAACAAGTCTCCTGAAGAAAAACGTGTATCTTTCACTCCCTCACTCCCCCACCTCTGCTTACTGGTGTGTGTGTGTGTGTGTGTGTGTGTGTGTGTGTGTGTGTGTGTGTGTGTGTGTGTGTGTATGCCAGACAGCTTGTGGAGTTTAACTCCGAAAAGTCAGTTAACCACAGGTTCCCATTGATCTTATAATGGACATGTGACCGTCTACGTTATAAATAAAAGCCTCTTATTTACGAGAGCGGTGTGAGAGACCTCCAGCTTACAGCGGGGTCTCCGAGCATGACTGGCCGTGCGACTAGCTAGCAGCCCCGGAAGGCGCTAGCTGGCTGTTGCGTCACTTTATGGAGCTTCTCAACTCCGAAAACTTTGAAGCAAATTATCAATTCGGCAACGATTGTCACAATACTGCCTATAATTGAAATCTAAACAGTTAATTTCTCGCCTAAAACATTCTCAGAAGTGAATTTGATGAATGAATAAGATGCCAAAAATTGTTAAAATTGTCCCGTTGTTGGTCTGTCTGTACCGTAAACCCGACTCTCGTTGACCTAGGTTCCTTAGCAGAAAAGGGAACAGAAAAAAGACAGAGCTGAAAGAGTTACAGGAACTGCAGTCAGAGGAACTTAAAAATCCCCAAATTGTTCCAGCTGGAACAAGAGAAAAAAGGGTTTTAGGAATCTTATGTTCTAGAAACTGCAAAAACTTCCCTGGTCGGAAAGCGACTATTTTACAGAAGCATCGGGGCTCTGTCCGAGGCTTAGCGCCACTAAATACGATTCTTCCATCCTGGAATGATGTGTGGACTTACCAGTCCAGTCTGGCAATGTGAGACTATGTACGGATTAAACAAACATGATTTAACTTGTTAATGAAGTGCTGGTAGGTGGATTTTGTTATCTTCAGACACAGCCAGGCTAGCTGTTTCCCTCTGTTTCCAGTCAAGTGCTTCATATTGAACAGAAAGAAGTGAGAGGGGTAACTATTTCACAAAATGTCAAAACTACTACTTTAGAATACCTCTAATATTCTTTTCAAAGGGCTGTTTTTGCTGAATCGCAGAAGGGTCTCTGTCCACGTACACACATTTCTTCATAAGGGTCCATCACTTTGACTTTGATTCAACCAATAATCCACATGGATTATTGGTTTCTTCTCTCAGATTGTTCACAGGGAACGCAAATGTCATGTGTCAGCAGTGAGCATAAAGCATGTTTCATACACAGAGGTAGATTCAAGATGTTGTACAGAGAAAATGAAAATAATATATATATATATGAATGAGCTCATGAATAGTAATGAGCTCAGGCAACATGACATCAGACTGACCAGCTTTTGTAATTGGCCTGATTTCTCCTCTTATTTCCTTTCAGTGGCTAGAGCTGACAGAGGAGGTAGCAGTTCATTTTTTCACATTCACCACATAACACAAACACATGTGGACCTGACATATTTCAAATAATGCAAGTAGAAATGGTTTTGTGTGGCCAGGCACCTTTACAAACAACACTGTGACTTACTGGCAACCCGTGTAGGTATTTAAGCAGATGTGACGTGGGCTGTTCTTTTGGTTTTGTTCAAAAGTCTTGCGGTGGAATTATTATTATTTTAAGATTAATTTTGGGTATTTCCTCTTACAATGGATAGAAAAGCTGAGATATAAAAGAGGACAGAGAGGGAAGACATGCAGGAAATTGTCACAGGTCAAACTCAAACCCTTGACCTTCTGCGTTACATATGCATGCCTGCTCTACAAACTGAGCTAACCCGGCCATTTGTGGTGCAGTTTGGAATAAGTTGTAGTCTTTTTAGGCTTGAGCTAATGTCGAGACTGATACCATCAGTTTTTATTTGTTTAATTGTCCTCGGGTCAAATTGACCCGTTTTGCTATATCAATGTTCTTTTTAACTACCCAAAATAACATGATTGATTCCACACAATGCTCTTTGGCGAGTACAAATCTCTACTTTCATTAATTTTAGGGTGTCTTATTTGATTTTAAAGTATTTGAAAAAAACAAATTGAAGTGGTTTTGAAATAGTATTGAGTAAAAGTTGACATATCTATGTCTGTGATTATCCATCAACATACATTTCTTTAATTTTAGTCTAAATAATTCCAAATTTCTGATTTTCTAACTCAAACATTCTAACTTCTTCCCCTACTTCCCTTCTTCCAGTCCGAGACTCTGCAAATCAACCCACTCCACACTTTGATCCCGTCCACCATGTGCGTGTCATTCGGGGTCATGCTTCCAGTGGGGAACCCCCCCAACGCCATCGTTTTTAGTTATGGCCACGTGAAGATCAGCGACATGGTACACACACACACACACGCAGAGTCACATGTTTTTTCTGCACCTGCAACAAACTCTCAAAAGTACAATGTGTCAAAGTTGTTTTATGTAATCAGGATGAACATTTTTCATTCTTAACTCTTGCTGAACCTTATTCTGATATATATTTTTTTCAAATCGATGATTTTTTCCTCTCCTCCAGGTGAAAGCGGGCTTTGGGGTGAACCTCATCGGCGTGGCAGTGGTGATGTTGGCCATCACCACGTGGGGGGTTCCCCTCTTCAACCTGACTGAGTTCCCAGCCTGGGCCGTGGCCAGGAACGTCACCGGGAGCTTATAACCGCCGCTGGCGTGGAGGACGAACCACTGAAAGACAGAAAGGGATGGGGCCGGTGTTTCTGTAAAGAAAGACAACAAGAAAACGACGTCAAGAGGACGGTCTTGCTCAGAGTTCAGTCACTGAAGATGAATCACACTGGACCTGAAGAAGGATGGAGAGAAGGGGAAAAAGAGAGTGAAAAACCATGACTTGCTGCTTAGATATCATATTTAGAGTTATATATTTTTTGGCTACAAGAGGGTTGTTACGAGGAATGCAGAATGGCTTTGTTAAAGTGGCCACTGCGTGGAGCTCTAACCTCCTCAAAACACTTTAAAAAAAATCTCTGGAGATGGAGATTCTATTTTCAACGAATCACTGTGGTGACCAGAAGAGTGGTATTTAGTTTTTTTGGGATTTGTAATAAAACAATGATAAGTTAATTTCAGAGCCACATCATCATGCCTTGTTGTGTTGATTAGTTAGTTATCTATATTGAGACCATTGTATGTAAGCCTCTTTTTACTGCATGCTTGCTGCATTTCTGCTGCACTTAAATGTATTGCTCTTTAATTGCTTTGCATTTCAACATGACAAGTTGGCTGAGAGAGTTTGACATTATGAGAGAGCTTGCTGCTGTATGTAAGCATGATAAATGCGTGAAAAGAGGCTTCTGCTATGGCTGATAATAAACTGTATACATAGAGCTACTAGTTGTCAAGCCTTTAAGATGTACCCAGTATCATACACACTACCGGTCAAAAGTTTGGGGTCATTTAGAAATTTCCATTGCACTCCATTGTAGACAGAATACCAGCTGAGATCAGGTGCAGTGTTTTTTATAACCAGGGCAGCAGTTTTCAGATTACATTATGTGCTTACATAATTGCAAAAGGGTTCTCCAATGTTTTTGTAGTTAGTTTTTTAAAATGGTATTAGATTAACAGAATGTGCCTTTGGGACATTGGATGAATGGTTGCTGATAATGGGCAATGTAGATATTGCATTAAAGATCAGCCACCCACTCAGATCAGCTGGTATTCCGTCTAGAGTGGTATGGAAATTTGTAAGTGACCCCAAACTTTTGACCGGAAGTTTATGCTTATATCTAGACCTGTTTGAGTCGTATTTCACTCGGATCTTTAACCCAAGTCTTTAAATTGACTCACAAATCGCGAGTCTTTACTATCATTAACCCGGTAACCCTACTACAATTCAATCTAAAATGATAACAATGGCACACACAAACCTCTTGCAACATTAGCTACCACTATTCCTAGCCATCTTCGCTGCAAAAAGCTTTATAACTTACAATTTTGTAGGCAACAACAACTGCACCAGTCAACTCAAGCAACTGAGTGAGCAGAGAGACAGTCCGACGCGCAGACTCTGAACAGGAAGCTCACAGACCACGGGATTCACTTCGAGAACTCGCAAGCCCTCAATGTATCGTGAGTTGTCGATGCTCGTGCGAGTCAATGAATCCCGCAAAAAATCAGCTGGCTAGGAGTGGATCTGATCCAGACGAGCGAGTGAAGTCTCTTCTCTAGCTTGAGTAAGCAATTCAACAACAAAAGCCATTCTTCCACTTCTGATTTAACATACAATGTTCTGCACGTAACCAAGCTAGGCCTACTGTAGGTTTGGTGTATACATGTAGTATGTCGAGCAGACAGTGAGTGACTCAGAATAACCTGAATCCTTAAAAGGAACCGGGTTTGCCAAGCGTACTGATATCTCCTGATATGATCTGTTTTGAAAGAGGTAAAAGATTGTGTATATTTAGCAACAAATTGAAAGCTGTCCGTAATTGTTCTTAGCGGTTTCCTGCATTACTTTAGAAATCTAGGCCTCTTAAGCGTGATTTATGGTCCTGCGGAGGCTCCACTCAGAGCTTTCGGCATAGCCTACGTAAGTGGTCTGAAGTTAATACTTGTGTTGGTGTGGGCGTCTATATCTTATCTATAACGGAATAGCAGGGCCGGCATGTGTGTGGGGAGTGTGTGGTAGAGCCAGTGAGAGAGTAGCGGGGATTAGCTTCGGAGCGAGTAGCGACTCTTGAGTCATAGTGGGAGAAACAAAGTGTCTCCACTGTGTTTTCTGACCACGGTGGGAAACCTGTAGCAGGAAAAGCTAACCCTCTCCCTGATTTCATGTTGTTTATGGAGAAGGAGAACCAGTAAATGAGTATAGAAGGAAATGCAACGCTGCCAAGACGTGCGTCACCGCAACAGGATGCATGTCGAGCTACGGCATATGGTCGATATCTCCACGTACCTACGTACGTAGCCACGCTGTCGATTTAACGCAGAAGCATAAATCACGCTTTAATATCTGCCTGATGTCTTTACCAAAGTTTTTAAAACTAATTTTGTGCCCCATCATACTGTGAACACTGAATAAGCACCTTGCAGTACCACTAGTGCCTTCACCATAGTATTGCCTGTCATAATACACTTTTCAATGGACTGTCCCTTGTGGGAATCAAACCTCCAACCTTGACAGTTGAAATGCCTTGCTGTAATCTCAGTCATCCTCATTTTTGAAAGCAGTAGTCTAATTGCTTTTTACTGCGCTATATCTCAGACGCTTTTACTTGATACCATTACAATATTAGGAATGTAAGCTGTACTGTACTTAAGGTATAGAAGAGTGCCGGGTTGGTTGACTAATCATATCAACGTGTATTTTATGCTAACCTCCGTATCTCGCAGATAGAGACTCAAGATGTTAGACACACTCTTGCCATTATTTTTTTTTGTGTAAAAACTTCATTGTTATGAAGATTATGAAGTCAGTGAGTTATGCCAATATAATGTTGAAAATGACAGTCTCTTAGTGAACAGGTAGAAAACACCATTATAAAGAATCAATAGCTACTGTATCACAACGTGTATATTGAATGAAATTTGTTACATTAGCATGGTAAGCGATAGGATGACCGTGTTTGGTCTGTCTTTGTTGTCACCCAGGACGTGGGACATTTCACCTGGCATGTGGATGCAAAAAAGAAACGCAGATTTATTTGGGACACTGTCAAGTTGTTGTTGAATGTGGCATCCATGTCCTTTAAAGAAGTGAGAGGGGTTATAAGGTACAATAGTTTGTTCAATCAACTGTCCAATCACAATATCTGCCGCCTGGTGGCGGAACTGTTTGCACATTAACATTCACTGTACTGTGCTTTATATTTTTACACAAATTTTAAATGCAATATGTAATATGTGGCTGTTTTTTCTTTTTATATCACTTCATTACAAGTTTAGTTCCTAGTGTGGGCAGAATCAAAAGCCTACGCTTTTATTTTGTAACATATTCAGTTGTACTGAAGGTTTCCTACAGCGTTATGGAGTTAGGGCCGTGAGCTTTGACGCAGGGTCCACACTCCTTTTGTAAATACATAAAGATTTGTAATATAAAGCAAATGAGCTGTTATATTCCTAAATTATGTGTTGTAACTTAATGTCTCATGAGTTAGATTGATACATTATACATGCACAACAATAAAACCACTATTGTATGTATTATTCTTTATTTACATAAAACACCACAAGTAAGTCACACTTGAGATTGTGTGGATGAGAGTGTGTGGATGTACTGTGTCTGTAAGCGTTGCACTGATCACAACGATTCCAAGTGACAGTAAAGTTCCATAGGGACATTACATATATAATTTCCAATCTCTCTCTCATCTCTGTACAAATAAATAATGATAAAGGTGAAGTTCAGGTCCATAATAAAGTCCTGCCCCTCTGGCCATGGTCTGAATAAGGCTGAAAGTCAGTGTGCTGTCCAGTGGTTAGGAAGGTTGCTGGGGACCTTCAGCAGGTGTGAATCCTTCTGTCTGCATCTTCTCTTTGTATTTCAGGAAATCTCTCCTCTTGGTAAAATATTTCACCTGCCAGGAAAAATGGGAAAGATCAGCAACAATCCCGCAGTATTTCACTCAGTCTACACACAGCTTTCACCTGTGTGAGGTCTGCTCAATTGAATGGTAAAAGTTGAGGGCTATTCTAATGTGAAAATAATACTTTTCAAGAAGAATGATATTGTGAATTTGGAAATACTGAACTCAGGGATCTAAAAGATGAAAAGAGGGGATAGTTTACCCACTGAGCGGGGCAGTTTGCCTCAAACTCGCTCTGGAACTTCTGGCAGGACGCAGCTTTGTCACCATTGTCATCCAGACATTTCCATAGCTGGTCCCTGGCATCCCAGCATGCCTTCCTTTCTGCAGAGTTTGGAGCCGTCATCGCTGCCTGATCCTGGGAAAGATTAAAGAAAAAGTAAAGGCTGGGTAAGTTAACAGGAATTAATGGAGCTTCTGCTATGTGAAGGCTAAACAGCTAAACAATGATTAAGTCTACACTAAAAACGCATCAACCTTTGACATATGACACCATAGTCCCTTCATTACTGTATACTTCTGCTAGGTTACACTATGAGGTTACTGTTTATCCTCATATAACCTTTAGGTATGCACCACTTATGCTGGGAATTTACATCCTTCCATTAGCGTCAATATCTATCTATCCATCCATCTTAGAGATGTTCTGATATCGGTATCGCCTCCAATACTGCCTAAAACGCTGGTATCGAGAAGTACTGGAGTCTATTCACCGATCCGATACCACATAATAAAGCCCTAAAGAAAATTCAAGTTAAAGTTCTTAATTTATGTTGTTTTTCCCATTATCACTGACTGTCAAACTGGATAATAAAAAAAGGTTCTGTGGCATTCATAGTTTGTGTTTGTTCACGTTTTTCAAAGAGTTTAACCTGAGCCGGACCGACAAAGACAGAAATCATATCACATCCGTACAGGGATAACAGTATACAGCCGTTAAAACATAATAAAATATATGACACACTGGTATCGGATCAGTATTCGGTATTGGCCAATACGCTAAGTATTCAAGTATTGGAATCGAGAAGCCAAAAATTGTATTGGGCCATCTCTAATCTATACATATATATACAGTAGCCTACTGTGCAAAGATTTTAGGCAAATATCAAAAAATGCTGTAAACTAAGAATGCTTACAGAAATGGAAGTGTTAATAGTTTATTTTCATCAATTAACAAAATGCTGTGAATGAACAGAAGAGGAATCTAAATCAAATCAATATTTGGCGTGACCACCCTTTGCCTTCAACACAGCATCGATTCTTCTCGGTACACTTGAAAACAGTTATTGAAGGAACTCGGCTGGTAGGTTGTTCCAAACATCTTGGAGAACTAACCAAATATCTTCTGTGGGTGTAGTCTTCTTCTAATCCTTCTGTCTCTTCATGTAATCCCAGACACACTCGATGATGTTGAGATCAGGGCTCTGTGGGGCCGATGCCATCACTTCCAGGACTTCTTGTTTACTCTGAAAATAGTTCTTAATGGCCTTGGCTGTATGTTTGGGGTGGTTCTCCTTCTACAGTATAAATTTGGGGCCAATCATACGCCTGCATGATGGATAAGTATCTGTATTTCTCAGCATTGAGGACACCATTAATCCTGACCAAATCTCCAACTCCATTTGCAGAAATGCAGCCCTAACTTGCGAGGAACCCCTACCATGCTTCACTGTTTCCTGCAGATGCTCATTATTGTAGCGCTCACCAGCCCTTCTGCAAACAAACTGTCTTCGGATACAACCGAGTATTTCATCATCAGTCCAGAGAACCTGCTGCCATTTTTCTGCACCCCAGTTCCTATGTTTATGTGCATTGTTGAGTCGCTTAGCCTTGTTTCCATATCGGAGGTCTGGCTTTTTGGCTGAATCTTTTCCATGAAGACCACTTCTGACTTCTCCAGACAGTAGATGGTGTACCTGTGTCCCACTGGTTTCTGGTAGTTTTGAGCTGATGTCACTGCTGGACATCTTTCCATTTCAAAAGGAAATAAGCTTGATGTGTTTTTCATGCACTAAGTCTCCTTGGCCGACCACTGCGTCTGTGATCCTCAACGTGTCAAAGTGTACCTATAAGAAGTGATGCTGGTTTGAAGGCAAAGGGTAGTAACACCAAATATTGATGGGTTTTAGATTTTTCTTTTGTTCGCTCACTTTGCATTTTGTAAATTGATAAAAAGAAACAATCATTATTTATATTAGAATTATTAGTTTACAGCATTTTTACACACCTGCATAAGACTTTTGTACAGTACTCTGTGTGTATGTATATATACATGAACACTGTCCCTATGACACCACTGCACAGTGATCAGTTTGATATCAAACTGATCACTGTGCAATATATATATATATATATATATATATATATATATACAGTACAGGCCAAAAGTCTATGAGGTCTACATTAATTAACACATAAGCTTTCAATCAGCCAATATAAAGGTGAGCTAACGTTAGTTGAGTTCGCTTGTATAAACGCAACTGCCACTCACCGAATTAAACGCTAAAACCTCCAAAATGATTTCTTAGTCCCAACCACTGCAGGTGTTAGTGTCTGTCCCTTCATAAAAAAAAAAAATCAGAGTAATGCGGTTAATAAACTACAAACACGATACTTTTGTAAGGTGTCCAGGTACTGTACTGTAAAGTGAAGGGCGCGAGTTAGATGCACTTCCTTGTCGCGCCGTGATGACGTCTAGGCGTGCTTGATGAACTGTACCAGGGGATGGCGCAGTTCGGTAAGAAAATTCCCACTCTAGTGACCTGGTTGAAAGTTTTTAACATGGTTTGTGAATATAAATGGCTAAATAAGTAAAGGTAAATTGACCAGAATGTTTCCAGACGAGGTCTTTAAACACAACGTGGCGTTTTATGTAACGTGTGGGGCGTCAACTGTTTTCCTCAGGCTGCCATGATGACTCCTACTGAAAGGAAGCAACAGGTGAGAGGGAGTGATTTATTAGCTGATGTAGCGTCCTTATTCAGCTTCATGGTTCTAGTTGTTGTTGGGCTCGTGTGCTGACGTTACACTTTTAACATTACAATACTATAAAGCGTCGTATCACTGTAACATACCTGTTGTCTCCAATAGTAAGACAACTTCCAAAATGTCTGAACATCTTTCAACAAGGGTCACAGTTCAAACCCTAGACATACGGTGGCTTGAGAAAGTTTACACACCCATGCTAAAGTTGATTAAAAAGAGGAATAAAAAAAAAAAATCTTTTGGCAATTGATGTTAAGGCCTAAATTTGAAAAAAAATAGAAAAATTCAACCTTTTAAAGACACCAATTTTCTTTGTATAAATAATGTATTGTAAATAAATAAATGTTTTTTTCTTAAAATACAGGGGGCATAAGTATACACACACCTATGTTAAATTCCCATAGAGGCAGGCACATTTTTATTTTTAAAGGCCAGTTTTTTCATAGATCCAGGATACTATGCATCCTGACAAAGTTCCCTTGGCCTTTGGAATTAAAATAGCCCCCCCCCCCACATCATCACATACCCTTCAACATACCTAGGCATGGGGAAGTTTCCGTAAGATCATCTCTCAATGCAAATTGAACCAGCTATTAAGCTAACTAAAATAACACCATGCCAATCTCTATGTATGGTGAAGGGTATGTGATGATGTTTTGGGGGTGAGGTGGGGGGGTATTTTAATTCCAAAAGCCAAGGGAACTTTATCAGGATGCATAGTATCCTGGATCCATGAAATAACTGGCCTTTAATAATAAAAATGTGCCTGCCTCTATGGGAATTTAACATAGGGGTGTCTATACTTATGCCCCCTATATTTTAAGGAAGAACATTTATTTATTTACAATACATTATTCATTCACAAAGAAAATTGGTGTCCTTAAAGGGTTGGATTATCCTAAATTTTTTGAATTAAGGCATTAAGATCAATTTCCAAAAGTTTTTGTTTTTTGATTCCTCTTTTTTAATCAACTTTAGCATGGGTGTGTAAACTTATGCAAGCCACTGTATGTGACAAACAATCACTATAATCATATCATTTTTTATTTTTATTTAAACTGATCATTACAGTCAAGTACAACACAACATACATACAACAATTGACGTCAATTACATCAAATCATACAGGGGTACAATCACTGTCTCTATAGGCTTAGGTGGACAAGCTGGTAGGCAGAGAAGAAGAAGGAAAAAAAACCTTATTGATAAATCTTCAAAGTCACACACAACTCAGAGTTTTTACTGCCTTGGTATTTTTGGAGTATTTAATTGAATCAATGTAATTTATAAACTCATAAAACTAGCAAAAAAGTTTAGAACCACTGAATTTGGTCCTATGGATGTGGTAAATAACAAACAGAAATAACAAAAACAGATTTATAATGAAGTATTTATCTTCGTATTCATTCAAGTCAAACAAACCAAACAAAGAATCCCTAAAGTAGAATGAAAAATCTGGGATTAATGCTATATGAATGAATTTTAGAAACTCTGACCAGAATTTTACTGTATGGGGACAATTCCAGAAAAGATGTGAGAAGCTTTCTTCAGCACTATTACAAAATGAGCAGTTAGATTCAATATCCTGTTTGTATCTTTTAAGTAAGGATTTTGCTGGGTAAAACCTGTGTATTGATTTAAACAAAACTTCTCACCCTTTATTAGTAACAAGGTCTTCATTCACAAGTCTTACTTTGAAGTAATTAAAAGTGAGTAAAATAGTCAGTAGTCAAGTCAACGTTATTTATATAACACATTTAAAACAGCACAAGTTGACACAAAGTGCTTTACAACCAAGGCAGCCGTAATAGACAAAACATGGCATAGATCAAAAGTACATAACAGAAGAATACAAAATGTAACAGAAAACCACTGACATGGAGACACCAAAGTAATTACAGAACAAGGAAGTTAGGAGAGGGAATTTAATCAACAATTGATGAAAAAGCAGGACAAAGATATGTCAAGTTGGCAGTATGTTTTGCTGAATGACTGATAACAATAAGCCATATCTGCTGGATGTTCCTGCCAGCATCATAGAGATGATGTCATATTGTCAAAATGAGAGAAACAGGTCACATATGAAAAAATAGGATAGAATAAGCTGTTGGGAATGAATTAATACATAGTCGTTCCTATATGAAAATGATTTCCACTTTTGAATCACCCAAGGATTTGCAGTAGCGTTAGCCTACGAGTTACCTTTGTGTGTGTTTGTGTGTTTAATGTTCCGGAGACATGTTTGTTTCTTCCCTGGGAGCCTCGTTTCCTCCACAGCACAACAAGTGTTTGTTACTGAGCTATGTGAATGTCAAATAATGACTGTGTGTGTATAGCCTGGTAGTGAGTGAAGGCAGAATGAAAATGTATGTTGTTGATTAACTCCCTCTCTCCTTTTCTCCTTCCCTCAGCCATAGTGACAGAGAATAGCCCCATTGGTTACCATGGCTCCCAGCAGCAATCCATCTCAGTTTGTGCGGACTGAAGGGAATAAAAAAAAAAAAAAAAAGTACTCTGATGCACCCTCTTCTTTGGAAAGTAAGTGTTTGTCACGTGTGTGTGTGTGTGTGTGTGTGTGTGTGTGTGTGTGTGTGTGTGTGTGTGTGTGTGTGTGTGTGTGTGTGTGTGTGTGTGTGTGTGTGTGTGTGTGTGTGTGTGTGTGTGTCTTTTAGCTGCGACAAAGACTTCATTCCTTATTCATGTCACACACCATTTACTGACCTCACTTCAACTCTGTTTCCTCAACTGTCAAGGAGTGTTTTTGTTTTAGTTTGGAGATTTAAGACCAAAGTTCAGCATGTTTTAAAAAATGGGATCCAACAGCACACACAATTCCTTCAAAGGAGCCGGAGCATGTCGAAAGTAGAAGTTGCCCTAACTTCTACTGTGTCAAAGACCCGGTGGAAATGAAAAAGTTCCAATGTAGAAGTGGCTGAAATTGTCAGTAGCAGTAGTGGTTGAATTTCAACAGTTGGTCGACCATATTTTCTGTCAAAGGACATTGAAGACACATTTTGAGCTTTAGATAGAAAATACAACCTAAAAGAACACCAAAAGCCCGGCTTTGTTGTACTCTAATCTACCAGGATGCACATCATACTAGTGTTAGACAAAGATCTAGATATAGAGACTAAATAGATAAGCACAGACATCAAGGATTATGTCATCATATTAATGTATGGGACAGTTCAGCACAGTTTGATGCTTGTTAGAAGAATTATAGCATGCCATTTAAGACACTATTTAAGGGGGGAGTTCAACATATCTTCATCCTGGCCTTCATCTAGCTTTAACAATAATGAAATCCCTGTTTATACATATGGACTGCACTATACAAGTGCTAATGCACACAATCATTTGCAGAAACCGTTTCAAATGCACACACACCCACATACGCGCCTTAAGTTTACAGTCTTGTTTTGCTCTGCTATAATATTAAATGTAGCACTGTTGGCCCAACAGAAACAGATTTTAAGAGGCTTGATATGTTCAGGAGCTCATGTAAATCATTTAATTGATGTTTCACAGTGACCTTGGACCCTGAAATGGCGGTTCTTTGCAGAGCCACTAACTCCAGCTGAGGAATGCCTCTTCTCTCCAGACCAAGATTTTCAGAGGTATTGGCACAGAAGGATTAGACATGACATGTTCAGAAAAACTAACAGGTTATTATGAGGGTTAAAAAATGTTTAAAAGGGATTCATATATTCCTTCTAAAATGGATCAATCTGTTGGGTTTTATAAGCTCTGCTCGCCACATAGCTCTCACAGGTTGCTGGTTTTAGATGCTGTGTGAGAGAGGCACTTATTAGACTATGACAACCATTCTGTTTTCAAACTCCCCAGTGCCATTTTGAGACTATTGAAAACTCTTCCTCCCTCTGCAATATTGTCTTCATCAGCTGTCTGAGATGGAATAGCAGTATTTGTGGAAAGGACTAGATGCGAAGAGGACAGTTAGATTGCATCAGTATTGTGTATTATCCATTCACAGTAATCGTGACTCTTAGCAATGGAATAACAGATGTTGGTGACAAACACCAAAGCTACCTGGCAGACTGATGTCACTTTTAATGGACAAAAGAGGATCTGCAGTGCTCATGAGCCAGCTGTCGTCTGTCAGTCTGTCAGTTCAGCCAGGATGTCAAAAGAACGATGACAGAACTTGACACACATCAGTTAGGTATAAAGCCAGGTATACAGTGGTTGCAAGGGGCTGTCAGGCATAGCCTGGATCTGTAGAGGACGGCAAGGTATATTATATTCTTACACAAAAAATGTTTGCACAAATGATCTCTTCCATGTGCACATGGCTTTGAGGCCAAACTAGTTGAATTTGAGCCACACCAGTCAATCTGGTTAATTGCCTTTATCTCTTACTTACTGTATATTAAGAATGGAACACCTTTACAGTTTGTCTCAGTTGAATTGACCCCACTTGTCCCTAATGGCTGCTACAGGTTTTAGTTTGCAGTTGTTATGGCTGCTTTCTGACCATCATACCCCAATCCTCTGGTATGTAGTGTAAATGCACAAACAAAACTTTCTATTCAATAGTAGTCACAGCAGAGATATATGCTAATATCTTTAGGCACTGGCCCTTGTGGCAAATGTAATTGAATGGAAAATATATAATTATTAAAATTCAAAAACTTTGTATTCCCTCCCTGTAGTCTTATTCTGTGGCCACAGAGTAACATGGCCATCGGGCCATGTTTAATATACAGTGAGGAAAATAAGTATTTGAACACCCTGCTATTTTGCAAGTTCTCCCACTTAGAAATCATGGAAGGGTCTGAAATTGTCATGGTAGGTGCACGTCCACTGTTAGAGACATAAACTAAAAAAAAAAAAAATCCAGAAATCACAATTTATGATTTTTATTTCATACATTGTCATACAAATAAATAGTGTATTTCATACACTATTTATTTGTATGATACAGCTGCAAATAAGTATTTGAACACCTGAGAAAATCAATGTTAATATTTGGTACAGTAGCCTTTGTTTGCAATTACAGAGGTCAAACGTTTCCTGTAGTTTTTCACCAGGTTTACACACACTGCAGAAGGGATTTTGGCCCACTCCTCCACACAGATCTTCTCTAGATCAGTCAGGTTTCTGGGCTGTCGCTGAGAAACACGGAGTTTGAGCTCCCTCCAAAATTCTCTATTGGGTTTAGGTCTGGAGACTGGCTAGGCCACGCCAGAACCTTGATATGCTTCTTACAGAGCCACTCCTTGGTTATCCTGACTGTGTGCTTCGGGTCATTGTCATGTTGGAAGACCCAGCCTCGACCCATCTTCAATGCTCTAACTGAGGGAAGGAGGTTGTTCCCCAAAATCTCGCAATACATGGCCCCGGTCATCCTCTCCTTAATACAGTGCAGTCGCCCTGTTCCATGTGCAGAAAAACACCCCCAAAGCATGATGCTACCACCCCCATGCTTCACAGTAGGGACGGTGTTCTTGGGATGGTACTCATCATTCTTCTTCCTCCAAACACGGTTAGTGGAATTATGACCAAAATGTTCTATTTTGGTCTCATCTGACCACATGACTTTCTCCCATGACTCCTCTGGATCATCCAAATGGTCATTGGCAAACTTAAGACGGGCCTTGACATGTGGTGGTTTAAGCAGGGGAAACTTCCGTGCCATGCATGATTTCAAACCATGACGTCTTAGTGTATTAACAACAGTAACCTTGGAAACGGTGGTCCCAGCTCTTTTCAGGTCATTGACCAGCTCCTCCTCATGTAGTTCTGCGCTGATTTCTCACCTTTCTTTGGATCATTGAGACCCCACGAGGTGAGATCTTGCATGGAGCCCCAGTCCGAGGGAGATTGACAGTCATGTTTAGTTTTCTTCCATTTTCTAATGATTGTTCCAACAGTGGACCTTTTTTCACCAAGCTGCTTGGCAATTTCCCCGTAGCACTTTCCAGCCTTGTGGAGGTGTATAATTTTGTCTCTAGTGTCTTTGGACAGCTCTTTGGTCTTGGTCATGTTAGCAGTTGGATTCTTACTGATTGTATGGGGTGGACAGGTGTCTTTATGCAGCTAACAACCTCAAACAGGTACATCTAATTTAGGATAATAAATGGAGTGGAGATGGACATTTTGAAGGTAGACTAACAGGTCTTTGACGGTCAGAATTCTAGCTGATAGACAGGTGTTCGAATAAGTATTTGCAGCTGTATCATACAAATAAATAATTAAAAAATCAAACTCTCACAGTGGACATGCACCTACGATGACAATTTCAGACCCCTCCATGATTTCTAAGTGGGAGAACTTGCAAAATAGCAGGGTGTTCAAATACTTATTTTCCTCACTGTATCTGTGTGTTATGTGAGTCCAAAAAATAGAGAAATTGTGGTTCGTATGTGGATAATGTAAGACATCTTAATAGCAGTGAGTAGAGTGTGTCAGATGTGTTATATTACTTTAAGATCTGTGGTGGAACCTTTAGTATGCCAGGAAGGTAAATGTCAGACACACATCATCTGTAAAAAGGCCAAAACAAACACTTAAAGACCCACTCTCTTGCTCTTTTAAAACACACACACACACACACACACAAGCAGATGGCTCTTACTGTTAACTGAAGCTGCCTGATGCTAATGACAAATGACAACTATGACATTACTCTCTGTACATGTCTTGAGTCCTCCTCTGATTTTTTTTTTCTTGCCTAGGGATTTAATGGCTCTACAACAATAAAGGTTTATTGATTACTAAATCGAACAGATCCTTCCTAATGGAACATTTTCTTTCATAGGTCAACCTGCATGTTAATTAATAAGAAATGCAAACAAAAAAAATCATGGAAGTGCTTACAGTGGAGCCTTGGCTACAGCGTTTTTATGCTAATATGTATGTCCACTGACAGAAGCCCCCACCACTTTAACATACAGTGTATTGAGTTTTAAATTAGTTTGCACTGACCAGTGTCAAGCACCAAGCATTTACACATGCACAAATGCAGACAGGCATTCATTAACTACACTAATATCCTAAACACCATACGTATGCAGGACTAACAAGCCACACACAGAGCCATGTTGCTCCATAGCAAGCATCGACCACTGATCGCACCTCAATTTCAATTCAATTCAGTATGCTTCATTGGCATGAAAACAACAATTACAATATTGCCAACGCAGCAAGTAACAATGACACACACACACACACACACACACACAGTGTGACCACATCGACCAGTATTTGTCAGCCCAGTGGTGTACAGGATCCTGACCTCCAGTCACCAAGCTGGAAGTCAATATCACTGTCAACTCGGATATGGCACCCACTGTCATGGCAACGGGAGCTCAGGCACACACACATGCACATAATCGAAACATTAGTTGGATATGGCAACGGAGAGAGGAAAGTTTTAATGGAAAATTGTTGTCACTTCTTTACCTCAACAACGATTGTAATGTCTACTGATGACTCCAATGGAACTTTTAGACAAATAATAGATTTGATAGCACTTTTAGTGCTATGAAGGGATCTTTATTATTTATGTGTTGTGTAGCCTTTCTATTTGTTGCCCTGTTAGCAACAGGGTCTGAATAAAGAACAAGTCGGTGGATTGCCATGACATGTAGTGTTAATGGTCCCATGACCAGAGGAGTAAATTGACCTACAGCATAGGACTGGTACGAATACTGGTTCAGTGAAGATACAATTGTAGTCTTTAAGCCTTCAACTGCAGTTCTGGACTCATTGTGACCCTTTGCTTTGTCAAACTGAAATCAGAAACGCCTAGTTGAGTATATATATATATATTATAGAGACTAGTAGACAAGTTGCCTCCCTTAGAGCAACAAGTGTCACGTCAGAAATGATGGACTGAAGCTAAGATGTGCATCTTATCTCGGAGCGTCATGAAAATCTGTTCAGTGGCGTGGTACAAAGAGCTGAGCTGAATACTTTACAGCGGATGACCTGAATTAACTCCTGTTTAGTTCTTGACCTTGCTCCACTCACCGTACGAACGCATGGACAGAGAGAGAGAGAGAGAGAGAGAGGAAAGAGAGAGCAAACTCATAATCCATCGCTGCCTGTGCGCCGTGGAAACCGAATCAGCTTTTCAGAGCAGCAGGATCTGAAAAAGCTCAGGATATTTTGCAGGAGGCGACAGCACGCTGTGATCATGCAGCACACAGCTTGTGTCTTTACACCTGTCAGGGCCGACGGGAACTTTGTGTGTGTGTGCGCATGTTTTGTTGCGATGATGTCGCTTCAGTTTTCCGTCTTTTTATTCTTACGTTGTATCATTTGGCTTAAGTTAAAAAACAGCTGTGTGTGAAACTGTGTTGCGTCACTGTGTGTGTTTGTTATATAAGACACAATAAGAGAGCTTTTTTTCCAAGTAGCATTACTTTTTTTTGCTCTATTCTCTCTATTTTTGTCTGTAATTTTGCAGACTGATGCTACAATCAACATGTTATTTCACAAGCAACACTCCCTCTCTCTCTCTCTCTCTCTCTCTCTCTCTCTCTCTCTCTCTCTCTCTCACACACACAGGCTTATATCCCGGAAGCACAGAGGCAGAAAGGATATTGTTACAAGCATCCGAAAAAATGTTGGTCCAACAAGTGAGACAAGGCTCCCGCCTGAATTAAAGAGGATTATCTCTGTTAATTTATGCTAATGAATGCACACAGAGTAATGAAAGCAGTATGTTATTGTGTGACTGAAGCCTGGCCCGCACTCACAAACATATACTAGCTCACACAACTGTGTGTTATTGCACCATTGAAGCCTGTTGCTTGTGGAACTACACCCATTCCTTTTCACAAGACACTCACACACTCAGCACTGTGCCATTGTGTACTTCATGGGAATCTCGTAGTCCGGCAACTGCCAAATCTCACCACCATTGCTAATACACACACACGCACATGCACGCTGATTCCGCTGCGGGACAGACGTGGCATGGTTGGATGCACATTCTTGTTTTTGTTTCACTGTTTTATACAAAATCTTAAACACTTGTGAGTTTTGCTTTGTGAGGAATGAAATCCTTCGTGAGAGTCACCATGATATTCCAAGAGAGAGACGTGTTGTCTTTCTGTGTGGTAATTAACAGACATTTTAAGTGAACCGACTATGATGTCACAGTTGTCTTAGGACATCATCTTAAGGACTCCATATGGTATTTGATACAGTTGCGTTGCCAGTAATGGACCTGGTCGCCACTTTGTATAGACTGTGCTCTGTTGGTTGAGCATGTTGTATAGACAGTGTTTTGCTCTTATTGTCTTTGTAATGCAGAAGGTTTCAAAGTAAACTTTTTGCTGTCTTGCCCCAGTTTGTCTTTGTTTGTCCTTCTTTCTACTTCTAAGTTTTTAAAAGTCCCCTTTCATCTAGAAAAAGATAGCCCACACTCACTTTTGTGCTGACCCACCCAAAATACAATTTCTGTCATACAGGACAGTACATATGCAATGACACACCAATCTGCCAAACATTATGCTGTATGGACATCTTATATTCACATCACATTTACATCATCATACATGCAGGTTGGGAACTGGAGGGTCACTAGTTCAAGTACCATTACGGACCAAAGTACAGAGTGTGGAGTGGTAGCTGGAGAGATGCCAGTTCACCTCCTGAGCAACACACCGTGCCCCCTCCATCGCTCAGGGTGCTGGTCCAGCATTGGCAGCCCACTCTGATATCTCTCCACTAGTGCATGAATAGGTTTTCAGTGTAAATTGTAATTTCCCCACTGGAGATCAATAAACAGTAAACATTAAATTATTATTATCCTAAAGTATGACAAGTTCCCTATGACCTCATTGTTTTGCAGCACAGGTACTGCAGAGATATACCTACACCCCACTAACACAGAGCGTTTAGGGAACGGTAGTTTATAGTTCTCTAAAGGTTAGTTCGAACCAAACCCAAGACTAACGTTTAGGGAACGTTCCCTCCGGGTTATAACGTTAAGTGAACCCACCAAGTGTAACGTTCTCCTGCGGTCGCACAACGTCCCCGTTTGGTTGTTTTAGGTTGTTCTGAGTTTTTGAAGTAGCATAAAGGTTTGCAGTCACTTGATTTAGATTAAAAAAAATGATTGGTCTTATAAAAATCT
This sequence comes from Etheostoma perlongum, assembly GCA_026937815.1. Classification (NCBI taxonomy): domain Eukaryota; kingdom Metazoa; phylum Chordata; class Actinopteri; order Perciformes; family Percidae; genus Etheostoma; species Etheostoma perlongum. Next base: position 23,010,304 of record CM049393.1, on the reverse strand, counting down.
AAGTAAGATAAACAGGGATATCATAGGATTCCCACACTGCTGCCAGACGATAAAAGCCATGAAAAGATATCGCAGCTGCAGACACACCATGTCCCTGTAGTAATACAGTGATTTCCATTAAGGGCAGTGGGCGGCGCGCACACACAGCCCGTGTCATTGCGATATACGTAAATGCGCGTCCGTTATCAAGCGAGCCTGCACTCCTCAAACCCAGCCGAACCACGCCGAGCCGAGCCAGAAACGATAGGAGCATTTGAAGTTAGCCCTGCCGCCCCTCACAGAGGCAGCAGAGCACGAAAGATGACCTGGTAGTGCATCTTTACGCACGCGACCCACCGTCAGTCCCTTATAAACCCACATTCTGCTCCTTCTTCTTCTTCTTCTTTTTAACGTTTAATTCTCTCGCGGAGACCATGGAGACGGCAGGTCACAGGAGCGATATTTTCATCTCCCAGCTGCTGCTTTTCAGCCAAATAGGTAAGAAACTGGAAAGGAGACATATGAATTGACTGGGGGGCTGGCAAGTGATGCTGTGGACGTTTTCGACTGTCAAACACTGAGCGGTGCGTCTATTTTATTCTAAGTCTGTTTCAAAATGTGCAATCAGCGGCAAAGAAAGATTCATTCTACATGTAGATGGCATTTATTCGAGCATACATTTCCGACGTGGAAAAGTATTCTTAAAATATAGGTTACCGGCTAAATATTCCTGTCCCCTCAAATTGAGTTTGAAGTGAATCCTCTGCAGTATATAGGCTGCATGCAGGGATTCTTCCTGCCATGCTTTTGAACATGTTGAGCCGTTTTTTTCCCCCCAAACCCAAGCAAGTTGAAGTAGACATGCAATGCGATGCTGCTTTGCGTTGTCTGTTGTCTTTCGTGAATACTGGATTTGAAGAAACTGCTCCCACAACTTCTGTTGAGCTTGTTTCAAATGTAAGTCCAAATTTTGCTTTCACAGCAGCTTGTTTCTTTTAGAAACCGGGCTTGGGTTAATAAAACACATTTTCATAACACCTCTATGATATTTTTAAGAGACATTCCAAAGGTAACTGCCACTTTTTTATGATTGCATTGATTGTAAATTATTGCTGTATTCTTCCTACACTATCTAAGTTCATATGTAGTTATCTCCCGTGGGAGGCTGATTATTACTATACCTCTCATTGTATATGGAAAGTCCAATATGGCATCTGTATAGGCCAACCACATGTTGAAAACTCACCTGATTGACCTTTTTTAGAAGCCAAGTTGGCTGTGTGTTTTGAGAATAAATACATAAACTAATAGTTTGTTAAAAACATAGTCACTCAAGATATGAGTCAGAGCAGCTTTCAAAGCACAGATCCTCTTGGGTAAGGTTTAGTTAGTTTAGTTAGTTTAATAGTTTATTTGAACATGTAAAAAACAACAACATTAAAATAAAAGATTTATATACATGCATTTATGCATACATATATAATTAAAATGACAAAATGATAAATAAGGTCATGTAGTTCTTAGCAGTTTTCCAAAATTGAAAATCATTCAAACAAAACAAAGAAATTTCCCATGTTCAAAAGGAGTAGGAAGAAGTTGATAAACAACTCATCAGGTCCGACCCCCTTTCTCTACTTTTATCCTGTAGTAAATCTTATGCTTCAGTTATCTACACATTATTATTTACACATCAAAGACACAGATGCATACATACACAAACACATTTACACTTTTTTAAAAGTTTTTTTTTCTTCTTTTCTTCCCTTTCTTCTTCTTTCTATACCATCTGTCTATAGCAGATTAAATAACACATCCATACTAGACTTAGTATATAGACATGTTAGTATGTAGATATATTAGCATATAGATATACTTGTATATAGACATACCAGCATATAGACATATCGGTATATAAATATATTAGTATGTAGACATACCAGTATATAAATGCCAAGAAACCATACAGTCTTTCTACAATACTATCACTTTAAGTCCTTTTCGTATCCCTTTAATATATTAATTTTAAATAATCTCTTGAAATTGCTCATTGTTATAGATGATTTCATCTCCTCAATGCAGCTGTTCCATAAAGTAACTCCTTTAATATAATAATCAGTAAAGTTCTCCAGTCAGCAACAAGGTGAATCATCACTTTCAAGTTTTATTAAAAGCAGACTGGTAGCCAAAACCCTACATCATTGCTTCAAATGTAGTTAAAAATCAGAGCAGTGGTATTGGAGTCGTCAAGTTTGAGGTAAAGATTTGGACCTTTATATTAAGTACTGCTTGGAGCATATTTTTCTATAGCTATTTGAATCTCAACTTCATGCTCTTAGTTAAAAGATAAATTGGAATAGCAGAGTAGAGCTTGACCAATAACTCGGCAGGGCTGATATACTGGCCAATATTAGCTGATTACAGGCATGTCTGCAAATTTGTCGACCAATGAGTAACAAGACTTTGCAGCATAGAAATACCAATACCAAGATGTGACAGTGACGCCATTACATAGTTTGTCCTAAGAGCCTTGGCAGTTAAATTTTTCCAGCTTTAGAATGTCCCACTCAGCATACTGTTCATCTTGGTCATACTTCTTTAAACAACAAAAATAAAGGATCTTTTTTTAATGTTAAGAATATCAACTGACATGGGCGACCTCTATCTCACCCAGTAAAAGCGTGCACCCCATGTAAGCTGAGTCTTTTGCAGCGGCCCGGGGTTCGAGTCCGACCTGCGGCCCTTTGCTGCGTGTCACCCCCCCATCTCTCTCCCACATTTCCTGTCTATCCACTGTCACTATCAAATAAAGGAAAAACGCCCCAAAAAGTAATCTTTAAGAATATCAGCCAACATATTGTTATTGGATTATTTTTAAACTCTTCAATATTGGTATCAAATAATAATATTGTTGAAAATTCTAATAAAAATTTCTTTTTCTAAACAAGTAGTTTTTGTGCCTAAACCTAACCATTGTGATCGTTTGACAACATTAACAATGTGATAAAACTGTGGCGGTTACGTTCTCTGGTTTAGATATGAGGACAGAAAACACTCCAGTGGCTCGCAATCCCTGCCACCGCTACAGACGCTCAGTTCTGAAAGGCTCCTTTGGGTCGTGTTACAGGGTAGGAATAAACGACCTATGTGGTCGTATGGTTGGGAGGACTTGTTACAGATTTGGTAGTTTGCATTCACTCATCTTCAGTACAGCTTTGGTTTGACAGCTTGATTTGACCTTTGATAAAATCAACATTTCAAATGGAATCTTAACAAAGTTATCTTATTGTTTTTATTCCATTGTTTGCTTGTTCCAGGAAAGGCCAGGAGATAAATGTCACAACGGTCAATTCAAGAAGCCGCAATCAGAGGTTTCCAAATGTTTTCTTGTCGTGGACACAAACCTGCGTGCTCCTGTTTGATGAGATTTTGTGTGATCAGATTAAGCCAGATGAGCCCATGAGACGTTTTTTTATTCGATATAACTTGGTGCAGAAAAAGACAAATGACGATAGATGGGGTGAGTGAGTCATTCCTTAAACCTCCCCTCACTGTTGATTGGTTGTTTCTAATCACAGCAGCGTCAGTGCTACTGCTCTCGGTCCAGATAATTAAGATCACGTTGCCCATAAATGCCAGTGGCCTTTAACTCCTTCCTCCACCTGCAGTCACCGGTGGAAACAGCTGTTCCTTTATGAACCGGAGGTCATCCCTGGGTCCCACATTGGGCACAGCTGGCTGAGTTCATGTCCTGGTAGATTATTAAAGGTCTCCGTTTTTCTTCTCTCCAGACATCTTGATGCTCTTTTGAGAAATGGTTTTGCAGAGTCAACATTTGGCTATGCTCTAAAGTAGAGCTAGGCGATATAAATCAAATATTACAATATTTTTTGACCAAATACCTCACTGCTGATATTGCGGTGATATTGTAGTGTTGACAAGTGGTGCTTTCACAAAATATTTACACAATGAGTTTTATTTTATTTTTATTTTTTTAAACAATTACAAGTAATGTAGATAAAATGACAAAGTGGTTGAAGGCAAATAAGTTCAGAAAATGACATCACTTTACTGTAATGCAGCCGTAAATCTACCAAAAGACAAATACAAGTTCACATGTACTGTACGCAACCATCTGATGCAAGTTGGTTCATTATTGATTTAAATGTTTGGATTAAATGTGCTATTTAGACACAGAGAGAGAGAGAGAAACATAGTTTCCTTTTAGAGAAGGAAATAGAGCATCCTCCAGCCATCTGTCACACAATATGTCTGGGCGCCACTCCGAAATCATAGCACAGTCCATACAAACGTGAAGTCGCGGTGATGTTGTGGGTGCTTTCATTTTGGCCTGGTCTGTCCCAGCAGTTCTGCCAGTGAACACAATCCTCTATCTAGAGTCCTTCACTGCACCATCTGCTTTTCACGAGCATGGTTGCCCCTATTGCAGTACATCATACATACTTCTCAGCGGTTATCACACCTTCTGCCTGTGGTTCCATATGTTCAGTTCAGCAGGAAAGGGATTCAGGCTTAGTTTCCTGTTTAGATACATCAAATAGTTTGGCATTGAAAATATATATATATATGTATATGTGTGTGTGTGTGTGTGTGTGTGTGTAGATACAAGTGTTTGAAACCCACTGTAACTTTGGGTTTTAGTATCCTGTGATCCCGCCATTAGAGATTTAAAACTAATCAGAATCAGCTCAGCATGGGTGTATCTGTGCTCGTCCCTTCCTCTCCCATAGCTCATCTCTCCAGACCTTCTTTTGCTCAGCTTTCCAAACATGAAGAGCTGCATCTGACTGACCTCTTCTACACATAACACTTGCATTTTGTGGTTGTTTTCGGTGGTAAGTTGTGACACGTTTACATCTTGGTGCAATAATGGTGGTTATTATAATGGTGCCACCAGTGCTCGCATGGCTCTCAATGTCTTAAACAACAAGTAAATATCGCATTGTCTCACTAGAGGCAGAATTCCAATTTATTTATATTTTTAATGATTTATTGTAGCCACAGTGTTTGAATTGAAAGTTGTGGCAAATGCTTTGTTGGATTTATTGGTTGTTGGTGGATGGTGATTGGTTAGATGGAATGACACAACAACAGCCCGCATGCTATTGATCATTCAGCTCAACAGGATCCATACTGGAGTTGGGCACAATTCATTGTGTCTGTACTTTACTGTGGGGGGGGATTTAAGGCAAAAACAACCTGTACGAGCGTGTGGGTGTGTGTACTGCATATGCATGTCCGCATAAACAGAGTAACTTCAATACTCTCATCACTGACTCACTTTGAGGTAGGAGCTTTTAAAGTGTCAGTAGCTACAAATCATAAGAAATTCCTCCAGTGATAAAGGTCCCACCGTCAGATACAATAAAAAAGGTGCTCTGTATCCGGCTATGTCACAGTTAACGTGTGATGGTTAATGTGAGTTCAGTGATCATATGTTCTCCTTATGAGATACCATATGGCCACCCTGTGCACCCAGAGCATTCAAACCAGAGGGGCTGCATCCGGTGGCATAATAGGAGGCCTGATGGTGTGATAGCAATTTCCTACAACATACTGGCACAGATAGCATGGAATGTATAAATGCATAAACCATATGTAGAGAGCAGTAATGACAGAGAGTCAGATACATGGCAAGTCACGGTAGGGATGAAACTGTCTGTATCAGAAGAGTTACAGCAATGATGCTCACCTTTAAACTAATAAAACAAACTAGTGCTGTCAAACCATAAAAATATTTAATCGCGATTAATTGCATTATTGTCATAACTCAACTAATCACACATTTTTTATCTATTCTTATTGTCCCTTAATATCTTTTTGTCCCATTTTTTGTTCTCATTTTAATGCTCTTAACATGGAAAAGTGGATGCTCTAGTATTCAATTTCACAGTAACATTCTCACTTGGAGCAAATAATCTCTCACACAGTGTGACACTGTCCATCAATAAAAGGGTGAAAAAAATACGTTGAGGGCGGGGGGGGATGGCAACAGCTGTGTACTTGTGACATCAAGTGACGTGCTGAGATGATAGCTCAGTTCACAACAACAAAACCCACAGATCACTTTGGTCTTGTCAATGGAACCATTTGGCAACTTTTAAAACGTAAACTTTCCACTCAGAATCTAAATTTCAAATTAGTCTATGCTAGCTAACTATTTATTAATTGGCATCCAAAGTGATGGGTCCAGGAGATTTTAACAGTGAACAAAACAAGCCTCTACATTGCAGTCATGGTAATCATTTAAAGTCTCTAATAACTGAAATTGGGGATACACCGATCAGACGTTTTTCTTTACCGATAACAAGTCCAAAACTTAGTGTATCTTTTTCCCCAACAGCGACACTGCTATTGTATTCACTTTGTGAGTCTCTGTGCGTTTGAGTTTGTGTTATCATGGCTAAATGTGATCCTGGAAACAGTGACTTTTATAATGACACCTGCACGCGGAGGATGCGATATACAGTCCTGCTGATGGTTTCACACTATTCCACTAATCGACCGGTGACGGATGGTATTGCAGCAACTAATGTGTAATGTGTCAGCAAAGAAAGAGAAAGATAAGAGTGGAAGTAAACACTGATGGAAACATTCAACATGTTCATTAGTGCTCAGGGATGTTATGTGAACATAACTTTTCTCATCTGGCCGATATGTCTTCCGTTTAATAAGGTCAGTAACGAGGGTATCGATCTAATGGATTGGTTTGACACATCACTAACTAAAATGTCACTGTTTTTTAAGATTATTTTTTGGGCTTTTCTGCTTTTCGGCTTTAATGGACAGGACAGCTCAGTGAGAAAGGGGGGGAATGACATGCAGCAAAGGGCCGCAGCAAAGTGGAACCCCGGCCTGCCGCGTTGAGGAGCAATCCTCTACATATGGCTGCACGCTCTACCCACTGAGCTATCTGGGCACCCTAAAACATCATTGTTTCCATTAACTTTACAAGTGAGTTAAAAACCACGGTGATGCGGGTCTTACTGATTATCACTTGCTGCATTTTAGGAAAACATTTTGCCAGAATTGACCAATTCTGAATTCTTAAATATCCTGAAATGACTCTTAGGAGACAGGCCTGTTACATTGGTACTAACACGGTACATCTCTGTGGATTCATGCTGACACTGAAGCACACACTCATACAGACCTTGCAAAAGTGTTGACTTATTTTATATGAACCACTGTTTATTTCATTATTTCTATTCTTCCTATTTTGTTGTGTGTATGTCAATAGCATGCAAGTTAGAATTGCGTGTCTCCTTCTTTCTTGCTTAAACCCCAATGCTTAAAATGAGATTATGTGCGCTAACTTACAAGCATGCATGCACACACACACACACACACACACACACACACACACACACACACACACACACACACACACACAGCCTGATTGAGTCAAACTCTGTAAACGAGCCAAATAAAAATCTCCACTGAGGGAAATAAATCTTGTTAGAAAGATTTCCCAAAGCCTTCTTAACTGTCTGGTTTTTAGCTTGAAGAATATATATAATCAGATTCTCTTTTTCGTTTGGCATTTGGAGATGATGATATTGTAGTGAAAAGTTTCATTGTGACATAATACAAATATATGTAATTTCCAAACACATGAGGATTGTTAAATCTTCCAAATGGAGCAAAATGTTACATATGTCCTATTTTGAGTACATGAGTGTATTCTGAGTGGACCCATAGAAGTGTGTTATAGTCACTACAGTTATGGCAATTGCTAAAAACCACAGATGTTACATTTAATAATTGATTGCCTGCGTCCAACTGTAATATTTTGTCTTCCTTCCCTCCGTCTCTCCCCCTCTCTTTCAGCCTCTCCATCTAGGGCATTTTATTCACAAGTGCTCTTATTCTTTAATCCACTTAGCTGCAGTCTGCTCTTACTGTGGCAGCGTGCGATCACAGTTATTTTAAAGCTGGTCTGTGCTATGAGGACAGCCCAATCTCTTTTGATCCTGAGCAGCCTGGACAGGGAACTCGGCGCTGTGAAACACTTCTGTCACTCAAAAGTTTTGTCAGTAGTTACTGTAGTTGGCCTCATTGGCAGTGATTGGTAGAACGTCTCAAAGGGGAAAGGGGGATACCAAGGCGGAAAGCTCTCTTACATTACATAAGCCAAGACTCAACAGAAATGTAAAGCTCATACTGGTGAAATATTAAATTATGGACTTTATCACCTTGACTGTGAGGTTAATCCGTTTCTAATGCAGCATGAGTTGCTTGCACTGATGATTTGTTTTTAAAATATTTCTAGTTTGAGTGTAGGACTTTTTATAGGGCTTTTTAATGGTGACCCAGAATCATGTGGCAAAATAAAAGCTTCCAAACTTTTCAAACGTAAGTGTCTGCCACATAATCCACTTTTCCACTGTTGAAAATTGATGAAGCAACAAATTCTGGTGGCGCTTCTGAGTTATGAGGTTGTGAAGAAGAACACTTTGTCATTCAACCACAAGGTTGACAATTCAATCCCCTTTCCTGTCCCCCTGGCAAATTGTGAAGCGCATTGTCTTGTAACGTAGAAAGGTGCTATACAAATGTAGTCCCTTAGTGTACCTAAGATGTGGAATAGATAAACACTGGTCATAAGGATCAACAGTGGGGAAGTGGATTGCGCCGCAGGAGTTGCATGACAAGTCTCTTTGACTTTGGGTCTGTATTGGAATCCATTGTAACTGCTGAGAAGCCATGATAACAGCAGCTGTTGTCCTCTACGAAGGAGCGAGCTAAACTCTGCAGAGTATCTTTTTTGATATGAAAGAGAGAGATTTTCAATGGAGTATGTCTTTAACACCACCAGTAGAAGTTGTTGTACTAGATAGGAAGTGTGGTTGAATATGTGAATTTGAAACAGGAAGACTGTTCAAAAGTTCAGCTTTTTTGATCAATTCTCCAATTCCCTGACTTTTTCCTTTACCAAACCTTTCTTGGTTTTAATCAGGTACACTTACTATTGAAGGTACAGTACTGTGTGTGTGTGTGTGTGTAACATGAGTTTGGCGTCCGTAATATTGTATAATTGGAAGGTTGGTGGTTCAATCCCTGGCCCCGCAGTCCCATGTCGAAGTGTCCTTGGGCAAGACACTGAACCCCGAGTTGCCCCCGATGCTGCGCATCGGAGTGTGAATGTGTGTGAGTGTTTATCTGATGAGCAGATGGCACCTTGTACGGCAGCCTCGGCCACAGTGTATGAATGTGTGTGAATGGTGAATGGTTCCTGTATGATGTAAAAGCGCTTTGAGTAGTCGTTAAGACTAGAAAAGCGCTATATAAATACAGTACATTTACATGATACAAGTTATTTTTTTAATTGTTTTGACCACAGATAACACCACGATTGAACTTACAACATAACATACTGTAAACTACAGTAGTTACTTGCGGCTATTTCATTAGAATGAAATGTCATATTGTAAATTAACGTGACTGAACGTTGAATACACCTTTCATCTGTGAACAGGATTTCTGCGTCAATCATGGCGGATTTTCATCACAACGATGAAGACAACAACTCCCATGATCCCACGCTACTTTACAACTACATCAACGTCCCATTTGAAGCCCCTTACTGTATGTTTAGGGTGCGAGTATACTAGAAGATAACTAGTTTATGAGTCTGTCCAAGTAGGAAAGCAACAGTGTTCCCAGAGAGAAGGGAACTGCAATATTGTTTTGATTTGTATTAACGCACATTATTGGACTGTATCTTCTGGAAGGCATTCATAGTGTTGGACATACGTAAGGTGGCTGAGGTTGCTGGTTAGATTGTCTGTTACAGAAACGTAGCGATTTTTGTTTGGAACATGCTGTGCTGTATTAAGTGTTAAATAATGATCTGTCTCTAGATTCAACATTTTAGACTTGAGAAAGTAAGGAGGGATAACCAGCACAAAGTAGGATGATGGCAGGATCACAAGAGACAAAAGGTGAAAAGGAGAGAAGGAATGAAACTAAGTCACTGAAACGACAAAATGCCAATGCTCTCTCTGTGGTCTCTCCAGTTGAGGAGGTCTGTCTGAAGTTACAGAAGCTGACAATCGCCGTCTGTTTCTGTCGGTGCCCACATACAAAAGCCACTGTTGTTTTTTTTCTTAAAAAGGCTGGCACGAAGGACTGAGACTACCGGAGAAGAAAAAAAAAACCTTATTACTACTCAGCTGGCCCGCTGATGGCCATATGAGATTTAAACACGTACTAACAGGAATACACATGCAGACACGCACGCACTTCAGCTTTTAAGGAAATCGGTAGATTATTTGTGTGAAGTTGTAGACAAGCTAATCAGACAATCTTAATCTAAATGAGAATGGTTGAATCTGGTTACATGGGGTGTGTTCCGATCCCCTAGTAGTTTCCTGCGTAGTGGACTGCACAGGGTGTTCTGCCATGTTAAGCTTCCTAACAGTAGGGAGCAGAAATGCTCAGTTCAATGGGAACTGTGTAGGGAACAACTGAACAACGGTTCATTGCTTTGCCTGAAGCTCACAAGCAAGACTCCCCATCAGTCGTTGTGCCTCGCTTAATTAATTGAAAACACATTTATTTACATGTAACATACATTTCATTAATATAAGTTTTGTAGAGGCATTAGTTTTTGTTCCAATATTTCAGTTCAGTAGAGTAACATTTAGGGTAACGCTTAGAGGAAGTGATATCTGCATTAGTGATGTTGCGAGGTGTTCCAAATGGACATATTTTGTCGAAAAAAGTTCCCTTAATTGACATCCCCTGAACAGGGAGCAGTGTGTAGGGGGAACCGGCTATTAGCGTTTTTCCATTAATGGTACCTGCTCGACTTGCCTCGGCTCAACTCAGCCGCGGTGCCCCGTTCTCCTTTTCCCTTGCAGATTTAGTACCGCCTCATGCATGAGGCGAACATGGCTGGTCGTCATAGCAGGAAATTGCCGTGACCTAAAGTGACACACACACAGAACGTTGAAGGTGTGTTTTTTTTTTTTATTCTCGGCGTGTTGCCACAGCCGGAAGGCAAATTAGTTTCTAATGAACCTGGAGCCAGCAAAAAAAAAACGTTTGATAAACTATTTACCTGTAAAGATGACGGGTTTGTTCAGGACTATTGCTGTTTCATGCTGTTGCTCATGGTGTGAACTGAACTTACTTACCGTGCTGCACCAAAAGCAAATTCCACCAAACCTGGTTACGTTGAAGGTAATGTGAGGTAATCGGAGCAGAAGCAGAAGGTGGAAAATATTGAGCACTTCACTATCGAGCAGTTTGACTGACGTGTTGCAAATTCCATAACTTCAGTAGGTCAATTAAGCACAGGGACATCTGGCTATTTGGATATAGGCAGTTTATTTTTAATTCTTAAGCTTTAATTGATGACTTTAATTGATGAATTGTTGGGTTTCTGTAAATAACATCACAGAGTACAGAGTACGGTCTAGACCTGCTCTTTTATGAAAAGTGCAAAGAGATAACTGTTGTTGTGATTAGGCGCTATATAAATAAAATTGAATTGAATGACGTCTTTCAGAATTGCTTCAAAGAGAGAAACAAGGACAGAAAATTTCTCAATGTATAGCCCTTTCTTCTCCAGGAAGAGTTGCAAAAGTTGCAGGGCTTTCATCAGATGGGCTGCAGGTTTGTTATGAATGAATGAAGTTAAGCAGGAACCAAAACCAATTGATTTGATGAAAGTTAATGCAGGCTTGTCTATTGCTCTGTCAAGCGTGGAATTCAGAGGCAAGTGGAGTGGAAGTTAACTGCATCTCAGCACAGAACAAACTTTTTTTTTCCCAGTGAGAAAGGTCATTTTTGGTGGGGGTGGCTGCCGCTGTGACCAATTGAAAGTTAATTTACCCCCACCCACACCAGCCGACCCCTTTCAGTCACACACACATTTCAATAGAAATCTTTTGGTAGCCGCTATGAGTAGTCTCCCTTCCCAGATGCATGCATGCATATATCAGATGCATATATATATATATATATATATATATATATATATATATATATATATACACACGCACGCACGCACATGCATGTTCTAAATTAGCACTGTGATGCCTATGTGTGTGTGCGGACGTGCCAAACAAGGGAGGAATTGGGGGCTTGACCCCGTACTGAAAAGATAGAGCAGAGAGGTGATTGTTTTGTATCCATGGCAATGGAGAGAGTCGGAGCAGAAAGCCAACAGGAAGTCAGGGTGTTCCACGCGCCATCGGGGGGCTCCTCCGTTGTCATGACGCTGTAAACTGTTGTCATGGAAACTCTGCTGATTCAGGCTGAATGCTGATGGAAACCATGTTGCTTAGATTCTTCAATGAAAGGGCATCATCCACAGCTTTAACACATGTTGATAAACTAGTTCAGAGATTTTTTTTAAAGTTCCCCTTCTAAACTGTCAGCATATGAATTAGTCAGTATAATCTGCAATGTATCACAGTATCTTTGTTCTCGCTCGTTTAACTTAAAACTTCAAATATTAAAGCTAGGACAGAAAATCCGACAGCAAAATAAATTCTTCAAGCCCTTTAATCCAGATGATTAAATGTTTTTCTCTTTTCTTTGTTTCATTTTTTGTGTTCTTTTTCTACTGGTTATAACAGCAGCAGACTCCAGGCTCTGCTCTTTTTGTTAAATAGTGTTCAGTGCTCTATTTTCCCCCTGCAGAAGCTGCTGTATTAGTTTAATTAGCCCTGCTTCACTGAAATGCTACAGGATTACTAACCACATTCACACTCGCGCACACACACACACATTCAGGCTGTGTCTCATTCCACATATCTCCGTCAGTACACTGCTAATGTGCACTGACCACTTACTGCCGTAGTGACCACTTTCGATGGAACACTTATGTTAAAACACTTACTGGAAATGACGAGCGGCTCAGCTCTCCGCCTCTCAAAATCTGACAAGAATCTATTAAACTGGCCTTTGTCGATCAAAAAAACAGACAGATTCAGCAACTGTATGGCCTATTACTTGCATAAATGTTTTTCAGAAACACGTTTCGGTGAACATTTTTTGTACAATTTGAAATTGTATTCCGAACCCTGATCCCTCCCCTTTCTGCCTTGTCAAGATGACGCCCATTTAGTGCGAGTAGGGTCCATCTTTCCACATTGAACTTTTTGACCATTTTTAGAGGGTCATCTGGGGTCTTTCAGTGCACTGATGTTTTGCGTTATCTGCACTATATACTTAAAACTAAGTGTTTGAAGTATGCAGGTAGGCGGTTTGAGACACAGCCGCTGTGCAGTATTTTCTTAGTCTCTGAGTGTCACTTATTCCTAGCTTCTTGATAAGATATGTCCTGCTTGCCTGGTTTGATTTTTAGCCCGAAGCAAAGATTTGAGGTCAGTCCCCCGCTGGGTCTCCACCTGTCACAGCTCAACAAAATATCTCAGCTACAGGGTAAAAGGTTCATTCATCCCCTCAACACCTGACTTTAACCCAAGCCTGGCTTCATCAGTTTGGAGCTGGACAGCTCAAAATAAATACAATACAGGTGTATCTGAGGAAGAACCACGCTTTTACTGGCATAACAGCATTAATGTGAAGCCCTAAGAAGAAGACCCAAAAGGTAAGAGCTCTCTTGCCACTTACTGAACAAAAACAGTGGAAATGAAGTCTGAACCTTTTCATTTTCAATTCCACTTAGACAGCGATGACGTTGTATCCAAATCCTTCTGGTAATACTGAGTACTAATTTTTTCTAAATCAGTTTTTTTACATTAACATTAGTATAGTCATTGTACAGTCCTTCCAAACAGCTGGATAGCTCTGGATAAAGAAAACATATGCATTGTGGCTTTCCTATTCTATTTTGTATTTCGTCCTGTGGTATATTGTTTGTATCCATGGAGGGAGGTGCGTCAGACAGGACTTTTGTGGTAGGAAGCTTTGCACAGGATCTGCACAGCTCCCTTTGAATCTCAGCATGGACAAAATACAGAATTTCAAATGCAGCACTTAAGGCGTGCTCCACTTCCAAACTGAAGCTGAAAGAGGCAAAAAGATGCCCTATGCAGCCGTGCTTTCATGACTCGCTGACTCACGCCATCAGTGTGGGTATTATTCATTCAACTTGCTGGCGGTTATTCATTTCTTTAACCGCAGTTCTATGAGCAGTAAGGTTTTTTGTTCTTTTTACTGCTGGCATACTGTAGTGTAATGGCTTACAATAAACAAAGGATCAAAAATGGGTCTTTATAATGAGTGCAATAATAAATGTGGTACAAATGCACCAATCTAGTCCCAAGTTCTGCCTCTGAAAAAGGTTTAACCTCTGGTCTATTATAGCTATAATGTTTCTGTTGTCAGCAGTGAGCGTGTTTTTGGTAAAAGCTGAGTAGAGTTTTAAATAACAGGACAGTTTGGTTTTATATGACGTTTGGAGCCAAAGGGCTGAAAAGGAATTGGTGATACCCCATCTGGCTGGACAAAGTGGGTGTTACCTGACACTGTGTGTGTGTGTGTGTGTACATGCCCCCCCCCCCCCAGCTGTTCAACTGTATTACCACTTCCAACACAGGGCCCCAAATTCTCACGGTCAATATACACACACTCCCAAAACTGACTCCCTAACCCACTAGAACATTTGGAGTGCCAGCCACACACACACACACACACACACACACACACACACACACACACACACACACACACACACACACACACACACACACACAGATCCCTGTGATAGACTTGTCTGATAAGGTTTTATATTGCAGCTTTAATGCTGCTGTGTCCTTGTGGAACAATGCACGGTTTGTTTAGCACTCAAACAGAATATCCTCCATTTCATACGGAGCCTAATCTCATTAAGTCATAACCTGGACTTCCCTGTTCATTCAGCCGGACAGAGGAGATCAATGGGAGACATCTCCTATGCTGCGATATTAGTACCAAGGCACAAAGGAACCGTAAAGGGCCCCAATCTATCTATCTGCACTAAGGAACATTTTTTTATATTTTATATATATATACGTATATATACACTCACCGGCCACTTTATTAGGTACCCCATGCTAGTAACGGGTTGGACCCCCTTTTGCCTTCAGAACTGCCTCAATTCTTCGTGGCATAGATTCAACAAGGTGCTGGAAGCATTCCTCAGGGAGTTTGGTCCATATTGACATGATGGCATCACACAGTTGCCGCAGATTTGTCGGCTGCACATCCATGATGCGAATCTCCCGTTCCACCACATCCCAAAGATGCTCTATTGGATTGAGATCTGGTGACTGTGGAGGCCATTTGAGTACAGCGAACTCATTGTCATGTTCAAGAAACCAGTCTGAGATGATTCCAGCTTTATGACATGGCGCATTATCCTGCTGAAAGTAGCCATCAGAAGTACATTGTGGTCATAAAGGGATGGACATGGTCAGCAACAATACTCAGGTAGGCTGTGGCGTTGCAACGATGGTTAATTGGTACCAAGGGCCCCAAAGAGTGCCAAGAAAATATTCCCCACACCATGACACCACCACCACCAGCCTGAACCGTTGATACAAGGCAGGATGGATCCATGCTTTCATGTTGTAGACGCCAAATTCTGACCCTACCATCCGAACGTCGCAGCAGAAATTGAGACTCATCAGACCAGGCAACGTTTTTCCAATCTTCTATTGTCCAATTTTGATGAGCTTGGGCAAATTGTAGCCTCAGTTTCCTGTTCTTAGCTGAAAGGAGTGGCACCCGGTGTGGTCTTCTGCTGCTGTAGCCCATCTGCCTCAAAGTTCGACGTACTGTGCGTTCAGAGATGCTCTTCTGCCCACCTTGGTTGTAACGGGTGGTAATTTGAGTCACTGTTGCCCTTCTATCAGCTCGAACCAGTCTGGCCATTCTCCTCTGACCTCTGGCATCAACAAGGCATTTCCGCCCACAGAACTGCCGCTCACTGGATGTTTTTTCTTTTTCGGACCATTCTCTGTAAACCCTAGAGATGGTTGTGCGTGAAAATCCCAGTAGATTAGCAGTTTCTGAAATACTCAGACCAGCCCTTCTGGCACCAACAATCATGCCACGTTCAAAGTCACTCAAATCACCTTTCTTCCCCATACTGATGCTCGGTTTGAACTGCAGGAGATTGTCTTGACCATGTCTACATGCCTAAATGCACTGAGTTGCCGCCATGTGATTGGCTGCTTAGAAATTAAGTGTTAACAAGCAGTTGGACAGGTGTACCTAATAAAGTGGCCGGTGAGTGTATATTGTTATTGTTATTGGACGAAAATGGAGATAAGGCTTTACTATTCTTATTTCTCATCCACAAAAAAAAATCTCCATCTCCTCTACAGGATATGGTGGGGATTGAATTAAATGGGTAATTAGACTTAGATTGGTAACTAATGATGGTGCCCGCTGTCCTGCCGACATTTAAGTAAAAGTGTTCACTACCCAGACAACAAATTATAGATCTTCTCTCTTCCCTGCTTTGTCTTTGTGTGTCTATGTTGTTAACAGTCCTGTGCATAGTTTCTGATATGACCTGGAGAAAATCAGACAGAGGCTGACCAAGTAAGATAAGGCTACAGAGACCGTGAGACAGTAAATGAGAGAAAAGAGAAGTCAAGCGTACTAATTCAACCAGCTGACACTCAACACAGCTGAATGCTATATAAGTTATAGTCTGGCCCCTGGAGGTATGTGTATGTATGAATGTGTGTAGATGAGTGGGTGCGTTTGTGAGTTCAACAGGTGTCACGTTTTATGTGACATGGATGTTGTGTGTTCAGTTATGGCAGCAGACGTCTTGGAGTCCTTTCACTTTGCAAAATATAATTAACAGCAGTTAGTTTAATTTGCAGTCCACAGAAGGAATGCTACTTATTATGTGTTGACAGAGCGCTTCCAGTGTGCTGAGCGCTGCTCAAAAAGGAGGAAATAGTACGTTTCCCGGTCACCAGGGCCCAGTTTTTCAAAAGTAATCCAGTGGGATTTTGGATCACGGATTGGATCAAATCTTGGAAATGGGTTTTTCTAAAGGAAAAGAAAGGGATTCCGAACTAAGATCAGATCATGTAATCTGATTTTACATTTGATCTGGATCAAACCTGCCCTTTGGTTTTTTCAAAACTTCTATTTCTTCTATTCATCTATTTGAACCCCCAAAAAACAGGATTATCCTGACCCTGATTAAACTTTAGAAAAACTGGTCACCAGGGCCCAGTTTTTCAAAACATTTAATCTGGATCAAATTGATGCAGATTTGGAAATTCCATATTTTGCTCTTCCTGATCCACCTTACCTTTATGAACTGTGATTCAAATAACAAATTTCAGGATTACCAAATCTTGTTTACCAGAACCTTAAATGGAACAAACAATGTAGCCTACTGGCTTAGCAAAGAACAGGTAGGAAAAATACTGGTGGCCACAAATAGCTATTGTTTGTTTTAATTTTAAAGGTCTCATGACATGGTGTTCTTTGGATGCTTTTATATAGACCTTAGTGGTCCCCTAATACTGTATCTGAAGTCTATTGCCCAAAATTCAGCCTTGGTGCAGAATTACAGCCACTAGAGCCAGTCCCACAATGAGCTTTCCTTAGTATGCACCATTTCTGAATCTGTAGCTTCTAAGGAGGTGAGAGGGGGGGGCAAGGTGGAGGCTGTGGGTGTGGCCTTGACCAATTGCCACTGTGCTCATTTGAAAGCCACAATGTCTCTCTCTCTCATGGGTGGGCCACATTCTCTGGGCGGGCAAAGCAGAGAAAGGGGAGGTAACCTTGCTCCTTATGACCTCATAAGGGGCAAGGTTCCAGATCGGCCCATCTGAGCTTTCATTTTCTCAAAGCCAGAGCAGGATACCCAGGGCTTGGTTTACACCTATCACCATTTCTAGCCACTGGGGGACCATAGGCAGGCTGGGGGACCTCATATTAATGTTAAAAAACCTCAAAAAAGTGAAATTTTCATGCCATGGGACCTTTTAACAAACAGAACCACTGTAATAAACAGAAACATTTTACATTCCTTATTTTGTTATAATGTTAAATAGCAAAACAAAAACGATACTATCAAATAGTCCATATCTCATTAGATGCCTCATGTATGCTTCAAATATGACAAAATGTATATATCATCAGTAAACCTTTTATTTTATGATTATTCACTTAAAAAACCTCTCTGATGTTATTTGGTTCCAAAAATAAGCCTGTTTTTTGGACCAGATAGATCCCAAACAGAGTTTAAAGTTTTGAAAAACCCAAAGGGCAGGTTTGATCCACGTCAAATGTAAAATTGGATTACGTGTTCCGATATTGTTTGGAAAACCCATTTCCAAGATTTGATCTAATCCGTGATCTGAAATCCCACTGGATTACTTTAGAAAAACTGGGCCCAGAGGATAAAACCAAATGACTTTGGTAAACCCCAGGACTTTTCCTCCAACACCATCCTGATGTTGACGTTTTTTGTTGACGGCGAGGGCTCTGAGGCGGCCGGTGGTAAGGACGAAGCCTCTCAGGCAGCCAAACAGGTTGGCGAAAGTAGAGCCTCTCAGGCGGCCGATCAGGACATTGAGGGTTCTGTGGCAGCTGGCGGCGAAGGCGAAGCCCCTCGGAATGATGGCTGCGAAGGCGAATCCCTTCAGGAGGTTGTCTGCAAAGGCGAATCCCTTCAGGAGGTTGTCTGCGAAGGTGAATCAGTCAGTTGGGCGGAAGACAGGCAAAGGTTCAGCTGGGCTGAAGGCAGGCGACGGGTCAGCTGGGCCTGGGTCAGCCAACAAGGTGACAGGAACAGAAGTCGGTGGGTCCGCCAACCAGGCAATGGGGTCAGGCCTGACCACCGACAAAACACGGGTAGCAGGAGTCTCTGTGGCACTGAACAAAGGCAAAGTCTCTGAGGTGTCGGGCAACGGCGCAGTCCCTGAGGTGCCTGCCCAAGGCAAAGTCCCTAAGGTGCCTGACCAAGGCAAAGTCCCTGGGGTACCTGACCAAGGCAAAGTCTCTGGGGTGCCGTACCAAAGCCTCTGGGAGAGCGGTCACCGCAGACTCTGGACGGCTGGACGTCAGCTGAGACTCTGGACGACTGGACGTCAGCTGAGACTCTGGAAGGTTGCACGTCTGCTGAGACTCTGGAAGGCTGCACGTTACCAAGGGCTTCAACAACACGGGCTCCGGTCCGCTGGACAGCACGGGCTCCGGTCCGCTGGACAGCACGGGCTCCAGTCCGCTGGACATCACGGGCTCCGGTCCGATGGACAGCACGGGCTCCGGGCCACTGGTCAACACATGCTGCGGACCACTGGACAGCATGAGTTCGGGCTGAAGAGAGGTAGCTGATGAGCTGGCAGACAGGCCAGGGGAGCTGTTAGTAGATGTACTATGCCTTTTCCTTCCAGCTGGAAGGCTGGTTGCTTTGGCCTCCTAAGTTTCTTTAACCGACATGGCAAAATACTGCAAAAAGTCATAGACAAGGGAGAAAACGGAGACTTCAACATAAAACAGGAAACAGAAACATACAACCATGACATTAAAGAGCGTCGGCTATTGATCAGAAAATAAAATTAGCATCCCTATTTGGTATAGGTATAAATGATCCACAAAGAATGAATCCCAATGGCTTTGGTTATTCCCCAACTGTGCATTTTTCTAGAGAACTCACACAAACTCATTTATCAGCCTTCAAAGGAAAACCCTCCACAGATGAATTCACTGAACCATACCAACACGTTCACTCTTGTGGACTGAACACACAGGATTTCTGTCCCCCAGAGGAACACAGGGCTTCATTTAATAGAATGGTAATCACATCTACTGTTAAAAATCAGTTTGTGTTGGTGTAAAATGCAACCAATGAATGCATTTCCCATCTTAAGGATTTTGGTTAAATCAGCCCCAGGAGTCCTGTTATCCACCACAGTTCTATTCATTAATGTTCAGCCGGGACCGTTTCACTTATCCCAACACTAATAACCAAATATTCCCTGCAGCGTCACCAAAACACTGCCATCTAGGGCTGCTGCTGCATGTAGTTAAAAAAAATATATATACAGTATATATTTTTTAACTAGTCATTATTAGACTTTTAATGCAGTTTTTAATACCAAGGAGGAAAAATACATGCTCCAAGGTTCATAAAGTATACTACACCAGATAGCTATATTTCTTTGCCCATACATCTACACTTGAATGAAAGTTCATGTCCCCCTTTTGGGTTGTTGAAAGACCTTCTATGAAACATAAGATATCGGTAACTGAAGAAGGAGGGCAAAGGTCAAAGTCAAGTGGATTCAACAAAACAGTAAATTTCAACACTTCATCACAAAATCCCTCCTGAAATGAGTGGAACTTGATGGATAGATGTAAGAGGATCTGAGGAGAAACACTAGCCTGTCTGGAAGGTGAGAGTAGATGGTTGCAGTTTCAAAACCCTTGCCTTTATGATCTTTGTCCACATGTTTTTTTGTAACTGCCTGGCTTACAGTGGTAACCCTTAAGACATCAGTTGTATTTGATCTGGAAACTCCCGTGGTAAGTGTGGTTTAACACCACGTATATATATACACGTACATTGAATTCCTGTTGCTGAGAAAATGCCGACAACAAATAGTGTTAAAAAAAGTGGGTTATCATTGAAACTTATGTGTTTGCATTTTGTCAATGAAGGGCTTGACCTCCTCACTACATCATTTAATGAACATGCCTATAAGATCAGGTCATATGTCATTTTCCCTGATAGGGATTTCAGCATCTACCTGACTGACAAGTGAGAGCAAACAATCTTCACTTGTGCTTTGCCTCAACATGTTTTGCCATATTACACGTTTATGAGACGCGCTCTTGAAGTAAATTATCCTCAGTGACTGCCACTTTAGTATGAGTGAAGCTTGTAGTTGAATATCAGGTGTCTGGCTGACACACATTCTCATTTAGCTTTTCATTTCGCCTCATTATTCAGTCTCACACTGACAGCTGTGGAGTGATCCTCACTCGTGCCAGTACACAGGGCAGAGTACAAATTGGACTGAAGCTAATTTTGTTACATATTTGTAAGTAGAAATCAGTCCTTTGCACCATCTGTTGTCTCTCGGCCTGCTCTTGATTCGGCATCGAAGAGCCAATAGGTATGAGTGTGTGATGATGAAGCAGAACACTGTTGGAAAACTGCAAGTCTGTTGACCTTTTTTTCTGTGAATAAAACATCCATATAAATGTCTTGTTGCCACCGCAGTCTCCTAAACCTTTAATGTCAGGTCTCTGAAGCCTCCTGGGAAATCGGATAAAGCAGATAGAGTGCGATAGGTGGAATAATACAGTGATTCAGCTGTGAGCTTCATGCATGGCAAGACTGCAGCAATCGTCCCATCTCAATCCGCTGTGCTCTTAAAGGCGCTCCGGTGTCTCTTTGCTCCTGGCGCTTTGCCTCATCTCATTCCACTGCTTCCTCCAATGACTGACAGCTATTGTATGTGGCTCTTACTACTTTTCACTCAATCAAAAGGTGTGCAGGTTCTCCTGGCTGTAAAATTATGGTACAATAACATTTCCATGTAAAAGAAATATGTATTGTGTACGTACCCAATATGTGAACATATCCATCCATTCAATAGGGGTGTACATCAAAAGTTGTATTATATATTATATTGATTCTTTGGACAATGTTGGCTGATATTACAAAGTCTGCCACAATAAGATTTTATTTCAATTCAGGGGCCTGAAACCGATATGAGACAATAACATATGTCCAATTAACTAGGGGTGGGAATCACCAGAGACCTCACGATGCGATATCATCATGATAGTTATGTCACAAAACAATATTTTTGCGATAAACATATCGCAATATTCTGTTATAAATTGCAATTTCTTATCTTTTTTCCAAATTCAAAAGTTTCCCAATTTCAAATTTTGACCCCAAAAGAAAACATTGTCAACATCTGTTTCATCTAAAAAGATACATTTCACTGTTTGTTCATATCACATCAATTTTATTGCTGCAAAATGGCATTGTCAAGCAGACAAACTGACCAACACATATATAATAGAAGATCGATACTTGGCATCTGTGTATCCATACAGTATTGCCACAGAAAATATCGCGATACTATGCTCTATTGATTTTTTTCCCCCTACCCGTACATTTAACACAATCGGTTAAATTTATATCAGCTCACAAAAAGCAACTAAAATACTATTTTACAATTTTGTTACTGTGCTCTTCCAGACATTTAAATGAAAAACCAAGTATTAGAAAGGCGCATCCTAAAGATGATGTGTATTGATATTTTCACTCTGCATCACTGATATTGGATCATTGACCGAAATAACCCAGTACCAAATGGTATCAAAACTTCTCCAGTCAAATGATACCGGCATTTGATTCTTTTTGTACCCACATTAAAAAAAAAAAAAAAAACGATTTGTATAGTTTTGCTTGCTTGATAAAGTCTCTGTTACAAAAATGTCTTGCAGTTGCATGATTAGTACCAGGTCTCAATCCATTTGACTGTTTACCAGTGTTATGAGAAGCTAAAGGTAATCTAGATTTAGAGCTTTGTCCTTCAGGTTCAGAGCACCAAATGTTAAATACATGGGTATACAGTAAAATGTGAGACAAGTTTGGCGACTTTCATATTCTCACATTCCCCCTTCCAGCGCCTTTGCGCCATTTAATTAATTCAACGTGCTCAGACACAGTGGTTGGTTAAAAGGTGTAATCCATCACTGTTGGAAAATGGACTCTGCCAGCTCGTTCTTCCAGTTTTTCAAAGAAGCTTTTACTTTACAGTCACATCAGGATGCATCAGCTGACTGCCCTGACAGAGGTTGTGGTTTGTGGTTTCATTTTTGTTTTTCTGGACTCAGGCCAGATGCAGTTAGAAGATAGGTAAGATGAAGAGTAGGAAACTGTCTATGGCCACAGTGACCACGTGGGGAGAACAAGTTACATACATAAAGTACATTTATTATGTACTTCGAAATGTGTATTATATTTTTCAAGCTCCTTCAAATGCATTTTAATGCATTTCACCTCTCTGATTTTGCTGTTCTCATTCATTAGAGTGAATTCCAAATCAATTTCAAGCGTATGGTTTCCCTATTTTAGGCCAAAGAAATCTCCCAAATACATTTCCTTTTCAAATGGAAATTCTGTTGTCTAATAAGCTCTCAAAAATCACATTGAAACAACAGGTGATCCTTCTGTTTGTATGTGTTTGCCAAGGGCAAATTAGATACAAATCCGCTGTAGTGTGATGTTAATGAAGCTATTATTGATGCTATAAGCTCCATTTTTCACTCTTTCCCCTTTTGCTTGTTTTCATTCATTTTTCACATCAGGCTTTCCTCCTTTGTGCTAACATGAATGTAATCATCAAGGGTATGTGATGGGGGGAGGAACTTTATCAGGATGCATACTATCTTGGATCCATGAAATAACTGGCTTTTATAAATAAAAATCTGTCTGCTTCTATGGGAATTTACCATAGGGGTGTGTATACTTATGCCCCCGGTATATTAAGGAAGAACATTTATTTCATTATTCATTCATAAAGAAAAATTGGTGTCCTTAAAAGGTTGGATTTTCCTAATTTCTTTTAATTAAGGCATTATGATCAATTTCCAAAAGATGTTTTTTTATTGTCCTTTTTAATCAACTTTACCATGGGTGTGTAAACTTTCTCAAGCCACTGTATACAGTGCCTTGCGAAAGTATTCGGCCCCCTTGAAGTTTTCAACCTTTTGACACATTTCAGGCTTCAAACATAAAGATATAAAATTTTTATTTTTTGTGAAGAATCACCAACAAGTGGGACACAATTGTGAAGTGGAATGAAATCTATTGGATATTTTAAACCTTTTTAGCAAATAAAAAACTGAAAAGTGGTGCGTGCAAAATTATTGGGCCCCCTTGCGTTAATACTTTGTAGAGCCACCTTTTGCTGCGATTACAGCTGCAAGTCACTTGGGGTATGTCTCTATCAGTTTTGCACATCGAGAGACTGACATTCTTTCCCATTCATCCTTGCAAAACAGCTTGAGCTCAGTGAGGTTGGATGGAGAGCGTTTGTGAACAGCAGTTTTCAGCTCTTTCCACAGATTCTCGATTGGATTCAGGTCTGGACTTTGACTTGGCCATTCTAACACCTGGATACGTTTATTTGTGAACCATTCCTTTGTAGATTTTGCTGTATGTTTGGGATCATTGTCTTGTTGGAAGGTAAATCTCCGTCCCAGTTTCAGGTCTTTTGCAGACTCCAACAGGTTTTCATCCAGAATGGTCCTGTATTTGGCTGCATCCATCTTCCCCTCAATTTTAACCATCTTCCCTGTCCCTGCTGAAGAAAAGCAGGCCCAAACCATGATGCTGCCACCACCATGTTTGACAGTGGGGATGGTGTGTTAAGGGTGATGAGCTGTGTTGCTTTTACGCCAAACATATTGTTTTGCATTGTGGCCAAAACGTTCGATTTTGGTTTCATCTGACCAGAGCACCTTCTTCCACATGTTTGGTGTGTCTCCCACGTGGCTTGTGGCAAACTTTAGAGAGACTTTTTATGGATATCTTTGAGAAATGGCTTTCTTCTTGCCACTCTTCCATAAAGGCCAGATTTGTGCAGTGTACGACTGATTGTTGTCCTATGGACAGACTCTCCCACCTCAGCTGTAGTTCTCTGCAGTTCATCCAGAGTGATCATGGGCCTCTTGGCTGCATCTCTGATCAGTCTTCTCCTTGTCTGAGCTGAAAGTTTAGAGGGACGGCCAGGTCTTGGTAGATTTGCAGTGGTCTGATACTCCTTCCATTTCAAAATGATCGCTTGCACAGTGCTCCTTGGGATGTTTAAAGCTTGGGAAATCTTTTTGTATCCAAATCCGGCTTTAAACTTCTCCACAACAGTATTACGGACCTGCCTGGTGTGTTCCTTGGTCTTCATGATGTTCTCTGCGCTTTCAACAGAACCCTGAGACTATCACAGAGCAGGTGCATTTATACAGAGACTTGATCACACACAGGAGGATTCTATTTATCACCATCAGTCATTTAGGACAACATTGGATCATTCAGAGATTCTCGCTGAACTTCTGGAGTGAGTTTGCTGCACTGAAACTAAAGGGGCCCAATAATTTTGCACGCACCACTTTTCAGTATTTTATTTGCTAAAAAAGTTTAAAATATCCAATAGATTTTGTTCCACTTCACAATTGTGTCCCACTTGTTGGTGATTCTTAACAAAAAATAAAAATGTTATATCTTTATGTTTGAAGCCTGAAATGTGTCAAAAGGTTGAAAAGTTCAAGGGGGCCGAATACTTTCGCAAGGCACTGTATTATTATAGATGGCAGTGTGAATAACAGTGTAATCTCATACACATCACCCTGGGAAACAAGACTCTAAATTAACTTTTGTGTCGTGATTCTTCCTGTTATTATCCTTTTTTGTCTCCTAATAAATGTTATTTTTGTAAAGTTTCTCCTTTCTTTTTGCTCTTTTCCCTCTCCTTTCGTCTTTCTTAAGTTTCCTTTCACCATCTGCTGATTACACGGACATAAAAGAGAATAGCAAGCTGCATGTGGTCAGGTCAGACTGGTCCGACCATGATTGTTGCTTTATAATATATTGGTCCAGTATTTGTCATTCCTGTCAGTACAGTTTGGCACAATAACAGACTTTGGTCATGTGCCTTAAACTCAATTTATCATTTCCTTTACTTGCATATTCAAATCAATTTCTTATTTCCAAAATGTATTTTTTTTTTTTTTTCTAATGGCAGGTGATGGCTTGTTAGCATCAAAATGGTGGCATAGGAGAGAGGCTTACCCCCCCCTTATTCTCCCCCTTCTCTCCCCTGTCTTATCAAGATAATGGCCGAAAATGCTCCGAAAAATAATCTTAAAAAAAAAAGAAAAACAAGTATGAACTTCCATAACTATTAGCCACCAAGCCATGAGTCACTGCTCAGACTTCTAAACATCTTTTTGAGCTTTTTTAAAGATCCAGTGTGTTTTTTAGCTCTTTGTTCAACCATTCAGCACTGAGCTCCCTGTAACCTCCCAAAGCAGAAAAGAAAGAAAATATATATTTTTTTAACTTTTACCATCAGTCTTTTTTTTTTTTAGAAAGAACCAAAAGTGAGTTTAACAATTGTGAAGTACAGGATGTAAACCCCTCCGGGGCTGCATCTGTATTAGAGTTTGTTGAATATTCATGACTGCAGAACATTTTACGGATGATACAGAAGAGTTTTGTTTTCAGAGTTGATGCGCGGCTTTACGAGTTCAACAACACATTTTATGTGATGGAGATGGTGTTGGTTGAATGAGCCCAAGCTTAAAGGTCCCATGGCACGAAGATTTCACTTCATGAGGTTTTTTTAACATTAATATGAGTTCCCCCAGGCTGCCTACGGTCCCCCAGTGGCTAGAAATGGTGATAAGTGTAAACCAAGTCCTGGGTATTCTGCTCTGCCTTTGAGAAAATTAAAGCTCAGGTGGACTGATCTGGAATCTTGCCCCTTAAGAGGTCATAAAGAGCAAGGTTACCTTTCCTTTCTTTGCTTTGCCTGCCCAGAGAATTTGGCCCATCCATGAGAGAGAGAGACGTCATGGCTTTCAAACAAGCAAAGTGGCAATTGGTCAAGGATACCCCCCACACACACACACACGCAACCCCTCCTCCTCAAAAGCTACAGACTCAGAAATGGCACATACTAAGGAAAGCTGATTGTGGGACTGGCTCTAGTGGCTGTAATTCTTCATCAAGGCTGAATTTTTGGAAATAGACCTCAGATACAGTATTAGAGGACCACTAAGGTCTATATAAAAGACACTTTAGATACATTAGGGGACCACTAAGGTCCATCTAAAAAGGATACTATATTAGGGGGACCACTAAGGTCTATATAAAAGACACTTTAGATACAGTATTAGGGGACCACTAAGGTCTATATAAAAGAGAATTCAGATACAGTATTAGGGGACCACTAAGGTCCATCTAAAAGAGACTTTAGATACAGTATTAGGGGACCACTAAGGTCTATATAAAAGAGACTTCAGATACAGTATTAGAGGACCACTAAGGTCTATATAAAAGAGACTTTAGATACAGTATTAGGGGACCACTAAGGTCTATATAAAAGAGACTTCAGATACAGTATTAGGGGACCACTAAGGTCTATATAAAAGAGACTTTAGATACAGTATTAGTGGACCACTAAGGTCTATATAAAAGAGACTTTAGATACAGTATTAGGGGACCACTAAGGTCCATATAAAAGAGACTTTAGATACAGTATTAGGGGGCCACTAAGGTCTATATAAAAGAGACTTCAGATACGGTATTAGGGGACCACTAAGGTCTATAGACTTCAGAACAGAGGGGGACCACTAAGGTCCTTAAAAGAGACTTTAGATACAGTATTAGAGGACCACTAAGGTCTATATAAAAGAGGATACGGTATTAGGGGGACCACTAAGGTCTATATAAAAAGACTTCAGATACGGTATTAGGGGACCACTAAGGTCTATATAAAAGAGACTTCAGATACAGTATTAGGGGACCACTAAGGTCTATATAAAAGAGACTTCAAATACGGTATTAGGGGACCACTAAGGTCTATATAAAAGAGACTTCAGATACAGTATTAGGGGGCCACTAAGGTCTATATAAAAGAGACTTTAGATACAGTATTAGTGGACCACTAAGGTCTATATAAAAGAGACTTTAGATACAGTATTAGGGGACCACTAAGGTCTATATAAAAGAGACTTCAGATACAGTATTAGGGGACCACTAAGGTCTATATAAAACAGACTTTAGATACAGTATTAGTGGACCACTAAGGTCTATATAAAAGAGACTTTAGATACAGTATTAGTGGACCGCATATGGCACGCAGCGACTGGATAATTGTGTTGATTTTTGTTAATGCAAAATGACCCTAATCACCTTCATCTCATTCTCTCGGCTGTAGTTGTGGCAGCAGAGCCGCTGGTCCGAGGACTGAGGAAACTCCCCGAAGATGTCGACTGGTCCTACTCAGGTCTGTTTGAGCCGTTTATTATTTTTTAGATTTTTGAATTTGTTAGCATTAGCAGTTTTCCACATAGATACAATAATTTCAGATTTTTGGGGCGTACTCTACATAAGAAGAGGTTTTGTAAAGATTTGGCAGCAGGCCAATATAATGAGAAAGAGAATAAATCCAGAATAAAATAACTTTTATTACTTAAAAAACTGTGCTAAAAGTATAATAGCATTTACAGCATGTAACTCTTAGTAGCTTATATCGGTCACATAGTGCATCTTACAGGGTTTTGGTGGCCAACCGTGTAAATCAGCCAATCAGATCTAAGACGTGAGATTTGTTTTAGGAATACGTTTTTTTGAATTGCAGTGTTAAAAAAAATGTTTTTTTCAGAAAATGTTGTACATTAATAATAAAGGAGAAATTAAACATAAGCATAGCCCGCTAATGTTTTATTGCTCCTTTATAAATAATGAACAAAACAAGAGCAATAAGGTCTGTACACTTACAAACACACAGGAACTGTTTCTCTAAGCTCTATTGTAAGCCCCAAACCTCGAGTTGCTCTCTTCTAACCTTTCGAAATCACACAGACATGTCCTGAAACAGAGAGTAGAAGGGACAGTTCCATCAGACTGGTAAATGTCAGTCTGAATAATCACACAAATTTTATCTGTTAACATCTCCCGTGAGACGACCTGCCTTGGACCATATGGTTAGATAGTATCAGCTAACTCAGCACGAAGCCCCCGCTGGGCTAAGCTCAATAGAAACAAAGAGTGGACACAGACGGACAGTAATGGTCCCAGAGGGAGAGATTAGCTTCTTAATGGTCTGGGGGAAGCAGGAGGAGCAATCCCTCTCAACAGGTCATCAGTGGGCTAAATGCAGAGCTATTAAACTTCTTAACCTGCACCCCGAATGGACTGCTGGGGATAATTAACACATGCCTTTGTTTTGTTTTTGTGATTCACAATTTTTTTTTTTTTTTATTCATTCATTCAACAGAATCCATACATGCAAGAAAAATTAACATGTAACATGAAGAAATCCCCCCACCTTTCCTTCATCACCACCTACCCAGACAAAAATCAAGAAAAGATGACAGTGTCACTCCTCGATGCGAGTCGAGTGCAGATGTGATCCACGCGTGTTCAGATTTAAATGGTTTACGGCATAACGTGTCATACTGAAATTTGTGAAATCCGTAAAATAATGAACTTATCTCGTTACAAATAACAACAGAAGATGAAAATCATTTCAAAAAACGTTTTAGCCATCTATTGTTTGATTGCTAACGTTCAAAACGCCATTCCACTAACGTTCAAAACGCCATTTAACTAACAGCCTTTGTGTTTGATTGCTAACTTGTAGCCAACAGTGAACAAACTTCGTTAAGTAGGTCCATTTTTACTGTATTGACATTACAGAAATCTTGTCGCATGCACGTGTTGTACATGCCCAACTCACATCTGCACTCACATCGGGCAGTGACAACACATCTTAATGTAACTACCGTAATTGCAATATTCCAGACCATTCAACAAAATACTGTAGTAACAAAATAGACAATCAACCATAAACCAAATAAACATCTATCTATCCCATCACGCACGTCTCTCCCTGGCAACAAAGTAGGGCTGCACAATTAATCTAATTTGAATCACAATCACGATTTTGACGATGACAATTTCAGACCCCTCCATGATTTCTAAGTGGGAGAACTCGCAAAATAGCAGGGTGTTCAAATACTTATTTTCCTCACTGTACGTCGGTCTCAAGGTTTACCAGTTTACCAGTAAACTCAACATTTTGTCCCGTCTGTGTTGTTTTTCAGACAACAGCAGTGACCAGTGCTAGTCGGTGCTAGTTAGCGTCTGTTAGCTGTTAGCTCCTCTAGGATGCACCGGTGCTAATGTCCTCGCATCCGCTGCAATGTTGTTATATGGATATGGTTTAATTTTGCGTTACATGACCCATTTCTTCTGTAACGCGGTGCCTGTGTTTGGATCTCTCCTCTACTCTCTCTTGTCTTACTTTCCGCGCAACCCCGCCACACAGCGGCCGCCGGTCCACACTTCTGACATTTGTCCACAGTTTTAATTGTCATTAACACAGCTGTATATTGTTAAGTATGAGGGGAAAACCTGTATTTGCACCAGTGTTTCAGCGGGTAACTGCTATCGCGGCCGCCACGGCAAAGAACACAGAAGAAGTTATTGAATGCAACTAACTTCAGTTCGTAGAGTAATAGCGTGTGAGACGGACTCTGTTGGACCTGCAAGAGATGTGACCCTTGCCAGAAAATCATAGTTCATAAAAATGCAGCGCAGTGACACACGACGAAGAATCGTCATCATACTGTAGATTTGTTTTTTGTGCAAGTGACGACTACAAGCCAAAAATAAAGATCATAGAACACGCTTCCTCAGCTATTTGTAACAACTGAACACCTCCATGTTCTTTGAAATTGAGTAAAACTGCTAAATATATTAGTTAATAAAACCGATAATGAAATGTAAAAACCCAAATAGAATAAAATTATTGGAACATTGCCACATCATCTTCTGAATTGCTTGTCGTGGGTCTGAACGTCCTTGCAAACAGCGTTTTAATATGAAACCTGGGCATGAGCCACGTTTTAATTGACTCATATTCATGCAATGAATCAAGCCTGATTCTCTCACACACACACACACACACACACACACACACACACACACACACACACACACACACACACACACACACGCTGCAATTCCAGTGAATATCAATAGATGCATATGTATTTTCACCCTGCAGATTGTTTTCTTTCCCTCCGTCAAATCTTTACAATCAATTCCTAGGCACATATACCCATCTGACAAAGTGTAATAGTTTTTATTTTGTCTGCTTTACACTGAAATGGTCATGAATGATGAAAAGTCTGCAATAGAAATGAAATGGAGACACGCTTTCCCTTTTCTTCTTGTCTTCCTCACTACCTTTTGCTCTCTGTCTCTTGATCTTTCTTTCTATCTTGCCTACTCCTTCCTTGTCATTTCCTTCTCTGCTGGGTATTGAAGTTCATCATCACAACTGAAAGCGACTCAGTGGCAGTTCAATTGGTGCGTACACAGTCTTGTTTTTCAGACCAGCTCTGCTTCTTGCCTTGTGCTGTGCACTGAGTTGTGAGTAAAAGCATTAACATGCGAAAGAAACGCACTTCATTGTGAGGCACTGTGCACAGCTTTCTAGTTGGGTCAGAAGTAGGGGATGGGTGACAAAGGGAAATAAAAGAAAGGGGGTTGGAGGGGTGCAGGAGAGTGAGAGTGAGTAACTTAGAGTAGGGTTGAATAAAAAGAACTCAACTGAAAGGAGGAGTGAAGGAAAGTTGAAAATTAGGCAACATCAAAATCCCAACACTCATAACATGGTTGACGCGTTTTTATTTTATTTTTTAAATATTCATTTACCAGAATCTGATGAATGAATATTTAAAAAATGTGTTTGTCATTATAAATGCCAATACTGATAGTTCTGGAAATGCCTAGTATTGGCCAATAATATTGGCCCACCGATATATTGGTCGGGCTCTAAAACACATATAGGCTGTTCATCTACGTTATCTCATGTTTCATGTTCTAAGAAGCCAATTGTCCGCCTTTAAACCTGACTGAGCCTGACATAGAAGACTAATGTCTCTCCATTTTCAGCTGTAGCACTTCCAACCTGCACTCACACCGTTACTCTCTTGTGCATACAATTTATTTCCACAATGGAAAAACAGTTTGATATCTAATACCGCTTACACTTTGACTTAGAGGGAGGACCCAATCTGTAGCAGTGTTGCAGTTGGCTCTTTGCCACCGGTTGAGTGTATGACTGCGTGGTGGCCTCTTGTGGGCAGCTGAACACAGCATTGACATGTCCTTATAAAGTTGTTTTGGTGAATATGCAAACACAGAGCAACAATCTGGCCACATGACAAATGTGACTTCAGTATTCACTCTTTTTTAAGCTTCGTTTTAGTTTCCACCGAATCCTGAGGGAAAATATGTCTCTTTAGCTGCTAACGCTCCACCAGCTGTTTGCCGTTTAGCGCTCGGTCTGTACTGTAAAATGGCTTTATCTTAGCTCTTTTTGTGCTAAAAACCACTGCCTTTTGTGCCACAAATTAATGAAAGCGGTGAGAGTGAACCAAAACAAACTTTGAGGGCTGTAAAACCAAAAGAAGGAGCTGAAAGACACTAAAACGTGGTGTATAGCCGAAGGGAACTGCAGACTGAAAATCTTCTTCCTCTTTCATGTCATTTCATCCATTGTTAAAATATATATATTTTTAAATTACAGCAGCTTTAAAAAAATACTTAAATCAGTTTTTTTAGTATGTTAGATTGCGTTTGCTTTCAAATCATATTAAACATTGTGTCAGAATGTTGCTGATAATCTATCAAGGTAAGGCAGAAAAAAGATTTTTTTTTAGTTTAGTTTCAAAGTCCGACCAGTGCCAGCTTGGTTTCTTTCATTTGGTTTTTTAACTCAGTCTGAATCTAAACTTGGTAGCTTTTAAAAGGGATTTAGAAGTATTATTATTAAACTTGCAGGTACACTGTGTATGTTTTTGCATGGAAACATTCCCCCTTCCTCCTCCATGTTGTTCTCGTCATTCCTCTCTGCTTTGTCTCTAAGGGGTCCTCCTGCCTGGAAGACACCCCCCCCAGGTCCCCATCTGTTATGTATGTGTTTGTGTGTAATTGTGTACAGTGATAACCCAGAGTTTCCTGCAATGGGACGCAATACATTTTTCAAAGGATCCTGTCCAAATAGAACAAAAAAACTGCACTTTCTTATAGAAATATTACAGTGATCCTATACTGCTACTACTTGCTTTATGAATTGTATTGGAACCGCATTACATGTCTAGTTAAACAGAACTGAGCTGAAGCTGAAATATCATATTAGATTCTGCGTAGAAGATACATTGCTCCGTATCATTTGAGCAGCGACAGCAGCAAAAGGCAAACACAATGTTAAAGACTGAAAATGTTGAATTCATTACTGTTTTAAGTTGAGCACTTTTTATCCATTACCTTTTTTCTATATCGCCGACTCTGCCTCCCCTCTCTGTTTCGGTCTCTTCTCACAAACAAAGTCTTACCCAGGGGCGATGCAGGCTTCAATATTCCCCTGGTGCTTTGTCACACACACACACACACACACACACACACACACCGACTCACAACACAGATTTTAAAATACATTCATACCATCCTATCCTTTAACCACCTCTCCAATCTAAATGATGTGTTTGGAAAGAGAAGTGGGCGGTGTTCACTTTAAGAATGAGACCACACTCTTAGTTAAATAGTGCAGTAAAATGTCATCATACCCTTCATTGGTGAAGCAGAATCATTTAGACTAATACTGACAGCATGACCGGCTTCGTGACATCTCCATCTTACCAAACCCCAGAAGAATTCTTCATTTCAAATCAAATGTATAATTTATAATGATGGCAATGCTAATTTCGGATTAGTATGCTGGGGTGAACAGATATAAATCATCCTACATTCATACAGTACATACGCTGGTATGTAAACTAGTGCTGTCAGTTAAACGTGTTATTAGCGGCGTTAACGCAAACCCATTTCAACGGCGTCAATTGTTTTATTGCAAGATTAACATTTTTTTTGGCCTAGCAAATTTTGTAGTTTTTTACACATGCTCTTGCAACAACGAGTAAAGTTAGAACAGCTAAGCTTTGGGCTTGCGAGCCGGCCAAAAGAGTAGTAACGTTACGTTTTGAGTGGATGGCGAGCGCGAGATGCTGAAATGGACGCCAATAAGATTTTGAATGGAAAGTTTACGTTTTAAAAGTTGCCAAATGTTCCATTAACAAGACAAAAGTGATCTGTGGGTTCTGTCGTTGTTAACTGAGCTATCATCGCAGCACGTCCTGTCTGAAATACCACTTGATGGCCAAGCACACAGCTGATGCCAATTCTCATCCCCCCCTCGTCAAAGTATTTTTTTCACCCTTTTATTGTTGGACAGTGTCACATTGTGTGAGAGATTATTTGCTCCAAGTGAGAATGTTAGTGTGAAATTGAACACTACAGTAGGTTATATGCTAATGTTGTTTACAATAAAAAACATTTGCACAAAGCAAACCGATCCAAAATGAGAAAGAAATAATGGGACAAAAAGAAATCAAGGGACATTTAGAATAGATAAAAATGTGTGATTAATTGCAAGTTTACTATGACATTAATGCGATTAATCTCGATTTAAATATTTGAATCGTTTGACAGCACTAATGTAGCCATTAAATATAAGGATAAGGTTGTGTTTCCAGACCAACATTAGCACTGCATGTGAAAGATAAAACACACAGCTGCCTCATTCATTTCAAAGAGACCACTGTGTTGATGCTGTGTGACTGCCAATGCAGAGGGCTCCAACAACATAATGCAGCGTTGTCCAGCAATGATTTGAATCTGGCTCAACTTTTTCTGCAATGTAATATCACCCGGCAACACACTGTGTTTTCCAATCGTATACGCAGTGTGTGCTTGGTTTGTGGAGGACTCAGGGCAGGTATTTTAGGGTTTAGGGGTCCTCCCTCAGAAAAAATAAATAAATGCAATTCACATCAATTTGGACAGTTATTATGCCTATCTCTGTGTCTAAAACGTTGAAAAAGCCAGAGCAGATATTAAATAAATAACTCGAAAAGCTTAAAGACAAAACTTGTTAAAGAAGTCCACTGGGGCAGACTACAATCATTAGATCTGAGGAAAGCCCATTAGTTGGTTTTGATACTCACATTGATTCTCCATTCATTAAGCTTAGGTGCTGCCCAGAGCAGCTTGGGTGCTGCACCTCAACTTTATAATGGCGTGGGAAACCTTGCGCAGATTCTTGATAGATTACATTGTAACAGGATTCTTCTGTTTACCTCACGATCATTGAGACGGAGGATAAAAGATGCAGAGAGTTGTTAAATTGGGTCTCTTAGTACAGTCCTTGCCATGCCATGGTTGGGCTTTGGGTTTTGATAAGCTTTTAGTTTCATGGAGCTGGCCTTTCTGGATCATGTTTTATCTTCTCTAAATAGCACCTTCCACACAGCCCCATGCAGGTTTTTTTGACGCGGTGCTATTTTCGATGTGAAGATCCTGCTAAAGTCCGTTTGTCACCTATGTGATGAAATGCATACAGTAAGACGCTGTATGTATACAGTATGAAAAGTAATTACATAATTGTAATAATAAATTGACTGAATACTCTCGCTGTGACACTTCCTGCCTGGCTGTACGAACGGCCCGCGGCTCATGTGAATATAGACCTGGGGTCTATCTTTAGTGGAGCGGACAGCTTCTTCACGGGACGCGCCGTGGTGCAGCTGTTGGATTCTCAAGCATTGACTTGAATGGCTGCGATTGCTCGCAGGGGTTGTTTTTTCTGTAGTGTCCCCTGAGCTGTTTAGAAGCTTTTCCACTAAGCCAAAAAGGAAAGGCTGAAGCCTTGATCCCAGTTTTCTTTCTCCCAACCAGCTAGCTGTTGATCTTCTCTCATCTCATGTGTCTGTTGTCTCTTTTCCTGTGCACATCATGGTGTACATGCATTTTTGAATCCACCACCCCACTGTGTTCTCAAACTGCCTTCTTAGTCACCAAATACTTGAGGCTGGCTTCTCTTCTGCTCCAGTTGTTGCTCTGTCTGTGTGGCTGCTGCATGAGCCTTGTGGGAGACATGAGGTAATGATGCAGAGGTTTGTGTGTCTCTTTAGTCACAAAAACGCAATCTCTGTCCCCCGTTTGCTTTCCTTGTTTTTCCCTAGCACCAGTATGTAGCTGGGTTAATGAGTTCAGTGGCTGCGATGTCTGCACTTTGGCGACCCGGCCACGGTAACTGTGTGAACTGCCTAATCTGTCTTCCATGACAGTCACAGGTTGGCAGATTGGGCTGTTAATAATACAAACATGTACTCATCGGCTAAGTTAACGTTTTTTTGTTTAATTTTTTTTCATTTTCTAGTAGTAACCGAACGTTCAGATATGCAGTAAATTGGTTCAGAGAGCCAGCCTGCCTTTGTTTAATATTTAACTAAGTGACTCCATGAGCTGGTCTCTTGCTCCAGAGAAAACCTTTTCATATTCACACGTCTAGACAGAGCCGTCAGAGATCACATGAGGAGCATACGGGGACTCTGATTCATACCCCGAGTTTTTTTTTAGTTTTGCATAATCTGACAGGTCTGATTGTCAGATACACTGGCTGCTGATGTGTGTGGCACTCCATCATCATTAACATAGTAGATTTTGCTGTGTGTGCGTGCGTGCGTGTGTGTAGCCCTTTCTCTGCCAATTCATAATAGATTCATTTGATATCTTAGATCATTTCAGCCTCAGGCTCACTCCTTTGTCTGTGTGTGTGTGTGTGTGTGTGTGTGTGTGTGTGTGTGTGTGTGTGTGCCTGCGCGCCCATGAATACATTCATATATGTCTTATAGACATTGATTTGCAGAATAAAAATGAAGTCTCTTCTCACACAAAGGAACAATTCTTCATTCTCTGCTCAGGCCTCTGCTCTGTTGTAATCAAAGAGTTTTACTGTAAACTAAGATACTGATTCAAAAGCATGGCACCGGCTGCCACAACACAAATCCTCTCTCATAGTAAATCTACTATTGAATATTGAGGTTTCAGAGACTAGGGAGATCTGTTGCATCTAGACATACAGTATATATGTGTATGTTATATACAAATACATATCGTCCAAAATTATTTGCACTCTCAAAAGACCTTTTTTTTTTAAACATCATACATTATCATACAGAGAAACACAGGTGTTTCTGATAACATTTGCAGCGGCTGCATTCCATTTGGGTACCTGTACCACAGTGCCAGCAAGCACAATACCAGAGCCCTGGGACAGGGACAACTAAATGCCATGGAGCTTTAATTAGGATTATTAATTACACCTGTGCCTTTCCCGCTGTGACATGTGAGTATGTCTGCTGTGAAAAAAGGTCTATTCTAGAGGCTGCTGGAGGCTTCCTTATTTGTGTTTACAGTGCTTTAATGATATGCTGATTGATTAATTGAGTGGGTATTTATTAAGCAGGATTTCGCCTGTTGGCTGATTTGGTACTATCCCCTTTTTGTGTCATTATAATTTGAACATCTTTGGGTTTTGGATTGTACATTCCATTCAATTCTATTTTATTTGTAGTATCAATTCCTAACAAGAGTTATCTCAAGACACTTTACAGATAGAGTAGGTCTAGACCACACTCTATAATTTACAAGAACCCAACAGTTCTAGTAATTCCCCCCCAGAGCAAGCAGTGCGACAGTGGCAAGGAGAAACTCCCTTTTAGGAAGAAACCTCGGTCAGACCCAGGCTCTTGGTAGGCGGTGTCTGATGGGCCGGTTGGGGGTGTGATGAATAGTGGCAATAAAACAGTTACAATAAAAGATTATGGAACAGTGACTACAAATAGTAGTTTGTAGTTCATGGCACAGCAGGACGTAGCAGGACACCGCAGAGCGTAGCAGGATGTAACAGGGCATCGCAGGACGTGTAGCAGGACCACTGCGACAGCTGCTACCATGATTTTGGAGCCTCCCTGATCCAAGGAAACATGCTGGGAGAAAAAGAACATAAGGACTCCGGGGAATGACTCCCCAGAGGTAGGTTAGTAACAAGCATTTCTGGGACATGGATGCACACAAAATGGAAAGATAGAAAGATAGAGGAGAGAGGAGCTCAGTGTGTCAAAGGAAGTCCCCCAGCTGTCTAAAACTATTACAGCATAACTAAGAGAGACAGGGTAAAGAGAGGAGCCTGGTCGGGCTAGAACTCTCCCCTGCCGGATCGGGCTGTATGCCCTGCCTCCCTCTAGTTTCATTATGTTATTGATTATATGGTAAAAACGACTATGACGATTCTATATAGTAAATGATTGATCAGGAAATTGACAAAGAATTAATAGATTAATGGACAATGTAGCAAATCAGCTATTCTAAAGTAATGTACAGTATGTATCTTAAGTCAAAGAATGGGTACATGTAGAACCTTTTTGGAAATGGAGGGCCCTTTTTGCATGAAAGGATCTTAAAGCATTAAGCTGCTTGTGGTTTCTCCAGCCAACCAGAACCAAGAGAACCGCAGTGGGTTGACCTTCGCCAGCAGCCGTATTTTTTGCTTTTAATATTTGATACATATTCAGCTATTTTTGCTAGCAGTGTATTGGAGCAGACAGCCTCCCCCCCAAAAAACAGTCAGACCTACATAATTCAATTTAATAATGCTGCATGTTTTCTGAACAGTTAGCTCGCTCAGCAGTGCAGAACCTTTTCACTGAGGGGGAAATCAGCTCTGTGTGTGTGTGTGTGTGTGTGTGTGTGTGTGTGTGTGTGTGTGTGTGTGTGTGTGTGTGTGTGTGTGTGTGTGTGTGTGTGTGTGTGTGTGTGTGTGTGTGCATGCCATCCAAAGGAGCCTAATTGGTGTTAGCGTAGGCACTAGGCAGGAAGAGAGAGAGAGAGACAGTTTCACTTTCACTCGCCTTCTTGTGTCCTCTCTCTGTCCTCCTCCTCGTGTCCAAACACCTATTTTTTTTCATCAATTAATTTTTCTTTTCCTTCTCCTTTTCAGTCTTTTGTGTATTACCTCCTCTCTGCAATCGTACCGTACATTTGTGTCCCCTGCTGCTGTATCTCCTTTCTTCTTTGTCCTCAAGGCACTCTCTCATCTTGTCTGGACTCCCCTCCCTCGAGGACTGTAAGGTGTGAGCTGAAATGATCGGCTTGTTGTGGTAGAAAGAGCAGCATCAGGTGTAAATGGTTTCTGTCTTGACCGCTTTATAGCTGCAGAACACCGACTTTCATCAGAAACTTTACATCTCTACTCTGTCTTTTGCGGTGTCACAGCTTTAGTTCATAGATAAAAATGACTTAAATGTACATTTTTTTTAAACAAATCATAATGTAAAATGTGTTTATTTTCTGCTTGAGCACTTTACAAATGAGCATGCATTTAATCCCAGGCGGCTGTACATAATACAGAATACAGAAATAACTTGAATTTATATTTCAAAGCGTGTGATATTATCTTTTCTGTTAAAATTTTTAACATTCAGAGATAGAGGGGGAAGGAAAAAGGACAAAAGCAACAAGCAAAATATAATACTGTTAAAAAAATGTCATCACAATTGCAGACTCTGCTTTTAAAAGTCTCCCATGTGGATTCTACAACAGTTGGGTACAGCATACTTTATCCTGGGAATACTGTTAAAGCAAGTGAAACTCAGAGATATGAAATGTAATTTCCATATTTAATCAACTGAATGTTACTCCTTGACTGAATACGAGGGGGTGTCCACACACGTGTGTGTTTATGGATTTAAATGAAGACAGGGAAAGTCTAGCTTCAGGGGATTTTTGTAAATTCCTTTTCTTCGACCTGTCGACTACTTGTTGCCATGGTAGCGCTATATCAGAAGAGTAATTCTGCATTTGTGTGTGTGTGTGTTATGATGCTGACGGATGCGGCTGCAGGGGCCTGATGTGGGAATCGACACATTACCAAACCCTCTGTCATTTCACCAGCAAGCACACATGGAAAACTCATCAAAAAATTAAATAATAAAGGTCAAAATAGAAATGTGAAACTGACGAGAGGTTCAATAAAACATACAGTGATTCAATTTATAACAATTATTCTACAAGAATCAGCTTTGCTAAAAGCACAAAACTTAGATAAAAACAAACAAATCAAACATGACCGTCATTCACACCCTGAAGACGGTTGTCCGTGCCGCTACACGTGGCTTGCTTCTCACTATGTCTTTTCAATTTTCTATTATGAAATAGCAAAGAGTGCCTTGGATTCCCTTTTTTTCATGACCATAATTCTGTTTAACCTTTCATTCCTAACCTGACATTCCCCAAGTCTGGCTATCACCAGCCCAAGCCAAGCTCAATAGATCTGAGATTGAGCGTTGGTCTGGGGGGTCTGCTCTGTATTTTCTCTGCATAAGAGGCGTGACCAACGGGCATGGTTCAAACGACTCTGTACGCAATTGGATAGTCCTTCAACCAATCCGACCAACAATCTGGGTGACGTAGAAGTGACAGCGGCATCAACGGGTTGCTGCTATTCTCATGGTTCTCTCTCATCGTTGTGTTAAACCCTCCAATAGTACGCCAGGTAGATAAGCCAGTTTGTGATTGGTTTTATGCAAAATTGTGAACTGAAGCAGGAGAATTAAGAGTGGGCGGGGTTTACCCAGTCTAACATTCCCCTTCATTCAGTGTTTTTAATTTTTAATTTTAATTTTGAGCTGTCAAACAGCTTTAGTGTGTTATAGTGGCATTAGAGGTCTCAGTGAAAACCTTGGCTAATAAACTGAAGCTCTCTCACTCTGTGGAGTTGGAGACAGCTGTCAATTAGGTTAGCTTAGCATAAAGTCTGAAAGCAGGGGAAGAGATAGCTAGCCTGGCTCACTGCAGTGTTCAAAAAATCGCCTACCAACTTCTCCAAAGCTCCCTAATTAGCCAAGAAACTAATACATTTGTTTGTTTAATGCATACACAAACCAAAGTGTAAAAATCCAAAGTTGTGGCTTTATGGGGAGTTATGTGATGTAGCTCTTTCTTGGCAAGCAGGTCATTACCAAGAAAGAGTAAATCCCCATCTAAGTTTTTTTTTTTTTTTTTTTTTTTTTTTTTTTTTTGTTACATTTGAGTGAAATGTAAAAAACAAGAAAGAAAATAAGTGTATTTCCCAAGATGTCAAACTGTTGCTCTGACAGTGTTTGTTATCTCGCTGTTTCACAATATATCATATTCAGTATCGGTATAAATAACCTAAAATAGCATGTAATGGATGCTGATGTCAAACATGACAGACAGCTAATAGGTGTGCTCCCTTTGGGGGACTTCAACACACTGTTATTGACAGGAGGTGGGGCTGATTGATTAATCGCTTTCAAATCGAAATCACAATGCAATATTTTGTTGAATTTGGTGGTGTTTGGGGTAACAGACATTTTCCCCTGGCGCATCTGTGCAGCGTTATGGCTACGGTTACGGTTTTGTCCTCCACCAAGCGCCATACCACGCCTGGAGCGTCTCAGAAGCAAAGCGTCTTGCCTGCCGATGCGCAGATTTTATTGTCTCTACAATAATTTACAGAACAATCATGTGTTTATATCTAGCTGCCTCCGGAACACAGCGCAGATGCGCCTGGTGAAAAACACTTATATCTGGCAGGTCATATCCATGTTCGCATCCTTGCATAAGAATATAGGGCAGTTTTGATGGTGTCTCATGTTATAATGATCCATGACGTGTTTTATATGTTAAATGGTGAATATATTGAACTTTAGCTAAACTTTAAAAAAACACACAAATGGAATCGTAATTGGAATATCTGGCAGAAAAATTGCAATTCAATTTTTCCCCAAATTGTTCAGCCTTAACAGGAGACTGTAGTAAGTGTCTAAGGGCACTTTCACTCCTGTAGTTTGGTAGAATCAGTGGATTCGGGGGTGAAGTTGCAACATTTTTCATTTGGTTTGGTTAGCATTCACACCGCACTTTGTCAAGCGCACCAAATAATGTAAACATACATCACACAATCACACAGAATATCCGAGTGAAACTAGCCGACACTTCCTGGTCTCAGTCTCTAATATTTAAGAAGAAGGCCAACAATATGAGCAGCTGACAAGACAGAGATTGAAGGAGACAGTATGATTTGTTGTCACACAGACAATGAGTAGTGAGGTCATAATAAATGATCGATTTGAAAGTTATTATCCCTATCAAATGTAGGTCTGCAAGTTGTGTGCAAGGCAGAATTCATTTAAATTGCAGGCTAGTAAATGGTTCACTACCTATATCTGGGTCAGATCACGTTCTCACATAAAGTGAACAGAACTGTAGTGCACTTGGAAGCGAACCGAGACCCTCATTTTCAAGTGGCCAGAGTTTGTATGTTTGGTCTGCACCAACATGAGCTTTCGCACCAAACAAATCAGACTATCCGACGAATCTCTCCAGGGTTCGGTTAAAACGACCAAATCGCTAATACTTTTTCTCAATTTTCACATCTCACAGACAGTCAAACAGCAGACTGAATGTTACTACAACTGTGTCCAGAAGGTAGGTGGAACACAGTGAATTTACACAGCATTTTCACGACAATCTCTCTCTCTCTCTCTCTCTCTCTCTCTCTCTCTCTCTCTCTCTCTCTCTCTCTCTCTCTCACACACACACATTAAGCAGGGAATGTAAAGCTAATACCTGTTAAGTCATGTGTGACCAGTTACAGTTAAACCATCTGCTCTGACATCATTACCCATTGTCTTTACTGTATACTGTGAAGCACACACACATGCACACACACACACAAACACAAGTAACAAAGCACTGGATAAGAAACGTCCAATGATGCATTTCCATTAAGTCCTTAGTCTGCACAGATAAAGTGATTTTTTTTTTTCATCTTTACAAAATGTGGCATTAAGTGAGACAGAAGGATGCTTGTGGATCAAAGTAGAACTCAGCTCCACCGTCTTGTTAAAAAGCTATCCTATGACTTGTGAAAAGTGTAGTTTGTATGATGATATGCATTGACTTTTTCTTCATATATTGAGTAGAAATAGACATTGTTATTCCCCCCTGAAATCAAACCAAATTCTTAATTATATTGCTAAGTAGTATATCTCAATCTTTATTTCTGGTATGATCTTGTCTGTACATTGCATTCTTTGTCAGTCTACTATGATTTTAACTGAGAATTATTAGTCAGCATAATAAATGCAGATGAGGCAGGTTTACTCTCTGTACGTGGAGGAAATGGCTGAAGGGGAAGAGAGGATGAATGCATGCACAGTAGTGGAAAACATATTCGCTCATGCAAAGACAAGGAGTTGTTCATGCTTGCCCACAAATATATATAAACTGCTGTTCAGTACACACGTAACATAGACATGTGAATCAATATTTTACACACATTCACACACTGCATACATGGGAGTAGATGTGAATACAGAGTGTGACATGCAGTCATGAATATATTCACCACCAATTGTAGATTCAGACATGTGCACATAAATAATGCACAGCAATTTTCAAGCCAGAGCTGGTGATTTTTAGCATATGATTTGTGCTAAATTGATGTGTTCTTTGCACTGAAAGAGAAGACCGCCACTTTTGTTTTTTTTTGGAGGTGCAAAAAATTGTCTGCAATTTTTGCTTGTCCTGATGCTGCTGTTCATATTCTTTTACATTATTCATGTGAAAATCACAGCCTTGTTAAAACACACAAATACATGCGCACACACACCACATCAATACGTTTAAACAGAATTCATGCTGTGCAGAGCAATTCACAAACAACATATGAGACATGCACTCATGCATGAGCCAACACACACACACATACACATACACACACACACACACACGGACACACACAGACACACACAGACCGAGTGCTAGGTAAAAACGTGACCTGAGGCCAACCAGTCATGTTTGACCGTCTGCTCTCGTTAGAGCTGAACTCATTTAACACTCTTCTTAATTTATTGTGCAGTAATATTATAGGCGCTTGGTGAACCATTTCGACATCCAAGTCTTGACAGCTTTTAAGTCATTTTAAGACTCCTGGGTAATTGGTAGACTCTCTCGCTCTCAGATTTTTTTGAGGCAAATCTAGACGGGGTTGTTTCTCCAACTCAACACAGCTGAGCTTCCCGATTTTCTGTTGACAGCAGATGAAAAGGAAAAGGGTTTTTCAACGAGCTTTCAGGAAGTTTGACATTTTCAGCAAGCCTTTCAGCAGAACATGCTTGTCCCTTCATTTATTCCCCCCTTCTCTTTCTCTTAAATACAGGTGCCCTGAACCAGCACAACTGGGGAAAGAAGTACCCGCCCTGTAACAGTGCCCGGCAGTCTCCTGTGGACATCGACGAGATGTTTACCCAGGTCCGGCTGCAGTACCAGAATCTACAGCTAGAAGGCTGGGACAAACTCACTGCAGAGTCCAGCACCATCCACAACAACGGGAAGGCTGGTAAGTTGATGTTCCTCCACTCCTCTTTATGTGCCTTTCCTGCAGACCCTGGTTTCCTTACTTGAGAAATAAAGTATTAATCCACAGGAATTCCAAGCACAATTTGGCCTTGACCAAAACCTTTACCTCAAGTTAAACTTTTTTACATGTCTAGTACAAGCTGTGGAAGCCATGTTTGCCATGTCACCCTGCAGGAAATCAAACCCTAAGCTGCTTCACTTGTATTGAAAAATGAGTGACATTTAGGATTTATCTTTTTCCTTTCAATCCCAGACAAGCGCATATCAAAGCAGCAGCCAGAGTTGGAAGAAACAGTGTAGTACAT
This sequence comes from Etheostoma perlongum, assembly GCA_026937815.1. Taxonomy (NCBI): domain Eukaryota; kingdom Metazoa; phylum Chordata; class Actinopteri; order Perciformes; family Percidae; genus Etheostoma; species Etheostoma perlongum. The sequence continues at coordinate 22,965,952 of CM049393.1, read as the reverse complement.
TCAATCTATGGAAGGGATTTTGACATTATTCCAGTTCTGTATAACACAACATCTTAATCCCTAGATGTGGAAAGAAGCTTTACTTTTCAGAAGCAGACAAAACATGAGTCACAACTCAGAGGGTAAAGAGAGAAGTAAGTAGTGAGGATTAAAAGGAGAAAGAGTCAGACAAAAAAGACAGGAATTGAGAGAAAGGTAACCAGAGGAACAGCAGTATCGACATATCATGTGGAGAAAGAAGGACAATCAATGTCAAGACGCAGAGTTGTACAGAACAACAGAAACAGTGTGTGTGTGTGTGTGTGTGTGTGTGTGTGTGTGTGTGTGTGTGTGTGTGTGTCCTCCATACATGAATGGTCCTAAAATCAACGTCGTTCTCTGTGAACTCAGAGAAGAAATTGTGTTAAAACAGATATTTCAAAGATAGTCATGATATAGGACTAACATATGGCCTGCACAGTCTCGCCAAACTGAATGTTGCATCCCGTTGTAACGTAACACATATGCTCACTTGAAGTTTACATGTGGCTCCAACAGGCAAATATAAAGAGGTAAAGTGGACTTGAAGAAATAGTATTGTCTGCTTGTATACAGTGTAAGAAGGATCATCATGCAATTTACACCATTGAATAATCACCCGGATCTTCTGGCGTTTTAGCATCTTTCAGCATTGTTTTGGTTTTGTGGCCTGCAGCTTTATTGTTTAGGTAAGCATGGAAGTCTCTCTTTTGCGTTGTTTAGAGACACAGCAGGCAGATTTCATCAAAAATTTCTAAAGACTCGCTGTACGCTACCTGCCCAGCACCAAATGGCAGGCAGACAAAGTTAGAAACTAGCTGTTGAACATAGCAGACCGTTTAGCAGCTATAAATATACATATTTCCCTCAGGGGTTGGTAGAGACCAAAACAAAGCTTAAAGGAGAGTGAATATTGGATAAACATACATCAGGTGCTAATGTTGCTCTGTAGCTGCTGGATGTGTAAACAAGGAACTGTGTGCTATTGATTTCCTCCTTTACAACAATAAGGTGATGAGGCATTATTATTGCCTTTATATGGTTTTGATATGTAAACGTTGTGTTTACAGATTGTTTGATGCCAAGTGGCCAAAAAATCAGTTACTGTGGGGTTATTAGTAAAAAATAGTTTTAAGTAATGTGTATGTTAATTGTCACTGAGATAAAAAATGATTTTAACAGACCAGGATATTCACAATTATTTTGTATCAGACAGACCAGTTTTGGTTTGCTAGCTTGCCATGTTTCTTTCCTTCTCAAAAGCAACATCACCTAATGTTACTGCCACGTGGTGCAAACATGCAGAAAGAATATATTTATTACAACAAGAGAGAAAGAATTAGATAAAGCACTTACATGGTTATTAATCACTAATATATATTGGATTGTCAAAGGTTTACCACCTCTTAACCCGGTATAAAATTCCCTCTGACTGGAGGCATTTCTATTCTGTTTGGGCTATTGGGATTATAAATGGCTACTGGCATGTCCTTTATACTGTGAAAAACATTGCATTTCTGCTATAGTTGAAGAAATATTTTGAGTTACTGCTTGCCACCATTTTGCCAGTTGCTTAGAGGCAGAATTACCTAAATTTGGACAAAGCTTTAGAGCCTGATGGTCAAGCGGCAAATGGCACAGCTAAATAGTGGAGACCGAAAGTCTTTTTATTCAAGCAAAGCCCCCAAACGTATCCTCGATAAAGCCTGTTGTAGGAGACGTTTGCCTCTGACAGTCTTCAGTGAAACACAACATTTGCGTTTCCGTTTTTTTTTATGTGCTTGTTTTAGTCTCCCTCCGTGTGGAAGGGGAGTTCTTTGTTAGTGGAGGAGGGCTGAGCTCCAGGTTCCGTGTTGCTACAATCACCTTCCACTGGGGGCACTGCAATGCCACATCAGATGGGTCTGAACACAGCCTGAATGGGATGAAGTACCCTCTGGGGAGGTACAGACACATACACCATGTGTTTGTCTGTCATCAACACATTTATTGATCATGCTTGTGTTTACCAAAGAAGCCTGAGTTCAGCTAGCCTGCCTGTTTCTTGCTCTCGTACAGATGCAAATCTATTGTTACGATCCAGATGACTTCCAAAGTCTGGAGGACGCTATTAGAGAAGGAGGGAGGATCGCTGCCTTGGCAGTGCTCTTCGAGGTAAGTCAACCTCTTGATTTGTGCCTAGTGGTGGAAGAAGTATTCAGATTCCTTTACTTAAGTAAAAGTATTAATACCACACTGTAACAATACTCTGTTACAAGTTAAAGTCCTGCATTGTAAGTATTACTTAAGTAAAAGTATGTGAGTATCATCAGGAAAATGTACTTGTATGAAAAGTAAAAGTACTCAATGGTGAAAAATACTCATATTTTAGAAACTGGATCCAAACAGAAAGTAGTGGAATAAAAAGTACAATATTTCTAGCTCACCCAGTAAGAGCATGCGCCCCATGTAGGCTGATGTCATTGCAGCGGATCCACTATCACTTTGAAATAAAGGGTAAAAGCCCCAAAAAATAATCTATAAAAAAAGTACAATATTTTTCTCTGAAATGTAGCATAGTAGAAGTAGAAAGTGGCATGTAAAGAAAAGACTCCAGTAAAGTACAAGTACCTCAAATTTGTACTTAAGTAAATGTACTTAGTTACATTCCACCACTGTTTTGGTCCCCAAGTTTAGAGATCAGTTTGTTCCTCCTCACGTGATTGGAATAAAAGTGTGAATTTGCCTCCCTATGAATTCCACAACAGAAGCTGATGTTGTTTTCCACAGGTCAGCTTGGAAGACAACGAGAACTTCCGTCCTGTCATAGAGGCCGTCAACACTGTCAGCCGGTTTGGTAGGTCACTAATACAGAGAGTACTGCATCTGGGTCATCACTGGGTAAAAATTAACATGTATCCTCTAAAAAGAGAGCAGCTGGGTGCAGGAAGTGGCATAATAAAAAACTACAATTTACACATGGATTTGGTTTTGATTTTTTCCGACTAAATCATGGTTGTGTTTAGGAGAATATTTATGTTTCATAAACAGTGTAGAAACAGAGTAAGCAGACACAGAATAATGTTGTCCCCTAAAGCAGTCGTTGATGTTTGTCACCAACTGTGATTGGGATCAAATCTTGTACATAGGCAAATTAGAAACTTCAAATTGACATTAAATTACAGTCTGAGACAGTTTAGTCCAATTTAATAGTGTTCAAAAAGATAAACTATTATCAACCGAACTAGTAGCTACATTTCCTTGAAGCAAAATTCCTTGAGAGAATAATTATGCAAAAATGTTGCAAACATTATTGTTATGCTTTTCTCTCTGAAATGATAACAGGAATATCATTATGCATATGGCATGGACTTAACGGACAGTGTGACATTTTTTAAATGCCTGGTCTCAGGTGGTTTTACAGCTTGCAAGAAAACGTGTTATCTGCTGTGACATTTTGTTACTGATGGGACTTTTTTGCATTGTTTACCAGGTAAAAGCGGGTCGATGGAAGCTTTCACCATGCGGTCCTTGCTGCCAAATAACACAGATAAATATTACATCTACAATGGCTCCCTAACTACACCTCCCTGCTCTGAAACGGTGGAGTGGATTGTCTTTAAACACACTGTGGCCATATCAGAAACACAGGTCAGTAGGTTTTGATCACGCAGGTGTCCACTGCCACTCGCCAATGCTCCTTTCTTTCAGAACACAAAGTCCTGGAATAAAGAAAAGAGTCAACTTGAGTATCACTGGTTCTCATTCACTCTTTTAACCTGAATGTGCCTTTAAGCATTAGCATCATACTCCAGCACAGCAGACCGCCATGAAGAAAAAGCCTCTTTTGATATCAATGACAGCGGTGCTTACTACTAAACTGGTGGAACATTGTGTCTAATGAAAGCTTCCAATTAGAGATAATGGGAAAAAAGAAAGTAGATTTTGTTATGGTATATAAAAAAAAAAATTATGTATTTAGTTTGAAAAGACAAATCTCTTTGGTAAAGTTAAAATCATTGCTGCCTTTAGTTGTTGTGTCTGGTTGTAGTCTATGGCTGGTTTACAGGACATCTGCACAAAATAAAAACAAAACTTCACATAGAGGTGATACAATTTGAAGTTTAGGCAAAAATGTGAACTCACAGGAAAGGGTTTTGGGTCGTGGTATGATCTGGTGAAAAAGGCCTGTCGTGCAGTGACACACATGCTGGTCACTGTGACGTTACTGCAGCTTGATTCCAGGGTGAAGACGTTTAAGCACCTCTGAAGAACGGTCACTTTGAATGAAATCATCAGTGTAATAAACATCAATTATGTGACAGAATAATGGAGAGAGAATGAGGTGTGTGTGTGTATGTGTGTGTGTGTGTGTGTGTTTTGTTGCATGATTGAAACGGGGGTCAATTGTGCTAACGCTGACATACATGATGTCAATGATTTGTTTGTTTGTGTACACACGACAGCTTTGGACATTTTTTCAGCTGCTGCTGCACAGAAGAGTGACTTGATTCCCTCAACAACCACAAAGACTTAAAGCATTATTGTCAATGGTGGAAGATGATTTGTGTACAGTACACACACGGACAGACATACAGACAGACATACAGGCAGACAAACAGACAGACAGACAGACAGTGTACCAACAATTTTACTGCTATTACTTGGTGTTAAATTTTACTCAGGGACAGTAGAGGATACAATGATGTATGAAGTCACAGTTCAGTTTTGTGTGTGTGTGTGTGTGTTTTTGCATGATTGAAACTGGGGTGGCAAGGCATGACACATGCGCATCGTAGCTACCCAAAAATAGAGCAGCGCTGTCTCTCTGCCTCTGCCTTGCACCAACACAAGCCTCTTAAACAAACACACACACAGTTTTGGGTTTATTTTGGCAACTGTACAGACACACTGAAAGATGCAACAGACACATCTTTCTTTTCTCTGTCTCTCTCTGTACCCAGTTGGAGGTGTTTTGTGAGGTGATGACCATGCAGCAGGCTGGATATGTGATGCTGACTGATTACCTGCAGAGCAACTTCAGGGAGCAGCAGCAGCAGTTCATGGGTCAGGTGTTTGCCTCATACACCGGAGTGGAGGAAGTGCTCACACCCAGTACGTCATCAAACCAACCCAAACAAAAAGTTTGCTGCTTGTTAGAACTTTCACCATTGTCTTTTTCTACTCCAAACTCATAAGTCACTTCAGTTCATTTCCCATTCAATGACTTCACTTTTTATGTTAACACACTACATTTATTTAACAACAATGGTTACTAGTTATATTGAATTTATTTTATTTTATTTATGGTATCAATTCTAACAAGAGTTATCTCGAGACACTTTACAGATAGAGTAGGTCTAGACCATACTCTATAATTTACAAGGACCCAACAGTTCTAGTAGTTCCCTCCAGAGCAAGCAACAGTGGCGAGGAAAAACTTCCTTTTAGGCAGAAACCTCGGACAGACCCAGGCTCTTGGTAGGCGGTGTCTGATGACCGGTTGGGGTTAGAATGAAGAGTGGCAACAGTCACAAAAAATAGTAGTTTGTAGTAGTTCTTTGTAGTAGTTCATGGCATAGCAGGGCACTGTGCGGCATTACAAGGCACAGCAGGTCGTAGCATGGCACAGCAGAGCGTAGCAGGATGTAGCAGGGCACAGTAGGACGTGTAGCGGGACCATGGCGACAGCTGCTACCATGATTTTGGAGCCTCCCTGATCCAAAGAAACATGCTAGGTAAAAAAAGAACATAAGGACTCTGGGGAATAACTCCCCAGAGCTAGGTTAGTAACAAGCATTTCTGGGACATGGATGCACACAAAATGGAAAGATAGAGGAGAGAGGAGCTCAGTGTGTCGAAGGAAGTCCCCCAGCTGTCTAAAACGATTACAGCATAACTAAGAGAGACAGGGTAAAGAGAGGAGCCTGGTCAGGCTAGAACTCTCCCCTGCCGGATCGGGCTGTATGCCCTGCCTCCCTCTAGTTTTATTATATTATTGATTATATGATAGATAAATGCGACTCCTCACTCCCTAACAATATTCAATTCAATTTTATTTATATAGTGCTAAATCACAAAAACAGTTATCTCTTTGCGCTTTTCATAGATGAGCAGGTCTAGACCATACTCTGTGATGTTATAGAGAAGGAGGAAGAGAGAGGTGCTCAGTGCATCATGGGAAGTCTAGGCCTATAGCGGCGTAACTAAGGGATGGTTCAGGACTCTCCTGAGCCAGCCCTAACAATAAGCTTTATCAAAGAGGAAAGTCTTAAGCCTGCTCTGAAATGTGGAGACGGTGTCTGCCTCCTGAACCCAAACTGGAACCTGGTTCCACAGGAGAGGAGCCTGATAGCTGAACCCTCTGGCCCCCATTCTACTTTTAACCACAAGTAATCCTGCATTCTGGGAGCGCAGTGCTCTTGTAGGGTTGTAAGGTACTATGAGCTCTTTAAGATAAGATGGTGCCTGACCATGAAGAGCTTTGTAGGTGAGAAGAAGGGTTTTAAATTCTATTCTGGATTTTACAGGAAGCCAATTCAAATATTGCAGATTCAATTACTTGTGTTCCAAATCTGTAATCAGCTTGTAAAATGAAATACATATTTAAGTATTTTAATGTATGTTTACAGCAGAGAAAGTCTCTAAAAACAATAATATAGCACCTTGTTAATTACTCAAGATATCAATGTTTTTTTTATGGGATCAATATATAATATGGGATCAATTTCAATGTTATATCTAAAGCATGAATGTAAACCCAAATCCGTGAGAAAAAAGCAGGAAAATTAAAAGAGATGAAATTATTAGTCGATTGATTGATCACCAGATAAATAATCAGCAACTATTTTGTTATTGTTTTCTTAATGCACAAATAGTGAAAAAATGTCAAACCTTCTCTGGTTCCAATGAGAGACTTTGCTGATTTTCTCTCGCATTTGCAAAATAATGATTTCCTTTTTTTGCTGCGTGTCTTTTCCACCTTCAGCTCTCAATTCTCAATTTAGTTTTTTGTTCCAGCCTTCTCTTTCTCTGTGCTGAGCCTGTTTTGACATAGGGGGCAGGCTTCGTGCCCATTTTCCATCTAGCAACTTGCTATGTGGACTAAGAGAACTCATAACTTTGCTACATGTCTGCAGCTTTGGTTTCTTTTTTCATTTATAGTATTGCATCCTGCTTTCAGTTTGGAGGTTCCTATCATGGTTTCCATAACACATTTACAGAGTACATTCCCCTGAGCTTAATTTGATGCCATTCTTGAAAAGGCATGTACCATCACTTGCCTTCTCTCAGTGAGTTTTAGTTCTAAAAGCCACAAAGTGACTTTGGACTGGCAGAGATCTGAAGCATTCGACTGGTAATGATCAACAGCGCTGTTAACTCCCAGCAGATACAACATGTTATGATTTTGTACCATAAGAAATTCTTATTAGGCTGTAAAGAGTTTCACCCAGAATCTCCACTCTCCACTCCAACGCTCTAAATCTTTTCACTTATTGAATTTATCCCACATTGTGGGCAGTAAGGTGAAGAGAATTGAATACCCCTCCCTTAGAGATTGACACAAATATTACATTATTTATAATATTTTCTTTCCATGAATGAAAATATTGCCCATCTTCTAAGATAAAATTCACAACGCTCTCCATCTTCATAAAGTCGACCCTCAAGTAAAGTGGATCTTTTGGGTTGCCAGGGAACTCGACTTTGTAGTTGTGCTCCCTTGCTCCTCTCAGCGCTGGCAATTTATTTTGCAGCTCTTTTTGAAATTGAAATAAGTATTTACAAATTCAGAGAAGGGTCTTTTTCCCTTCAACAAATTAATGCAGCCCCGCGCACACACACACACACACACACACACACACACAGTGATACACCGCCCACTTATTGCCACACTCACCTCCTGAGCTGAGCTTTTTTTAAAGGGATTTTTTCTCTATTTTCAATCTCTTTGTTCCAGGCTTTTTATTCAAACTTTCTGCCAATCTTGCCCTCTCTTTTTCTCTTGGTTGCCATCTCCAGCCTGCAGCTCTGAGCCAGAGAACATTCAGGCCGACGCCCAGAACAACACAACCATCATGGTGATGTGGGAGCGTCCCCGCGTGGTTTACGACACAACCATCGACTGGTACACCGTCACATACCAGAGGCTACAGGGCCGAGACCAGAGCAAGCAGGAGTACAGGACAGACGGGGACCAGGACGTGGTACGAAAAATCTCCACAGAACATCGCCTTTCAGACATCACCCATATGTACACTCACCTTTGACTGCATGACTTTTCAGCTAATGTTTTGCACCATTATCTATCACATGGGTACATTCCGCTTATAAAATAAATATTACAGTCAGTCCCTTTTCCCCTGCAGCAAATATTAAAGCATCATCATTAGACTTGTATCAACCCGCTATCAGCTCTCTTTCTGTTAAATTGTGACTGCTGCTGGTATCTAGATTGATCAAAGTGATCGATTGACTGATAGATAGTGAGGATTAATCTTGGCATCCCTTTAATGTGACCATCACCATCATCTGTGTGTGTGTATTTAGATTATGCTCAGTTTGAGTCTGAGTGTGTGTTTGTGCACAAGCCTTGTATGAAGCCTACGTGTATGTATGTATGTATATGTACGCTTCCCATTCATTTCTATGGGAGCAATGGCGGGGACTTTGGAGAAGCAGGGCGTGAGTGGCTCCCTGTGGAGGCTCGATGCTGGAGGATTTGGCGTCACCTTTAACCTTTTTAACCATTATCACAGGATTTGTATTGAAAGTGGAAGGACATTTCACAGCTGAGATATTTCAATCTAGAGCTGCAAAGATGAATTAAGAGTTTTCAATTATCAAATTAAAGGTGCAGTAAGCGATTTTGCGCCTAGATGGAATCGCCCCCACCCCCCCAAACTGTCGCTACTGCTGTAAAGCCAACCAGTTGGGAGCAGCCATCACAAACAATCACAAACGGTGAAACAGCTAAGCTCACATTACTCACATCAGTTTACATTCCTTTGAAATCACGGAGGTTTCTGCAGCGTTGAAACGCCTCAACGATGTTAATATGGCCCCTTCTCCTTTCCCGATCGTACAACTTCTTTTTTAAATTTGTATTCTTCAGTCCTTTTCCTCTTTTGCTGTTCCTCTGCCAACTCTCCTTGTTAGTAACTCCTGGCCTGGACAGCACATTCACATGCTGCCTCCTCCCTCCCTGCTCCCATTATTCAAGTGATGCCATCCTGTTGCTGTTTGGTTGGAACAGTGTTTTGTGGCTCTTGCCGACGTTTCTCATTGTTTTGCATTTACACAGCCGGGGCTGTGTATTAATACCGGATTTGTTTTCAGCGCACACAGAAAATAGAAAGCTGGGTGTATCGGCATAACATAATGCTTACTACACCTTTAATCGTTAACTATTTGGATAATCTATTAATTGGTTTGTGTAATTTTCATGAAAAGTAAACAATGTCTTATTGCAGTTTCCTAAATGTGAATATTTTTAGTTTCTTAAACTGAATATCTTTGAGTTGTAGACAAAAAAATGATCATAAATTGCGGCCCTATTTCAATCTGTGATTCCCAATCAGGGGTACTTGTACTCCAGATGGTGTTCCCAAGAAGCTCAGCTAATTTGAAAAAAACTGAAATTATGATTTATTTAAAATATAAGACATCCACATATTTGCATTTTACAAATTGCTCAATAACCAAGAAACTACCACCTATGATAAACCGACTGCACAGGAGGCCGTTCTAACGCCTTAACACCACCTGCTGTGATTGAGAGTTCATGAAAACTTATTTGAAAGCAAGCAGAGAAATGGAAATAAAACAGACCAAACTTGAACATCAATTCCAGGCTCTTTATTGCAACAATATCCTCTTTAGTATAAGTAATAGTAAACATGCAGTTGTAAACTTCCTTTTGTGACTTTCCAGGGTGCCATCATCCCTAACCTGCTGGCCAACAGCAGCTATGTGGTTCAGGTGGTTGCTATTTGCACCAATGGACTCAGAGGACGATGGAGTGACCAGATTATAGTGGACATGCCGTTAGATGACCCTGGTACACACACGTGCACACACACACACGCACGCACACACACACACAAAGCTCCAACAACACTATTAAAATTGAGTACAATTATAATTAAGTCTTTATTTCTTTCCCCTCTCTCTCTCTCTAGAAAGTGATTCGGATCCCAACACCGTCACAAAGGATTTGGAAGGCCTCAGGGAGGTAGGGGCAGTCTGTCTCTGTGGTTTCACCTGACACCTCTCTGCATGTTGGCATGCATTTTGCTGAATTACTTTGCAGTGCTGAAGTTTGCCCTGCATTTGGCCATATCAGCGAACCAAATTATTATGCAAATGATTGTAATTTTGTCAGTAGAGGCTTGTCATTGAGTGTTTGGAGAGCAGTACAAAAGGTTATACAGGAGTTTTGTTTAGGAGAGTTTTAAAACAAAACAAGAAAAGAGTTGTTCTCACTGAAAGAACCAGTACAGCCTGTGCTCTTCCACAGTGCATTAATGGAGATTACTTGATTCCTTATTATCATTAATTTAAATGTTGAAAGGTTAACCAAGACAGCTGCTCCACCCCTGTGTCTTTGGTAGGATGTTTATATTCACTCATTTAAGCAAGTAGCAATGTTAACCTAAAAATCATGATATTTATTTGTTACTCCTTCACAAGGCCTGTCCCTCATTACCACACCCAGTATATGACCACACATCTTGTGACACAGCTCCACACAGTAGTGCTTTTTCCCCCTCGCATTAGGTCTCATTTAAAGCCAAATCGGAGAAGCCAGAGAACCAGAATTGGGGGGATTTGTCTCCAGAGGACCACAGCCCTGTGGAGGAGATCCCAGTGGAGCAGACCAGAGTTTACCAGAACCAGCCTTCCCACCACCAGAACCTCCCGGTCCAGGTCAGCACCCCAAAGACTCCCTATGAGTCGGCCGTTCTACAGAAACCTCAATCCAACCAGAATGGGAAAAAGAAGCCGGACCTGAACGGGTCTAGTCCCGATGATATGGATCAGAACTGGATTTACGAGGACAGTGATCCAACGCATGGGCCGCTTGCTAACGCCGGTTTTGACAGCAACGGCGCAATATGGGTCTCTGAGGTAACCGAGCAGCCGGGGTTCCTGTTTCCAGTAGCTCGGACAAACACACTGCCGGCGGTTCGTCGACAAATCACAGAAGAGGCCTCGTTGTCAGTGATGCCACATCAGGTACTTCACTACCCACATTGCCTTTTTTTCTCCGTGTTTTATTTCCTTCATCCCTAAACCTGATTAAAAGTAATATAGGGCTGCATAATATATCGCCAACAGAATATCAACTGCCGCAATAAGCACTTTGCGAAAGACACACTAAATACCAGTATAGAACTGCATTTTAAAATGTAACTTTCTTTTTAAGTGATGCTTTTCCATTCAATTCAATGTTCAGTTTGTTTGATAAAGTGATGTTGGGAATTATTTACTTTTATTTGTTTTAAATACAACAAACAAATTGTTGTATTTTAGCAGAATACTGAAAGCAGCAGAACTGAGTACATTTTATTTTATTATATTATTTTATTGCAAGCAATATTGTGATATTCAACAACGTTATTGCTTATTTTCCTCATATGGTGCAGCCCTAAGGTATCTGTGTTGCCACATCTCATGAGAGTTTGGTCCTGAAACAGAAACAGGTCTGGAATAAAGTTAATTTTTGAAAAAAACTTGCCATTTTAGTGTCCTAATGTTCTGGAGATACGTGGCTTGTAAAAAAATAGGTCCAATATTTACTTTGGTGATATGGGGCAAAAGGATCGCTCATAATCTGTGTTCACGTTCACTGGAATCGATACACTCAGGACCTGCCGCTAGTCTTCTAAAGAGACGTGGCCGTGGTGAAACCCACGTGACACAGATACAGACACAGATTTTGTCTCATGTTCTTGTAGTTTTCTCATCTACTGAAAGTAACCATGCCCAAAAACTCTTTTATGTGTACTGCCTCTTCAACTTGCAGTCAAGGGATCCCAGTACACAAGACCAAGCTGGAGAAAGTGGCCTCCCTCTCCCCAAACGGACGTCTACACCCCTCCTGTGGAGGACGTCCAAGTCACAGATATCTTCTATGAAGACACAGTCAACAGCTCTCCACTAGAAAGCAACACCTCAGCTGCAACAGTGTCTTCTTCTTCTTCTACTGCTGCTGCTGTCTTGCCAGGTCAGAATTGATTGGAAGAGATTTTTTTCTTTTTTTTGGCACTCTTGTTCACCAAAAACCTCTCTGGTAAATACTTTGATCAGTGCCAGGAAGGAATTTAAGCTCATAAATATTATAATAGGAAGCAGCAGAAGATTTGACTTTCACTGGACGCTTGCCAGTGATTCTGCTCAGATAAACACTTTTTCTGTGTGTGCATTTCTTTAAACTAATCACAATCATCATGGTTTAAAAAAAATGGGATGGACCAGCGGTGCCTCTGCAAAGTAGCCTGTGGAAGGAACTTGTCTGGATTTACCCTGCAGAGATCTGAGGACCAGTTAACCATAGTCCTCAGGAATCCACCGGAGTTTAAAATGGCAACACAAAAAAGTGGGAGGTAACATCCGGCTGAAAAGACGGACAGCTTCCCTATGCACCAGAGCAATTCTGGAAGGGGAACGTCGTCGATATATAGACTAGGTCCCATTAGGTCATCATGAATAATCCTACCGCAGCCTGTCATGTGTCATGGCCTAACATTGCCCACATAGTGTCGTGTTGTGGCTTTAACACGTTTCAAGTCCCATCATCATTATGTACTTTCTATTCCACAGGTAATAAAGTGGACAAAGTCTCCCTGCTGTCCTCTGGAGACAGCGACGCACCTGTGAGCAAACCTCTACCAGAAACCACCACCTCTGATTCCTCCAGCCCACCCCCCCTCTGGATCACGGCGAGGGCGGCCACCCCCAGCAACACGCTGGACTGAGTCCGTCTACAAATCATTCACCACCTCCTCTCTCCTCAGGGCACTGATGTATACGACCCAGCCCATGTTTAACGGTAATATCAAACACCTAAGAATGCCTTTTCTTGAACTAAATATTATTTAGGGATGTCCTTATCAGCTTTTTTGGCCCCCGATTTAAAATTTTTTGAATATCTACCAATACAGAGTCTTGATCCGAAACTTGCCTAGATAATAAAGGTGCACACAGAGTTTTTTGTTGTTGTTGTTTACAAAAAAGTAGACAAAGTAACTAAAAGATGTTGTCGGATTAATACATCAATGCATTACATACACGTAAATGATTGGAGTAAAGTGATCGGGGGGGACTGACAAACCCTGATCAGTTAAAAAATGCCCAAATGGGCTCTGAAATGATTCTTTACGATCTGATTGGGACATCCTTAAAGGTACCATGGCATGAAAATTTCACTTTATGAGGTTTTTTAACATTAATATAAGTTCCCCCAGCCTGCCTATGGTCCCCCAGTGGCTAGAAATGGTGATAGGTGTAAACAGAGCCCTGGGTATTCTGCTCTGGCTTTGAGAAAATTAAAGCTTAGATGGGCCGATCTGGACTCTTACCTCCCCTTTTTCTGCTTTGCCCGCCCAGATAATTTGGTTAAGGCAACACCCCCAGCCCCCCTTAAAAGCTACAGACTCAGAAATGGCACGTCCTAAGGAAAACTCATTGTGGGACTAGCTCTAGTGGCTGTAATTCTGCACCAAGGCTGATTTTTGGGAAAGAGACTTCAGATACAGTATTAGGGGACCACTAAGGTGTATATAAAAGACACTTCAGATACAGTATTAGGAGACCACTAAGGTCTATATAAAAGAGACTTCAGATATGGTATTAGGGGACCACTAAGGTGTATATAAAAGACACTTCAGATACAGTATTAGGGGACCACTAAGGTCTATATAAAAGACACTTCAGATACAGTATTAGGGGACCACTAAGGTGTATATAAAAGACACTTCAGATACAGTATTAGGAGACCACTAAGGTCTATATAAAAGAGACTTCAGATATGGTATTAGGGGACCACTAAGGTGTATATAAAAGACACTTCAGATACAGTATTAGGGGACCACTAAGGTCTATATAAAAGCATCCAAAGAGCACCATGTCATGGGACCTTTAATTAAAAACTATAAAATATACTTTACTTTCTATTACAAGTGGCTATGCATTTATAATATGAGGGATGTTACACAACTGCAGGATATATATATATATATATATACATACAGTATATGTTATAAAGAATATGATATAATATGTATATTTTCCGTGTTGAGAAGCGAGCTGGACTTAATTGCGGCGACTGATTGCATTTCCCCTCTGATAGCCCGCTGCTGCTAGGCTAATCACTGCCGTGCTCTGTGATCCTAGTGGTATGTTGTGGGGTGGCATGATGTGGAAAATGCTGGTGGTGGTGATGGTGGTCGTAAAGAATAAGATGGCGTGATGATGATTAGAATGGTAATCAGCTACTCTCTGAACTGGTTCAGAAATGAAATATGCTTGCAGCATATTACGACTCCACATGAGGTCATATTATGAGTCCAGTCAGACTCAGTGATTAGCATCTACTTTTGGGGACTCCTCCTTCTGGGTCTGCTTTCTTTCCTGTGGCTCAATGGCGCACTCTGGTGGCTGTTTTCTCTTCTTCTGTCCTTTTCATAAAATGCAGGGTTCATATCATCATCAGGGTGCCTCATCTGTTTTGTCTTCAACAACTTGATTTATGGCATCGCTCTATTCTCTCTTCTTGCATTATGTGTACACTGTGGGCATGATGATGATGATGATGGCCCTTGCTGTGCTTATTACCTTTTCTTCCATCTTTCCTGGCATGACAAACACATTTTTAAATGGACACCTTTCATTACTGGTGTCCTGGAAAAGGTTTTTTTTTCCCCCGCAGACTTTTACTTTGGCTTTTCTTGCAGCAAATACACCCGAGTTCAAGGTTGAGGAGTCGACCACTGACCAGTCCTCTGGCTTAACAAACTCCCCAAACACTTCTAGTGGAGTGATTGTCAATACTGCAAATCCTGCAGACTCTGACCCAGAAGGGGGATCTGCTGAAGGAGCTTCATTCGCGCATCGATCACTCAACCCTTTTATTGAATACATCAGTGGAGCTCGCCCTTCTACAGCCCTCCCTGAAGATAACAGCCGTGGTATTATCTTTCCTCATAATGACAACTACTCCTCTAAAGAGCACTCTGTTGTCCGTCTACAAATAGATTTAGAGCACCCTCAGATCTCTAGTGCTTTGCGTTCTCAGGATCCCTTAATCACTGGGCACTCATTTTCTTTGCTGCCTGATTATGGCCTGAGTACTATCAAATTATCCAAAACAAACATAATTGAAGGAAATACCCCAAATACCTCTCAGAATCAAACTGACAGTAGGATTGAAGATGGTGTGAACATCTCGCCACGTCCTGACTATGAAGAGGAAGCCCGGACGAATGGACATAAAGAAGACCTCAACTCCTCCTCAGACACATCTTTCTTTGATTCTAAAGGTTTGACTTTTTCCCTTCCTAATAATTCAGAGCAATCCAACACAGGCTGGCCAGCAGAGGGAAGTGGATCCGGCTCTGGCTTTTACAGCAACAGGCTCAATCAGGAATTTGATGAAGTCACTACAGTCACGACTGACCTTTCTACCGTTCCCAATTTAACTAACTGCTACAAGGTGGATGATAATGGGAAAAAAAGTAGATCAACATGCATTAAGATGAATAGTGAAACAGATACAGGTGATACAGATGGGGCAGGAAGCAAAATAAGTACCAAGAAAGAGTGTGTAACAGAGGCAGAGAAGGAAATGGAGGAGAATGAAAGTGAGAGTGGTAAGGAAGAAGAAAAGATAGAAGGAGAAGGAGGACACAACGCTGGGAAAGTGGATGGTGGAACAGATGAGAGTGCCAGACAGCCTTATAGTACAGCTGACAGGGACATGTTGGAAGAGAAAGCAGGAGAAACTGAAGTTGAGACTGTAGTAGGAATGGAAACATACACTGAGACCGGCAGTGGGAATGAAAGTGAGTCCAATTTTCAAGTTTTTCGCTGGCCTGAGGACATCAGTGGTTCTGGAGGAGCGGATGCAGAGGGAAAACAAAAGAATGTCAGCAATAATAAAGAAGTCGTCACGGCTGTAGGTGACCAGGAAAGTGGTGAAAAGGGGGATGGAAGGGAAGACGCCAATGAAGAAGGTGTATCTGGAGGAAGAGATGGTCTCCAGCTGTCTGTCAGTCTAGATAAACTTACAGCGGAGTTCCCACTGTTTGGCAGCAGCGAGGAAAGCAGCGATGGTGATGGAAGTGATGAGGAGGGTGGAAGCATAAGTCCTGACAGTCACGTTGTTGGGGCTAACAACAAAGAGGTGGACGGTGAAGGTAAAAGAAATGGTCTGGGCAATGAGGAACACATCAAAGGAGGTGGTAAAGAGGGCAGTGATGCAGCTGTCATTGGAGAGAGTTTGCAGCAGCTCTCAAGCATGGAGGGGTTGTTGTTTGGTGCTGCAAGAAGACCCCTGTTGGGGCGTCCTGTCCCCCTGCCCAGACTGACAGAGGGCAACAAGGCCACAGAGGAGGAAATAGAAGGTAAATGTTACTCAATGCCCAGATTTTCCTCAGTTCTGCCTCTCTGTAACAGAATAAGCATGGGCAGTTTAGTTTTCTTCCCCTCTCACATACTTCTGTCCTTTCACATAAGTGCTAAACTAAAATGTTTGAGTTTGGTTGCGCCATAATCACTTAATAGACATTAAACAACACAACTCTGTTATTGCTAGTGGAAACATAACACTTAAAGCTACAATTTTCAATATTTTGATATAAACAGAGGATGAAGTGGCTGTATGTAATGTGAAAAGCGTGGGTCTTTGTGATGAGCACGCACAGAATTAGCACCCAACTCTGGCGTTCTCCTCAGCTCTACGAGGAATTCAAACATCTCTCAGCTCAGTGATTTGATGGTCCGTTCCGCAACAATCAACCTCGTCTTACAGCCGCAGCAGGCAGCTGTTTTCTGCCAAAACAGATCTGATTGTATGCTACCTGCACCCCACTACTCACTACAGAACATATTGGAGCTGCTGAAAGCCAGATTTCCCCCAGAAGTTGGCAGATACCAAATCAAAGCTAAAAGGAAAGTGAATATTGGATTTAACACAGCAGACCAACAAATGCAAATGTTATACAACTATATATCCTTTTTATAAGGTGTCAGTGTTGTGTTTACACCTGGTTTTGCTGCCCTTAAGTGGCAAAAAACAAACTATAAATGATTTAGGTGTGACACATCATTTCTCTTTGTAAAGTTTGAAGAGCAGTTTGAATCACCGCTGTGATCAAAGCTAGAGTGAAATATGTTGTTATGGACTGCTTTTGTTTTCAACACATACCTTTTTCCTCCCTTCAGCAAAGCACCTTTTAACAACAGTTTTAGTGCTATGATATATAATATATGCTGTATATATACTCTTTATAAATACTATAAATACATCATAGTGTCAGGTGCGCACTTGGTCATGGAATCATTGATATATAAACTAACTTGAAATTAAAATCGTCATACTGACATGATCTTTGTGTCTTGTTTCCCTCTATCATCTGTGCTTGTCGACACTCCCATTCTCTACCACTCTCTCTGTTTTGGTCTCTCACCCACCCCGGCCCTCCTTCCTCTGCCCCTCCTCTCCCTCAGAGGGCAGCAACAGCAGCCACGAGTCTTGGGTTGGGCTGGTCGCAGGTCTGGAGAGGGAGAAGAGGACAGTTGTTCCTCTGGCTGTCGTCTCCACTCTCACCATCCTCTGTCTGCTGGTGCTGGTGGGCATACTGGTCTACTGGAGGTACACACACACACACACACACACACACACACAAACACAAGTGTCTTTTATTGACATTTGTTTCCATACTATGTAACAAACAAGAAACAAAGCCATTCTTAATATGAGTGACAGCAATTCACACACAGTAAAATAGAGTCACCGAAAGAGAACCACAAAAAAAAAAAAAAAAAAAAAAAAGAATCCCCCTCCCCCGTATCCAGGCCCCAACTCTTAACCAAATGTTCACTCCAAAAGGCTTTAAAGGTTCACAGCGACTGAGCTCCACATCTCTATCGTTGACTCCTTCACCCCAAGGACAGGGGCTGGCGCTAGCTTTACATTTCCCGTGTACTTGACTTTGATTCTGATCTGTTTGTATCACAGAAACTGTTTCCAGGTGGCTAATTTCTACCCAGATGACAGTGCGTCACCTAAAGTCATATCAGCTCCATCTACACCCCTGCTGCTGGCCACAGGTAACACACACGCACACTCTTAAAGGATTTCCTTTGGACGTGATCATTGTGATCATCAAACACCGCTGAGCCGCAACGCTAAGCACACTTTGGTTCACTCTTTTGTTGCAGACGGTCACGAGCCGCTGTCGGTGAAACAGTTTGTGAAGCATGTCATGGAGCTGCACACCACCAACACTTTCTCTAAGGAGTTTGAGGTGTGTGGAATGTCCATTCTTATGGGATTAGAGTTCAACAAAAATGTCTTAACTTTCTTCTTGAGCGAAACATAAACAGCCTCAAGGTAGTTTGGAAAAAGATAGTGGTGGACAGTTGGGAGACAAAGGTTTAACCAGCATAAAATAAAGGGATTTCTTAGTTCTAGTTCATATGCGTAGGTTGCCAGTGCCTCATCGTTCACAGCTCCTTAATGCTGCTCCATATCCCTATTAACATCATCTTCTATAGGGATATCATTCTGCACGGTGATAATGTGTATTATGCTGCAATGGTTTGGAACTAACCATGGCAGTGCTACTTGGTCCCAGACTCCAAATTCAAATATGCAAACACATCAAACTGAACACACAGCTTCAAATTTGATATGCAGGTTTTAGATTAAAAACATCTTCCTGTCACAAGCTTTCAGGCTTCTACTGAATTTGACACAGTGCTTTAGAAATGTCTCATGTGGAGTATTGACTTATATTAAAGTGCTCATATTATGCTCATTTCCAGGTTCATAATTGTATTTAGAGGTTATATCAGAATAGGTTTACATGGTTTAATGTTCGAAAACCACTGTCTGTTCAATCTTTGTTGGGAGTTGCAGTAGCTAGGTAAGGACTACTAGCCAGTCAGAAGCAGAGAATAAGGGCGTGCCATGCTATCAGCTAGCCGAGCATTATAACGTGTGTTAGAAAGTGACGCGGTTTGTCACAGAAGTAAAGGCTGGACTACAATACAGCTGTTTGGAGCAATATGTGTGAACAGTGTTTTCTGTTGGAGATGGTAAGTCCCTTTTGTGGGGGGAAGGACTTTGGGCTTTCTCACTTGGTAAACCTATAACATGCACACAAAAAAAGATAACACAATGAAAGGAAAGGATATGAGCACGTTAATGTATTTTAGAAGAGTTTGTGGATGAGTTTGAATAGATACTGTACATCTGCATGACGTTTGTCACCTGTTTCCTAGCATGAACCTCCTGAGTAACACACACACACAGAGAATTATTGAAGTTTACTCCTTCCGTGTAATTGTGAGTGTGCTTTCCCCCATTTTGGTCCAGTTTTGCTGCCTTTTCTATAGCTGCTGTAACAAACCTACATTTTAAATCAGTTGAAAACCAGAGGCTATATTGATTTTTAAATACACACAAGCTTTTCAGGTATTTAGCACAATCCAAATTATGCCTTACAGTCATATGTTTACAGTGTAGAATAATAGGCCATGGCTAACACGGTTGAAAGCTAAAAGCTCAGTTGGGATTATCAGCGCAATACCTACATGGCACACCGCCTCTCTGTGTGTATCTGAACCCCATATTCCTGTACCTGCACTGACTCCCTGTCTGTCTGTCTGTCTGTCTGACTGTCATTTTGTCTCTCCCCCCCGACACTCCTTTCACCCCCTCCACCACCATCGTCCTGCTTTCTGCATCCTCTCCACCCTCCATTAGATTGTCAAAGAATCCTATGAGGTAAGGCACCTACAGTATCACCCCTCCCCAGTTGCAGATGTGTGGTTTTCTTTTCCTTTCATTACATCTAGTTGATTGTCCAAATAGGAGTTTGAGTTATTAAGGATTGTCTGAGGCAGAGCTTTCTCTCTGCTGCTGTTCTCTGCTTCATCGGATTGCAGTCTGAATTGGAAGCCAATTTACAGACGTATCTTCAAACTTCAAAAAGGGCCTTTTTCTGTTTTCTTTTCTTTTCACTGTGGACACTTGACTATTGTATTGCAATGTCTACTATAGACAGCTATAGACAGCCATAGAATAAAAAAAAAACTATTTGTCCAGACAAAAAACAGCCACATTGCATGTTCACTCGTTTGACTCCAGTGCTCATTGTGCTTGTTAGCATGTTTAGCTTCCTCTGGGCAACTAACCTAAGTCCCATTTGTGATTTCTATTGTTTTTCAGGAAGTGCAGGCATGCACAGTGGAGATCGGCATCACTGCAGACAGCTCCAATCACCCCGACAACAAAAGCAAGAACAGATACATAAACATACTGGCCTGTGCGTCCCTGTTCAATATGATTACTGTTCATCGTATTTATGTCTCATTGTAAAGTAGTGGTGATTAACTGATTCACCTTTTCATCTCCACAGATGACCACAGTCGGGTCAAACTGTCCAACAGTTTGGACAGAGATGGAAAATGTGGAGACTACATCAACGCTAACTTTGTAGATGTAAGTATGTTCGTGTCAGCCTTGCATGGTAATAGGCAGACTGCCACAGAATAAAGTAGTCCGAGTCGATTCAAAACCAGAAAGCGATTCTCAGTCAGGTTGGTCTTTTCCACCATTGTTAGAAAGGTGCTGTACATTTTGCATCCAGTGTTTTCTTTGACCACACAGCGGTTTTACTCCGCAGGGTTATGAGCGAACGAGGGCGTACATCGCGGCTCAGGGGCCTCTCCGAGCGGGCCGAGAGGACTTCTGGAGGATGATCTGGCAGCAGAATGTTGGAGTTATTGTGATGATCACCAACCTCAAGGAAAAAGGACGGGTAGGAGGTCACTCTGCCACTGCTCAAGCCACCAGTCAGACACACAGCACCGGCTTTACTTTAATAACGTCTGATCAATACACACACATCTGGCAATTTGAGCATTCATATTCCTTTAGATCATCAAGCTTGAGTTTTCTAATCTTGTGCTGCTTGTATGATAACATGTCAATTTCATTTTGATGCCTTCTAACTTCATGTTACAATGCTGAACTGTTTCTTAAAGTGTTGTCTCGAGTCAGTGCTCTCTGATCTGTTGGTGGCAATAAGCAGACAGGAAGTGTCTGTTTTAGAAAAACAAATGAGATGAAACCTATGTATTCTTGCTAAGAATCAACTCAAAAAGGTACACTATGGAGCTTTAAGTAATGTTTAAAATGTACAGTATATTAGGCAGGTTGGTAAACCGTTTGAGCTGATATTTGAAATATCTTTTTATTTAGCTGATCTATAGGTATTAAATAAGTATCAACAGATTATTTGGTCACTTCAAGGCTGCAGAACAACCTGTAAAGTTGAACATGTTAGCAAACAGTAGGTTTTTTTACACATCCAGCAGACACCGGAACACTAGCATTCATTTGGAATCTTGTCTGTATCACCTGACAACTGTAAGTCCAATATTGACTCTCGTAGCCGTGTTTGGTCTCCATCAACTCCTGAGGGAAATATCTATCTATCTATCCGCTATGTTCACCAGCTGGTTGCTAGCTTTGTCTTTGGGCCTTTTGGTGCTGGACAGGTAGTGTATGGTGGGTTTATCAAAGCTTTTTGACTGAAATCAGCTGCCTGCTGAAATGTTGCTGGTGAGAGCGATGAGAATCAATCCAAACAGTATAGTTTCTGGCTGTAAAACCTAGACAATGAGCTGAAAGATGATAAAGCGCTCCATGGAGGTGAGGGGATCTCAGCATCTCATTGGTCATATGCTCTTGTTTTATCTTGTCCCCTTTGGACAGACAAAATGTGACCAGTACTGGCCGGAGGAGAACCAGGAAGAATACGGCCCGTACCAGGTGGCCCTGAAAAGCAGCAAGACCCTCGCTTACTACACACTGCGGACATTCACTGTTAGAGATACCACAAATAAGGTATGTCTCACTCACTCACACACACACACACACACACACACACATACACACACACACTCTCTCTCTCTCTCTCTGTCTAACAGAGAGTTTGGTATTCGGTTCCAACCCAAATTTAATCTGTTTAATTTTCAAATTTAAAAGCACCTGCTTTGTAATAACACTCTCTGGTGTTCCAGGTTTCTCAGAGGAGAGTTGAACACACCGTCCTCCATTACCACTACACCCAGTGGCCAGACATGGGCGTCCCAGAATACACTCTGCCTGTCCTGTCCTTCATCAGAGGATCCTCCCGGGCGCGGACACAGGAGATGGGACCCGTACTGGTACACTGCAGGTAAACTCTGTGTGTGTGTGTGTTTTGTGTGTGTGTGTGTGTGTGTGAGTGAGAGAGAGAGGGAGAGTGTGAAAGATTCCTCTTTAATTTTGAAGGGAGCTACTATTTCTAATAGGGCATATACTGAACCTATGTATTTTACATGTGATGTGTGTCACAGTGCCGGTGTTGGAAGGACCGGAACCTACATAGTGATAGACAGCATGCTGCAGCAGATCCAGGATCAGGGTACGGTGAACGTTCTTGGTTTCCTGAAACATGTCCGAACGCAGAGGAACTTCCTGGTTCAGACGGAGGTATACAAACATAGACACACACACACACACTCAGTGCTGTTCTAGATGTCCGTCCAGTCAATCCTTACTGAAAACATACTGTCTCTTTGTTTGCCTGTAGGAGCAGTACGTGTTCATCCATGACACTCTGGTGGAGGCCATCTTGAGCCGGGGCACCTCGGTGACCTCTGACCTCCTCCACACTTACGTGTCTGACCTTCTAACCCCCGGGGCGTTAGGCAGGACGCGCATGGACAAACAGTTTAAGGTATAGCATGTTTTGTGTTGCTTATTTAGGCATTTAACCAACACTATGGTCATATTATTATCACACAAGTGTTTGTACATGTTAACTGTTGTAATTGTAATTGTTACGTTTCAGTTGATCAGTCAGCGTCAGGCCAAGCACGCAGACTACAGCACCGCCCTGAGAGACGGCAACGCTGAGAGGAACAGAGCCAGAGCTCTGATGCCTGGTAAGCAGAGATGTTGAAGGTTTACCATTTCATCCACAGCCTGTTCAAAAAAGACACATGGTCGCATCCTTAAGTCAGTGGTAGATACGCCACCATATGGACTCTTGTCTCTGTGTTTCTCTATAGTGGAAAGATCACGAGTGTCTCTGACCGCTGCCGAGTCCAACTCCACTGGGTACATCAACGCCTCCTACGTCATGGTAAGACAATGGGATTGTGTTGGTACCGTTTTATTAAAGGGCACTTTCACAGTTTTTTAAGACATCAACAAAACTATTGCTGTAGGGTTTTTCTGCTGCTGGTGTTTTCACAGGGACATCACCACAGTAAGGAGTTCATACTGAGCCAGACTCCTCTGAGCAGCACGGTGGCAGATTTCTGGAGAATGATCTGGGAACACGGCACACACACTGTTGTCTGTCTGCCAGACACACACTCTCAGGTATCTCTTTTTCACACACACACACACACACACACACACACACACACACACACACACACACATTACAGTAAGAATAACTGTATACAACAACACACACTCTTACATGTTTTCCTGTTTATGTCAGAGTGAACAGGGGGAGTCTTGTGTTTACTGGCCCAGTAAAGACCAGCCAATGAGCTTTGAGGGTTTCACTGTGTCGTACTCGGGGGAGGAGCAGGTGTGTCTGTCCAATGACGAGAGACTTTTGGTGCAGGACTTTACAGTGGACTCTCCAGAGGTAACACACACAGTATACTGTGTTTTACTGTACATATACATTTATAAAGTCTCACACATCTCACTCCCTCCTTCTGTTTTTTCCGCCTCAATGTAGAACAATTATGTGTTGGAGGTGCGTCAGTACAGCGCCGCCTGCTGGCCCAACCCAGACAGTCCCATTAGGAACTGTTTTGATCTGGTCAGCACAGTCAGAGAGCACAGCAGACATTCAGACAGACCCACAATCATACACGATCCGTAAGTACACCATAGATGGGATCATTCACTTTGTTCATTTTTTGCAATGGTAAATCTGTTTGTTCATTCTTTGCAAATCTGTGTGTGTGTGTGTGTGTGTGTGTGTGTGTTTGTGTGTTTGTGTAGGCTGGGCGGTGCTACATCAGGGCTGTTCTGTGCCCTGACCACCCTGTCCAGTCAGCTAGAGGAGGAGGGAGCTGTAGACGTCTACCAGGTGGCACGGATGACCAACCTCATGAGGCCCGGTGTTTTCAATGATTTAGTAAGTACACACAAAATACTCTCTTACAGTAATGCTTCCATTTATCTCCGTCAACACTTGACAATGAGCTGAGCAACTTCACCTCAGCCATTTACCAATGACATTCTTAAGAAGGAGCTGGTAAGGGGTGTTTTATTGTAATAACAGATGGTTCAGTCTTAAAGCTGTGTTCTGCCCCCACAGGAGCAGTACCAGTATCTGTATCGAGCTGTGCTGAGTGTGGTGAGCAGCCAGGAAGACCAGAGAGCCCTGCAGAGTCCAGAAACCAACGGATCAGTACCACTGGGACAGACAAACATCGCTGAGAGCCTGGAGTCACTCATGTAGACACAAGCACAAACAACACACAAACATGCCACATACACAAAAATATGCATCACACACACACACACACACACAGACTGAGTGCTGTGGTGACTGAGGTTTAGTCTGACATGAGATGAGAGAATAAACACCATAATTTCTGTGTCTGTGGTTCATAGCTGGGTCCGCTGAGCATGTGGCCGGTTTAGACAGGTCATTAAAAGTGATGACCTTTACTTACTGTGTCACACTGTCAGCGTTAGCATGCACAGCAGCTACCAGACACAGAGCTTACCCCTGATGTTTAACCCTCATGTCAGACCCAGTGACCATCCGGCCATGATGTGACTCATCCTTTAAAAGGGCAAAGGTACCACTTTCTAATAAGGCACTGCTTATAACAGATTTCATTTCAGTTATAATTGGTTAACACATAATGTACTCATGCTTCTTAGACCAGTTATATGTATTTAAATAAACAATGTTTGTGTTGCCAGGTTGTTAAACCCCCTTTGAATGGTCAGATAGTTCTTTTTGGAAAAGGGCTTTGGAAGATTGGAAGATAGATTAATACAAAAATAGTCTTTTTCCATCATCACTTATGACCTACTAGAACCTACCTAAAATGAATTTCTCTTTTCATTGGAAATATTTTTTCTTAATGATGAAAGGAGTCAGCTGTTTAATTCCAACAACAGACCTACCTTAAAATTCTTAACTTGTCTATTTTAGTCTTTCGTTAACATGTATTTCTTTGTTTAGTGGTCTCTTTGCCTTTTTCATCACTCTGTCTTCTAAAAGACAGAAATAAATAGGAATAAAAATTGAACTTGGTAAACTGGCAAATCAAACTTTATATATTAGATGCAAATGATAGAAGTAGAACAAGATGACTTCAATGTTAAAAAAGGGAAATGATGCATTCTCCTAAACTTTTGTTTTCCTACACATTAACCAGCAGATTTTGGGGCTCAAACTACCACGTATCCTTATTAAGAGGAATATTTCTGAATAACCAAAATCTCTTAAGGCCTCACTAGTGACACTTAATTGACTGCTGTTGAATTTCTCTGTTCATGTCTTGTTGCCACTGGCTCCATGGTCTCTGGTTCCCCGTGCCTTTTGTAATTCATGTTATTGTACTTTAAACCTGCTTTGATACAAAACTGTGTGACTAATATGCCAAAATAATGAGCTTCATGTTTTTGTTTTGTTTTTCTCTTGCGGAGTGGGGAAACATGCCATTGGATGTTTTGTAAAAGATGCAATCCACACAAAATCTATCTTTTTGAGTATCATCACAGACATTCCCTGTGAACCTGATAAGTCATGAACTAGCAATTATTAGAATCGGAGACAGTTGCCATATTTTTGCAAACATTTAGTGTCAAGACAAATCAGTGGAAAGAAGCTAAAAATACTGATTTTCTGTTAAACCTTTGACAGCACAGGCAGACAGAGAATGGAATTCAGAAGCTGAGACTTCCTGTGCGTCCCTGTGCCACTAGCTATGACTGTTTTCAGTCCGGCTGTTTACATTGTGAACAATCAACCTCTCAATCACTTTCAAACAATGCTGCCGCTTCTATCTGTGCCTGTTTTGCGTCCACTCCGTACCATTTATTTAGCTCGGGTGGGGAAACAAAATGGCACAAATCATAGAGGCTGCTGTTACTGAGCCAGACAGCGATTCAAACCAGGTCTAACCATTATGTCGGAACTCTTTGTGTAAATATCCCTAAATACATCATAAGGCCAAATGATGTATGTTTATAATGTATCTCTATATATTTTCTATTTTACTATATAAAAGAAGGGATTTTCTAGTCATTTACACATATACAGTATAACTCTGTGGATTTGATTTGATCAATTTATCCTGGATATATTGATTATGTTCATAGTTTTAATGGAATGTTATCTCTTTTTATCTTTATGATTAAAGTAGCAGCTTAATGTCTATACCTTCATCTCCAGCCATAAACTGGTGCAGTATGTAAATAGCAACAGGTTGAAGCGACACTGTTTAAGATTGGTTTCCAAACTTGTTTATGATTTTAAACTTCTTTCTTTTTCCAGGAGGGGAAAAAATAAAATGTTCTTGTTTAGACCAAACTTTTCTTTTCTTTTTTACCTTCATTCTTTTAAACCGTCTCAACACATCAATACACAGAACAAACAGGATTACAGATGTACCATGCTTTTATTTATATTATAATACATTGTATTGCATTGTCTCCCCTGATCAAACCTGTACATTACATGATAGTAAAGACCATGAAAGGTTAACAAAGATTAAGTCAAAACCAAAAATATATATTTCTATGTAATCATATTATTTGTCATGACACATTATATTGTAGCAGTCACATAAGATAAAGTGTATATAGTGCATTAAGAATAAACCTTGGTATGCAGTGAGAATACGAGTGCCCACCCTGGGTGGAATATTATTTTTTATTTTAACTTTCTGTAGAACTGCCAATCATTTCAACCCTAATAAGATCCCCATCCTGCCTTTACTTTACACTCTGCATGGATATAACTTCCCTTTTTATTTGATGTCTCAAGGCTGGCTTTATATTTGGGGTATGATTTTTACTATCTTGCTGACAGATGTTTTGCTTAGCCAGACCTTTAGTTTGAATATAAAGGGGGTCTGGACACAGCAGATGGCAGCCATGATGCCGTAGGCTTCGTTTTAAGGGTTAACATTTTAATCTAATACCAATTTTCACCCTCATGTCTCATTGTACCATAAGTACATTTTGAGGGGCTCTGACATGTTTTTTTCCCAGAGCTTCATAAAACAGTACTTAGTTTTAAACTCAATCTGCATGAGGATCAATTGGCAAACATTTATCTAGACCTTCATCACAGAGAAATGAATGGCAAAATTATTCCAGTGTGCAAGTCCACCAATATCCTAATTTAAAACACAACATCTTATTTTTTTCTGATAATATCAAATTACTATGGCAATGAGTTCACTGTTTACAACATATGTTGACCATATCAACTTTCCAATGCCTTCTTCAGTGTTCACACTACCGGTCTACTACGAAGGCTAAAAATGGTTTTATAATCTTTTCTTATTTTTGACATAAAGCAAAGCCATTACAACTCATTGGGGTAAATAGACCCCGAGCAACAGCCTATCACCCATGGGTCTTTTGCTTTTGCTGTATATGATTTTGTCAGGGAAACAAACAAACAGATTATTTTCCATTTCACTCTTTGTGAAAACCAGTGGAAGCCATTTTTCTTTGGAAACGTTTGGAGTGAAGCTCAATCAAGCCTCCCCTGTATTAATGTCACGGATTATACACAATCATACTGTACTTTGATAAAATAAAAAAATACACAGCTACGAAATAAGTATTATGGCACATAAAAATGTTAGCATCAAGGACACTTCAGCTGAGAAAACCAGATCAAATCTTGGTGTCATCCTTCTCCCCGTGCTATCATGACAATATTCTGTCATCTGTCATATTCTGACATATCAGTTGATGTCCTTTGTGACAATACATATTAATAACCCTAAATTCTCAAATAAAAGCCATAAAACAAAAAAAGGACACGGTGACAAAAAATGCTATTGCTCTTTACTATATTACATTGGCTGCCACTTTCTCAAGCAACTGTTAGGAAAACGGCACACTGTTTTCCTTTTTCAAAATAAAAGCCTTCCAAAGAAGTGAAGGGATTCTGCCCCGTTTATGTTCATAACCTTTTTACTTAAATATATGGTTAAAAACATAGTTATAAATTGGAGAAGTTACGATTCTGATTCTCTCTTAAGCTGAGGTAAATAAAACCCCAGGGCCACTATTTGAGAATTGATGGTGTACATTTGTTGAATAACTAAATATTACATGATAAATAACACAAAAGCAAAGTTAAAATATGTTATCTGGTGCAATACACTGAGTGCAAATGCAAGTATTACAGGCAAGAAAATACTTTATACTGTATATAATTTTGGTAAAATAGCCACAGTCTCTAGTTTACCTAAAATGCTACAGCACCACAACTTCCACCTGTTTCAAGCTCATGATGAGAAACTGAAAATGACCAGAATCCCTTTTTGAATTGTCACATTTCTGTAAAATCACTTATGGAGAGATGAACTCCAGTCATAAATAAAACCTAGTTGACCTGTAATTTTGTTTGGAAAAAATGTCCTCTCTAGATAGACGCTACGGTGCTCTGTAGCATTACAATATAATGATTCATAACTTGTCATAATGACTACAAACAGAAAATGATTTATACCACTTTAAAATATTAAATTTAGCACATGTTAACAACAATACAGAGGGAAGTGACAGCTCAAAATGTCGAAAAAAACAGACACTGTTGCTCTTTTTACTCTTTGTAAGAATCTTTAAAAAAAAACTGAATCAAATCCTCACTGTGAAAGGTATGTTGTTAACAAGAGATAATATTAAAGCACTGTATTAGGTTATGCTCTCTGTTCTTTGTCATTTTGTGTGTGTGTGTGTGTGTGTGTGTGTGTGTGTGTGCGTGCATGCGTGCATACTCCTACAAGCTGTGTCGTTCTCTCCTCTTGTCTGCATCCTTAGTTTCCCTGACAACCCTGTTGGACACAGAGGAGAAATTAGACAGCAGTACACTGTGTGTGTGTGTGTGTGTGTGTGTGTGTGTGTGTGTGTGTGTGTGTGTGTGTGTGTGTGTGCGTGCGTGTCCGTGTCCTTACAGAGTTAGTTCGTCTGCGTTTCCAGCAGTCTGGGTTGAGTCTTTTCTGTTCATCTGCAAGGGCTTTGGCCTCTATGGTGAATGTCCGCCGCTCCTCACTTCGCATTTTCTTCCACTGCTCCCCAAGGAGGACGCTGATTGCTCTGACACACACACACACACACCACATATTACATTACAATAAACATTTAAATGCATCATGGCTTCACAACACACATGTAGACACAGAGCACACCTACCTGTTGTCCTTGCCTGGGTACATCTGTGTGTACTCCACCCTAAACTTCTTGGCAAACAGCATGAAGGCGTTCATTGGCCGCTTGCACCTATTGGGCGTGGCATTATTACTTCCTGCTGTGCTGGCTTGTTGGCTTTTGGTTGGCTTTTGACGAGGAGAGTGGGAGTGACCGGGACTCGGGGTGTCTGCAGGTTTTAGGCAGATCCACAATCGACAGGTTAGCTTTTTATTTTTTAATATGTAGTATACTATATAAAATGTTTCCTCAACCTTGCTCTTTTTTGTAAAGTGTGTTTGTTTTTTGCAAACTAATTGATGCCTGTAGCCAATGTATCTGCTTATTCACACAGTTGAGTATTTAAAGATTTGAATTACAGTACCTTGTAATGTGTCTCTATCTGGAGACACAGCTCCTCCGCTGGACTGCGAGGTGCGCCGCCGTCTGGCCATACTGCTCAACACGTACACCGCAGAGGAGTCCAGAGGAGTGAAATCATAACTAAGAAAGACAGGCGTATAAAAAAAAAAAGTGTTTCACACACACATGAACTTATCTGCTGATCGGCCTTTTGCTGCTTCAGGTTTAGAAGAGGTGCCTATTTCACCTCTTGAATGTGTCAAAGACCAGTGAGTCATCGGTGTGTTTGGCATCTCTGTGTCCTGGAGGAAGGCACACATCTCCCACCTCCATTTCATAGCACGGTATCCCATAACGCACCACGGTCAAGCTTGGGTGAAATGAAGTCCACCCTAACAGAAAGTAAGTAAGTAAGAGTGTAATTAAATCGATATGTTGTTTTCAACAGTTGCCATGTTTTCTCATCCTCATCACTCCTACCTTTGTTTTTGACGTAGAAGGGGTGATCAAGTTGGCACCTGGCGGTCATGGGGGCATGTTCAAATGCCCCAGGGTCAAAGGTCAGCTGTAGGACAGCCTGACCAGACAACACAATCTCTGAATGCTCCACCAGCTGCAGACCCTCAGAGCCATAACTCTGCATAAGAGCAAGCAGTGCGTTTACTCATTATGTACAATTACTGTATTCCCGTTTTCTTCCACTTAAATGATACAGATTGCTTCTGCTGCCATTGTTAAATACACAACACCATTGAGAGCAGGCCGGACACACTGCATTAAGGTGGACACCAAATTAAAAAAGTGCATAGTGCATTCTTGCATAATGCACCTTCAGAGATCTTGGTTGTTCCTCATCACCAGAGTCTTCCTGGGCAGAGTCCAGTTCCTCGACGTCCTGCCACTCCACATTAGAGCCGCAGTGGAAACGCAGATGAGTGCCTGATGACAGAGAATAGCTGCTCTGAGATATAAACAATAATCTCACATGTATGTCTTCCCAACAGAAGGGAAAAACAAAGCAATCACCCAATGTGAGGTGGCGGCAAAAGTGATTCTACCTTTGAGAAAGCAGTGCCAGACAGTGGGTGGACAGGAGAAGCTCCAGCCCATGTCTTCGTCATCAGACAGAGAGGATCTGGTTGACACTGCAGAACCACATTCACTGCTCTTCTGTGGAAACATGACTCATTGTCAGGCACATGTCAGGATTTAGCAGCTACCCATAAGCCACAAAATGTATGTTTGTACAAACAGCAGCAGCTCATTATTGACACACAGCTTTCTATGGCACATGGCTGGAGAGGAGTCAGTTTCAGTAAGTTAAAACCATAGACTGTAAATATAGTGGACGTAGCAACAGTCATTGGTTTGTGGACTGCAGTTTTGAAGCCAGGGTTTGGCAATTTGTCCGTTGCCAGCTTGTTTTTGTTTTTTATTGCAGGATGTGACGAATTTTGGACGTTGCAGATTTTCAGCTGGCTGAAGCGAGTCATCGGGTGTAGTTTTACTTGTGGTTAAAAAGGGACGTCCAGGTACTGCCGCAATTCATCTGAATGTACGGCAGTACACCGAAAATTGGGAGACTTTCCCTTAACTTACCAGCTAAAGCTAGATAGCAGGGTGAAAGTTTAACATACAAAGACAACACCCAAAAACAAGTTCAGGTCTGGTTAGCATAGCTAAGCCTCTGTTATGATTGACAGGTCGGCCTGTAGCCACGCCCCTAAAGCATCCCCAGCTTTATTGTCTATTTTAAAATAATTGGGACCATAATTTACATAAACTCATTGTTTATTGAGTTAAAATCAAGTGAGAGGTGGGCTTGTTGTCCCATAGACTTCCATACAATCAGACTACTTATTGCAACCAGTGGAGTCGCCCCCCCCTGCTGGAAGTTACAATGCAGGTTTAAGGCAGATTCTGCATTGGCTTCACTTTTCAGACCCGAGATTTCGTTCATTATTTTTTACAATCTATGGTTAAAACATAATAAAAGATCCTTTTTTTGTTCTCCAGATTCTGTGTTCACATTAATGGCAGTGAAGCATAAACATGAGCTCTACCCTGCTGCGCCGACGCTCCCTGCCATGACCTGTGGAGGCCGACAGGGTGCTGCTGGGGTGAGGGGGAGGAGGCCGAGAGTAGGAATGTAGATTGCTGCTAGCCCTGGAGAGGCAGACCGAAGAAGAGCTGAAAATGACACAGGCTTGTGAGTGGAATGGAGGCTGTGAGTGCGTAGCACAAAGAATCCAAAGACCTGTAGTAAGTCATGTAGGACAGAATGACACAGGGCAGTTGGTAGGGCCGGTGTAATGTGGTAGATCTAGAAGAAGTGGATTCTTGTAATATTGAGGTTGAGGGCTTCAAAGCTAGGTTGTAGCTAGCCGAGGTCATTTCCTCAGTTTTTTTTTTACAATCTGAGGAATAGTTTACATTCTACAATAAGATACAAATTACACGTTTTAAGCCTTATTTTGATATTTATTTTAGAGTCAAAGTTTTTAGATTTGACATTTTAAATCAAAAATATAAATTCACCAGAATGATGTTCCTATCACTAAGAGGCAGGATTTGAAACTAATGAAATAGTTTAATTTAACTAGTGAAATAGAATTGTACAAAAGGATTTTTTAAAATGTATAGAACATATATTTAGACAGTTAAATGACTTACAGACTTGTTATAAGTTAGTTGTGTTTATTTACATCTGTAACATGGTTGAGGAGACACATTGCAACCATATATAATCTGTTATATTCCTACTTCATGAGTGTTTCAGAAGGAAGCACAGGTACCTGCTGTGAGGAGAGTCTTGCAGCAGTGGGCTCTGAGGCCCAGTAGCGATGTGAGCCAGCTGAGTCAGCCAGTGTGTGTCAGGAGGCTGGGGGTGTGCACGTCGCTCCTGGTGGGACACACCCACGTCCACCTGGTAGATGGGGGGGGGGCTGTTGGCTCCGCCTCTTCCTGAACCTGCTGCAAGTCTGGGAGGTCGTCTAGGAGGAGAAACCAAACACTTTCAGAATCAGAATACTTCATTGATCCCTCTCAATTATTTAGTTGCAGTTGCTCACAGTCAAATTCACGGTAAAAAAAAAAGAGTAAGAAAAGAGCGAGTCAATAAGGTTCTTGCAGGTTTCACCAAGTCAAATTTAAGACTTTCAAAGAGCATTATGAATTTTTCATCAAGCAAAGTATCGCTAAACCCGCTCTTCCCCATAGCGGAAGAATAAAATCTGCTTGATGTCTGTGGTACAATCAGAATGCGATATATGTTGCATGTTGGTGTCATGTTTAATATGATTTAAGACCTAGAACACAATAGAACTGCAAATTTAAGACTGTAAGATATAGATAGACTGTAAAATATTGATATGTTAGCTTTGCTAAAGTAAAAAATAAAAAGACTAAAGAGACGTAAAGTAAGATTAGGTTAAAAAGATTGTTTCTAAAACGATTGACAAATTCTATTGTAGTGCAGTGTGAACATAAATAAAGAATAGTGTTAACATAAATACAGCACGAACATAAATAAGTAGTGTGAATATAAGTAGCAGCAGGGAATATTAACAAAGCAAACAAGCTTGAAGCTATTCATCCATGTGCTGTGTTAAGCCCGGTGCGTGCCTGTGTCTCATGTACCGTATTCCATGGAACTGTCACTGGGGGGGAAGCCGGGGGAGGAGGGGAGGCGTTCCTCACAGCAGAGCAGGGATTGGTCTCCATCAGCATCCATCATCACTCCTGAAGGTAAGATCAGACACACGACACGAGATAACAGCGGAGGGAGCCCACTTGGCTAGTTTCACAGGATGTATTTGTTTAAATTTCACAGCATGTTTTTAATTTGTTCATAGATTAAAGTGCCCTTTTATTAGCTATAGGTTAGGTCCACAACCCCCAGTTGAAGACCCCTGGTCTAAACAATTCCTAATTTCTGCTATTCTAACTCAAATATTAGGTATAATTTCCTAAAAATTAGGTTTATTGACCATATATTCCAAATATAAGTGTAAAACTAAATTTAATAAGTTAGTTACGTAGTAGGGACAAAAACTTAAGAAAAAGTTAAAAACATCGATAAAAAAACATCAACTAAAAGTGTAGATTTTCATTTTGATGGGAAGACAACACAAGGGTTAACCTTTATTTATCGATTTGAGAACAGATACAACAAACAGCCTGTCACATTCACACAGTTCCACATTCATACCTGGAATCTGCTCAGTACAACTACAGTCTGATCTGCTGCCACTCAAACAAAAGCTAACACAGCTTATTTTTTTTAACCATTATTTATTCATGGAAGGTTCACTGAGAGGCAGCCTCTCTTTGCAGGAACGCCCTGATCACACTCACACAGTTCCACATTCATACCTGGAAGCTGCCCAGCACAACCACAGTCTGATCTGGGTTAAAGGCCTTGCTCAACGACACCTCGGTAGTGGTGATGAGGGAGGGACAAGCACTGCTCTCTCACTTTCTCCACCCAGATTTTATCCTGTCGGTCTGGGGATTGAACAGGCAACCTCCGGGTCACAAGCTCTCTTCTTTAACCTTTAGGCCCAATATGTCTCCTGTAGCTCTGGACAAGCTTTCCAAAATTAAAAAAAAAACACCTTATGATGTCACAAAGGTATTACGCCCTGGGCTCGGAAACTACACGTTTTAATGGCATGCCTGTTACAAACAGGAGGTTTACGTGGAGTTTGAAGGACGCATATGTTGACCAGGCAGGGAGGGTCTAACAAAAGATGTATATATGAGTGTTTTAAATAAAAATCTAGCCTCATACTAGGGATTCAAAGTCGGGATATCTTAGATTATGCTGCTTTGATTTTTACCATTCCTTTTAATCTGTCTCTTGTAAGTCCCACAACTGTATGGGGTGAAATACTAATTCACTGGAGTACACTTTTAAGAGTTGGGTCAGTAATTATGCAGTACCGGTGCAAGTTAACACTGCAGTCCACTGCTGTGTCGTACCTTTGTGTTCACACTCAGGCTCAGAATGCCGCATGTTGTGATGTTTGGGTTCACTGGAAGGCATAGCTGGGGTCACCGCCTCTCAAACCATGATGTCCACACAGGCTCTGAAACATGCAGACAGTTCAATAACTGTACATACTCTACAGCCAACATTCACTCTAAAATCACACTTTATTAGCATGATAGTAAATGACCAAATTAAAGCATATAGGTAATATATTGTAGGTAGGAAATATAACTTAAAGGTAAACCTTACTGGCATCTGTATCAACATTAGCCATACAGCAGATCAAACTCAAGCACACACACACACACACACACACACACACACACACACACGCACACACACACACACACAGAAACCCAATCCTCCCAATGTATAGGCTATAAAAGGTGGGGTTATATAGGGTAACACTGGGCTAGTTACATAATAATAGCCTATGTTTAGACACATTCTCAAAGCTCCTGCCTACTAACCAGTTCACTTTAACGGATAATGGATATAATTGTAAAAAAATATGTAGAAATATTCCATTTCAAGTATGTCAACATAAGAGCGTGTTATATTTCACAATATTCTTGTCATGTGACTCATTTATTGTTTATAAACTTTAGATCCTGCACGCATGCGCATATACGAGCCCATTCATTCAGAGAAGGGCATCGATAATACGTTTTATGTAATTAGTTCAAAAGAAGAAGAAGAAGAAAGAAGCACGACATTAACTCGCCAGAATACACGGGCCATTATGACAGTATCGACTGTTAATCGACGCTGTTCGTGGCAACGTTTTCTGCACGTCGATAAACTTCGGACGAAGCAACACTGAATGTTATTTTGTTGTCACGAAACAAAAGTGCCGTTTAGCTGAAGTTACGTCGACGAAAACGAGAAAAAGCTTTAGCGACTGTGTTTTGCCGGACACATAAACGACATTTAAGAGTTTCGTGGTGTGAAAACATGGCTAAATACATTAAAATGGACGAGCCATTCTATTGCGCAAATGTAGTTGCAACAAAACAACTCGTCAACAATGAAGCTTCACGGAGAGAGCAGCGAAACTGCATTTAAGCCAAAAATTAAACGTTGTCAGTTTGACATTATTACACGTGTGCCAGGTTCAGGAATAAATCATTCAGTTGGTATATTTACGTCTTAAATGGAACGCTTTAAAACCCATAAATATTTGAATTAACTTATCTCAACTCACCAAAACAGTCGCCTTGTACGGGAAAGAGGGCTGGTATAAACACATTTTCTCCGGCGATCCTATTGGCCAAACCTGATGTTATTCTACAGCTCCTCTCATCCTCATTGGTCAGTTCAGTGCAGCGTCTTCTCTTTATTATGATCGCCACAACAATAAAACATTGGGTGGGTTTAAATGAAAGATGGCTTAACCAAAAGTACCACAGGTGACCTTTAAAAAACATCTAATCTCCTGTATAATTAAAGTATAAAGTAAGGTATACATTAATTAATCTAGTTTATAGATAGATAGTTCTAGAGTAATTACAGTATTTTGTATCAACAAACAATGAATAATCTGTAAAATGTGCTTAAAGTAGATAGGTAAAAAAGAAAGAAACATTATCTCACAAAGCAGATTATGTTATAGCAATTTCAAAGAACTGAAATGTTCATAATACAATATTCACACTCAGAAAAGCATGTAGTGTAGTGCTGGTGTGGCGTGATAAAACAGACCGATAGCCTTCAGCACAATTGGTACACATGCAGTGCAACTAGTACAACAGGTAGTTTAAGTCAAGTAACCTGTTCAAAGACAATGGCCTTCTCTTGTGTTTCAGACACGTTTATAACCCTTTAATTGTGCCCATGTA
The DNA here is from genome assembly GCA_026937815.1 of Etheostoma perlongum. Taxonomy (NCBI): domain Eukaryota; kingdom Metazoa; phylum Chordata; class Actinopteri; order Perciformes; family Percidae; genus Etheostoma; species Etheostoma perlongum. Next base: position 22,929,057 of record CM049393.1, on the reverse strand, counting down.
GAAGAACTGTTACTTTGTAATCAAGAAATACAAGTATACAAGTAAGTAACGGTAAAATAGAGTGGGTGAAACAGAGATGGTCCAATTTAAGTTCCAGTCCCTATATCTTATCAAATACATCCTAATGCACACAAAAAAATGTTGTATTATATATAATAATAATAAATATAATCAACATAAATCAAATAATCAATATGTACAGTACGTGCTATTATATGCTTATTATATATGCTTACATATATATACTGTAGAGTTGTAAGAGTTACCCCAGCATTGGTTTTAAAAAACGAGTTTGAAGAGTTTGGGGGTCAGGAGAGATGCTGGTGGAGCTCACCCTTGACTAGTTGCCAGACCCTCCATTGACAGAAGCAGTGAGTGAGCGTTCACTTCCCTCCAGTGGTCACTGTCAGGAACTGCATCGATGCGGCACAAGTCAAGTTTACATAGCAACATATCTGGTCAATTATTCACAAAAATTAAAATAAAATAAATTATAATAAACAATCCTCAAACCGAAGCAATTTAAATTATATAACAATATAATTATAATATAGTGATCATGTAAATTGTTTTCTAGTGGCCAAAAACTACAATTACACATTCTTAAATAGGAATGTTTATTATTAGTAATTTAAATGGCTTTAATTGGCTTACTATTTACTTGGAGAACATATTAACTAGTCCATGTTGTTTAACCGTTACATTCCTTCTGTTACATATATATTTGACCACCAACTTTAAACCAGAAAATTAAAATATGGCTGTGTGAGTCTACCCTTCATAAAAGTAAAAAAATATTATTTTAGCTGATGTGGTTTATTTTGAAGAGAATAGCCGGAAGTATTTTTCTTGTTAGTCGGCGCGAGCTTGACAATCTTCCTGAGTTGAAGCGCAGCGTTTGCTTAATCCAGACTTTGCCTACATAACTATTTTGACTTTGGTTTTACGTCTCTTCATGTAGCATAAATGCCGAAACTTTTGCAAAAAGCTCTGGGTTTAGTTTCCGCCGGCGTCTGCGTTTGTTGGTAAGTCATAAAAATGTTTTTGTTTTACAAAATTGACGCCTCTCTTTACGATTATTACAGATGTACATGACCGTTACATTCACCCAGCCCAGACTAGCTAACAGTTTCGGTACGGTTACTTAAACCTACTGACTCTGACCTAATAACGCTTCTGACACATTCGTTAGAACAGCAGACTGTGGAACTTTGTGCAGTTGTAGTCCAGGCTACATCCATCCATGCATATCCGTGTTGAGTTTTGTTTCCTGCTTTTAAAACTTCCTCTGCTGGTGTAAAATAAGCAGAAGGGAAACTCCGTTTGATCCTGTGACTTATTCCAGTCAACGTAGTTTGTTTAAAAAATACTTTACGCACTGCTTTTTATAGTTTTCCTAAATTGTGTAAATGAAATTGCAAATGTTTTGTGTAAAATTAGTTTTATTAGTTTGCCCTAGTTGTTTTAGAAAAATAAAATTAGAAAGCGGTGCTTTGGGGACAGATGCACTGTGGCGCATTCACTGCCAACCATACCGCAGTCCATCTCCATGTCTATCTGTGTCTCACTGCGACTGTGCTGAAGACTGCTGACTGCAGTTTAAAGCTCAAACGATTAGTCGGTTAGTCAATGTTTAAACAAAAATGTCCATCCCCCTCTGGATTCATGTGTGGAGTGGCTGCTTTTACTTTGTTTTATATAATATCAAACTGAACATCTTTGGTCTTTGGACTGTTGGTCGGGCTGGAAAATTATGACAGAGATTTTTTTAAATTGTTTTCTGACATATAGACAAAACCATTAAAAGATTTGCTGATTAGTCGATAAAGAATATATAGCACTTACTCGCGGCCTTACTGCAGTTCACTCATCTGAAAAAAGCAGCGTTTTTAACGTTCTACATCCAATTAAGTCAATTCAATTTTATTTATACTATCAAATCATAGCAACAGTTATCTTGAGACACTTTACAGATAGAGTAGGTCTAGACCACACTCTATAATTTACAAAGACCCAACAGTTCTAGTAATTCCCCAAGAGCAAGCAACCAGTGCGACAGTGGCGAGGAAAAACTCCTTTTTAGGGAGAAACCTGGGACAGACCCAAGCTCTTGGTAGGCGTTGTCTGACGGGGCCGGTTGGGGGTGTGATGCACAGTGGCAATAATAGTCACAATAAAGATAATGGAACAGCAACTACAAATGGTCATCATACTACCAATTACAGGAACAAGACTTAAAAAAGCAGCTGAAATGAAAAGAGTTGATGGCCAAGAAGGTCAGAGGTCATAGATCAGGGTTCCCTGATGCACAGGTGGCTGGTATTACAAATATCTACCTCTCTATTAATATATATTCATTTATGTGGTGGGGAATTATTGGCATTGCTGTTATTTCTTCTTTGATCAACCTGCCTCTTAAGGAAGGTGAGATGTGTGCTGGATCAGAAGAGATTTCTATCTGTCCCCCACCAGCTAGGCGATGGACGGGCAGCAGATCCTGGTGAGTGACCAAGAACCCAAAGCCCTGCGAGAAGACACACGGAGGAGGAGGAGAAAGAAGGCCATCATGTCATCATCCTGCACCTCCATGGATCAGATCAGCGTTGAGTTTGTCCTGCCCACGGCGGCGCGGGGCGGAAACAGCCCCGACACTCTGTTGCTGGAGGTGGCTGGAAACTGGACGGTGGAACAGGTCTCCTGATTTACTGTCAACACTGGGGTTTCTTTAGGATTAGGGCTGGGTAGCGTTTCAGCAAATATCAGCAAAATATTTTGATACCAATACTATGACCTCGATACCGGTTCCTAAACCATACTTTTTGGATACATGTTATAAAACAAAAAGAAATGACTACATTACAGCACAAATCTTTTTATTTATTGTTCTGCTCCTCCTATGTGAGCCCCGTCTCTCTGTGTAACGTAGAGGTTTTCCTGCATGTTTCTACGATGTGTAACGTTAGACAGCCAATCACAAACATTATTAGATCTTGGTACAAGCATACTGCATGCTTATTGGCTCAATGATTGACTCCTTACATATTAATATTTGGTGTTGAATGTCGAGGCATTTTTTGATATTTGATACTTTAGAGGCAATTCAGTTGGTGCCTAAAAAGCATCAATGCAGGACCCAGCCCTGATCCTGATGGAGGCTTCTAAAAGGCTTCTCTCAGTGGCTTTAAACATGCATTATATTTCAGAGTTCAATGTTGAGTTTTTTTTTCTCACTTGCTGAAAACAAATTCTACTTGCACAAAGTAAATTTATACCAACTATATTAGTGGTTATTAAATAATGATAAAGACTCAAAGTCAATTTGATTTCAATTGAATTTCATTTATGGTATCAGAAGTTATATTTCGAGACACTTTACAGGTACAGATAGTAAGTCTAGACCACAGTATAATTTACAAAGCCCCAACAATTTTATTAATTCCCCCAAAAGCAAGATATTAGTGTGCTCCCTTTCATAGCATCATAGCAGTCATTGTTATATTTGAGATGCAAGATGCTGCTTGCTTTTATCATAGCACTCCAGTATTTGATTTCTGAATGAAGACGTTCCTTTGAAAAATGATCCGCTTTTATATGCCTTGGACTCGAACTTGCGGCAAACTTTGCAAAACATTGTAGTTGTTTCATCGTCATCCCCTGCTGCCACCCAAAAAGAAATCCTTCTTCCAGGACGCTTTAAACAATCTCTTTTGCTTTAGCTCCAATACTGCCTCCTTCTTCTTCTTCTTCTTCTTCTTCTTCTTCAAGACAGCCACCAGTCACGCATCGGTAGCACCAACTCAGTTCTTGATTGGCCAACGGCACATTCACATCAACAGCCATTCTCCGACATGGGCAAGGGGAGAGGGGGCAAGAGAACGATGATGTAATTAATGACATTAGGGCTGCAGAATATGAGGAAAATATGCAATATGCCGTAATGTTGTTGAATATCGCATTAACGATATTACACGCAATACATAAACAGATGTTTAAGCGTACTCAGTTCTGCATTTCTGCTACAATACAACAAATTGATTGAGGAATTTAAAACAAATAAAATAAAATAATTTCCAACATTCTTTTGTTGAACAAATTGAATTGAATATTAAAGGTACCAGTAAAAAAAGAATGAAAGTTATGTTTTAATGTGCAGTTTTCTACTGATATTTTCTTGAAACTAACCTGTAGTCTAATCTGTTTCGTGCCTATCGCGATACGTCGCAGCCTTTCGCGATGTGTTTATTACACCAGTTGATGTCACGATGATGATTAAAAAAAAACAATATATTGCGCAGCCCTATATAATATGATGAAGATCAGGAAAAAAGGGTTGAAACCCAACGGGCAAGTGGGTTGTTGTATTCGCTGGCGCGACGTGGCGTCTTACGTTCAACCCTTATTGTTGAAGCCTGTTGTGTCTTGTCTCACAGGTGAAAGCTCAGGTGTGGCTGAAGGCGGTGACTTTGAACCTCTGTCAGGACTTCTACCAGCGCTTTTCCCCGGACCACTGCATCCTGCTCTACCAGAAGAAAGGAAACGTGTGTGAGATCTACGATAAGCACCAAGTGTTCCAGACACTAGACTGCATCCGTTACTGGAGAGGTACAGCACCAACCGGCGATGCAATAATGTACTCAGAAACGCAGTCATTCTGTTGTGATGATGAATCAATAGTTTATTTCCATGCAAAAGAATAAACAAATACACAAGACACAAAAGTAGTTCACTATAAACAAAAAGAATAAGCACTATACATAAATAATCTTTAATAAATACTCTTGTCCCAAAAGAGAGTAGGAATAAGCAAAAGGCGTTTTGGGTCCTACCCTTTTTGAAATGCATCATACATCTTTAATTACTAGAGGCCGACTGATATTAGGCATTTTCCAAACTATCAGTATCGGCATTTATAATGGCCGATAAATGTTTTTTTTCTAGTTTTTTATATTCATTCATCAGAACCATTTATAATGACAAATAAATGATTGTGATAAATGAATATTTAAAAAATAAAATAAAAACGGACGTCAACCATGTTATGAGTGCTGGCGTTTGCATAGTTTGTCCACCAGAGGGTGCTGTACAACGTCTCTGTTTTTTGGTTCAAAGGACTTTAAGTTTCATATCTTAAGTCTGTATTTTTATATATTTGATTTTTCAGAACGTGAATATATTTACATGTTTATCTGTTCTGTTGTGACAATGAAACAAACAAGTTTATTTTTAAACTGCATTATATTATTTTAGTGAGAACTCATAAATAACTACAACTAACTAACGAGCATACGGTTGTTTTAAATTAAGTTTCGGCTTTGAGTCGCAGCCCAGACTCTCTATCCAGGAACAATTTTGGAATATTTCCAGGAAGTAAATTGTTGATGACGATGAAGCATGAATGATGTGTTTGAAAAGCCCTGAAGAAAGACGTGGGGCGCATCCAGCTGGTTCCCCGCCCGCAGCCCTCGGACGAGTCCCAGCAGTACCAGCGCTACCTCAACTACCTGATTGGCTACGACGTGACTGATGTCAGCAACGTGCACGACGATGAGCTGGAGTTCACCCGCAGGAAGCTGCTGACACCGCGACGCATCCAGCTGTCTGAGCGTGACCCGAAACTCTACTCCATGGACCCCTGGGTCACCCGCAAGCCGCTGCCCGAGCACCTGCTCAGCAAGGTGTGTGTGTGTGTGTGTGTGTGTGTGTGTGTGTGTGTGTGTGTGTGTGTGTGTGTGTGTGTGTATGTGTGTGTGTGTGTGAGTATGTGTGTGTGTGTGTGTGAGTTCAGTGTTTCCAAAACACGTTCTTTGCTTTTTATAGAATGAATTTGCAATATTGTCTGTAAGCAAAGCTTGCCAATGTAAACTTCTGTGTAAATCAAAGTGTTTCCAGTGAAATGAACAGATTTGTCTTGACATTAACTTGCTTTCCGAGGTCTCACTCACGAGGAAGTTGTAAATAATCTGGTGGGAATGTTTATTTCCTTCTTCTAGTTCTAGTTCTTTGAATGTACTGTTTGTTTCTTTTATTGTATTTTCATTCCCTCTTTTGTTTGTTAATTTTTTGCTCCTTCAGATCAGCAATGGTCACATCCTGGTGGTGATCCACATCAGCACGGCCAGCCAGACCATCAAGGTCTCCATCGACAACACGCCAGCACAGGTACACAATGTGGACACCAGTCATTTCTACTGTTTTTTAACATCTTTTTTAATCAGCGATGTGCCGAATCCAGGATTCGGCTTCAGATTTGGCCAAATATTGGGCTTTTTTGATGGGGTTAGGTTTCTGACAGAAGGCTGTGACAAAGTAAAAATGGGACTTGTGAGCAGTAAAAGTATACACTTTATTTATTATGATACTTAAACAAATCTCAACCCCCCTCCCCAACACGCCTGGATAAACAGAAAATGTACATCTTAGATGGGAAAAATCTGTTAAATAAAATATTGGATAAATACTAGGCCTGCATAATGTACTGTTGTTTTTTTAATCTTCATTGTGATCATCAACTTGCGCAATAAAAACATTGTGAAAGGCTGCGACATAACGTGAAAGACACTCCAATTTTTTTATCATTAAAAAAAATATTCAATTCAATGTTCAATTTGTTTAATAAAAGCATGTTGGGAATGATTTCCTGTCATTTGTTTTGAATTCAACGACAATTTGTTGTATTATAGCAGAATCCGGAAAGCAGCAGAACTGCACTAAAATATGTTTATTTATTGCAATTGATATAGTTATTGCGATATTCATATTTTCCTCATATTGAGCAGCCCTAGTAAATACATACAGCTAGTGTTGATAATCAGTGGGATCCAAAGGTTTATGTTATGTTTTCCCAATGTTGAACAGGACACTACCATTTTCTGACAGTTTTCCATCTTGTTTAGGTATTGGTGAGCTTTCTCGCCAAGACGGCAAATAAGAGAAGTTTGCTGGGCATTCCTGACAACATGTGCGAGGCCGACTTTGTGCTACGTGTGTGTGGAAGGTATGTCCGAGGCTAAAACGCACCCTAGCTACTTAGACACGGAGTCAATGTAATAGTAGTTGTAGTTTGCTTTGAAGTATAAGAGTAATTCACAAGCAGACAGTCAATAATATGTCAGGTTTTACAACTTGAAAGTAAGCTTCTCAGTGTCTGTTAACACAGGGAGGAGTACCTGTACGGGGATAAACCGCTGCAGGACTTTAACTGGATCCGTCAGTGTCTGAAGAACGGGGAGGAAATCCACCTGGTTCTGGAGGCGCCACCTGATACAGACCTGGATCTGGTTCAGAAGGAGGACTGGGCACAAGTGGATGACTGCACCGGAGTTGCAGGTAAGCATACTGTGTTTATTACTGCATGATGTATCAATTCCAATTTCTTGGGATATGGTACATGTAAACACAGTCCACGTTTGGTGCTAATAATTATCTTCCTAACTTTTCTTTGTCAGGTACCCATGAGCAGTTGACCATCGATGAGAAGGACCATGAACGAGTGTTCACCATCTCCATGTGGGACTGTAACAGGAAGTTCAGAGTGAAGGTGCTGGGTATCGACATCCCATCTCTCCCCAAAATCCCAGAGTTTATTGTCTTCATAGAAGCCAGCATCTTCCACGGCCAACAGCTTTTAGCCCAGGTAATTGAAAACTTTCAACAACAACAACAAAAATCTGATGATGGCAGCCGTGGTCTATATTGATTTTAGGACAGCTAAATATATTTTTACATCTGCCCTTTCTTGCCCATTTCTCCTTTCCACCCTTTTAAAACTGTAACCTGTGCCTTTAAACGAGCCGTCAGGACTTCCGTACTATTGTGATGTCACAACTATACTATATAAATGTAGAAAGTGCTGCTAGAGTGGCGTTACAGTCATTCCCTGGCTGCAATGATGAAGAGGCTCTTAGAGTGCAGATGAAGAAGACCCGGAAATGCTGACCAATCAGAGCAGACTGGGCTGCGAGGGGTGCTTTAAGAGACAAGCGCTTAACAGAGGGTTTCAGACAGAGGGTTAATACAGGTATATTCAGACAGACAGTATAATCATAATGATAATAAATCATTTTTCTTGTATTAATCCCCAGTGGGGAAAAAATACACAAATACACAGGCGGAGTTCAATGCCTTGCACAAGAGCACCTTGGCAGTGCACTGGAGGTGAACTGGCTACCAGTCCAGTACCAGTACACTCCGTACTTTGGTCTGTACGGGGACTTGAACCTGCGATAACTTTAAACAAGATTCAGCAAATCAGAACAGAGAACCCCACCTATCTCAGTTGAACAGTTGAACAGTGAATTTTAGGAAGCAATCATTTTCCAACAGTACGTTTTGGACAGCAGGGCTAGCAGAGTTTAACCCTGTCGTTACTCTCAGGAGAGGACGTCCTCTAAAACCTTCAATGAAGAAGTGCTGTGGAACTGCTGGTTGGAGTTCAACATTAAGATCAAGGACCTGCCTAAAGGAGCACGACTCAACCTCCAGGTGAATATTTCAATCAGATGCAGTGGAGATGAATGAAATATCTTTGTACTCTGTCACTAACTGTTAGTGCTCTACTGTTTTTTTCCCACCCAGGTGGTCTGCAGGAAGCAGTCCCAGACGCCAAACTCCAAGGGATCCTCCGCCTACCAGGATAACACAGGCAGCCATGATGGTGAGATCTACTTTCATTGTTCATTAATCTGTCGATTGTTTTCGATTACATATCTAGTTGTTTTCTCTATAAAATGTCAGAAAATTGTGAAAAATGTCAATCAGTGTTTACCAAAGCCTAGCATGACGTCCTCAAGTGTCCACAACTCAAAAGATATTTAGTTTACTGTCACTGAGGAAAGAAGAAACTAGAAGATATTCACATTTAAAAAGCTGGAATCAGAGAATTCCAAACGATTTATCAATTATCAAAAAAGTTGGCGGTTCAAACAAAGATTATTTATGTTAGCTTTTGTACTCCACTTCTTTTTTCCCTTAAAAGATTACACAAACTGATTAATCGCTTATCAAAATTATTGGCGATTAATTTAATAGTTGACAACTAATTAATTTTTTTCTAATTAATCGATTAATCTTTGCAGCTTTAGTTACAACAGCTACAGTCTAGTTGTTGCTAGGGTGTAGTTGCCTGCTGTAGTCTGGCTCTGTCCGAGGTTTCTTTCTAAAAGGGAGTTTTTCCTCACCATTGTCGCACTAAATGCTTGCTCTAGGAGGAATTACTGGAATTGTTGGACCTTTGTATATTATAGAGTGTGGTCTAGACCTACTCTATCTATAAAGTGTGTTGAGATAACACTTGTTATGATTTGATACTATAGATAAAATTGAATTGTATCATGTTGTTAATCATTTGAGCGAGGCTCTGTATCCGTCTTTTCCGTTTTGTTAGGAAAGATCAAGAGCCGTCTTCTGTACTACGTCAACCTGCTGCTGATCGACCACCGCTCCCTGCTGCGCCAGGGCGAGTTCATCCTCCACATGTGGAAAATGCCCGAGAAGAGCGAGGAGAGCAGCAGCAGCATCAACGCAGACAAGCTCACCTCGGCCACCAACCCCGACAAGGCCTCGGCCATGGCCGTCGCCATCCTGCTGGACAAGTACTGCTACCCCGTGGTGCTGCCCAAGAGTCGGGACGTGGGCCGGGACGCCGCCGCCTCCGCTGGCTGCGACGACGCCGAGGAAGGGGAGCGCGGTCAGAGAGAGATGCCCAACCACCTGAAGAAACAGTTTGAGGCGATTGTGGCCACAGACCCCCTGCATCCGCTCAGCCCTGAAGACAAAGAGCTGCTGTGGCACTTCAGGCATGAGTGTATGCGCGACCCCAGGTAGTTTTTCTATATACAAAATGGCTGAATCGTGTTGTGCAAAAATATATATATGTATATTATATTATATATTGTGTGCAAATGGTGGGTGTATAGTCCAGAATTCTGGTTATATAAATTTTATATTTAAGGTTCCCAGCGTCATGGAAAACCTTGAAAAGTCATGGAATTAGTAAAATCCTTTATTATGGAAAATTCATGGAATTTTATTGTTTGATGAAATTAATTGTTATAGTAATCTTCCGTGGATAACTTCCACTTTATTATTTTCTGTAGCTGTTGACGTAACGTAGCTCTAATTCAATCTCTAATTTTTAGAGATTGACAAAAGTTTTCATATAATAATTTTATTTCTACGTTGTGAATGTTGGATGGAAATTGTATTATTGGTCCTTTAAAAAGTCATGGAAAAGTTTTGAAATTTTCTCCATGAAAATTTGTGGTAAGCCTTTAATTATTATAATTATTGTGCTTTTGCTCTAATTGTGTTTTCTTGACTTCCTGTCTTCAGGGCCTACCCAAAGCTCCTGGGTTCAGTCAGGTGGGGGAAACAGGAAGATGTTTTGGCAACACACCGTCTGTTGGAACGCAGCAGCGCGTGGGACAGCAGGTAAAAGGGTGTTTGCAGTGTAACTACATGTGTCTGTCCTTTGTAGCGTCAATGTCCCATCACGTGTCCTCATGTTGTCCCTGTCTAGTGGTCTGGACGTTGGTCTGGCCATGCAGCTGCTGGACTGCCACTACTCGGATGCTCAGGTTCGCTCAATGGCCGTCAGGAAGCTGGAGACGCTGGAAGATGACGATGTGCTCAGATACCTTCTGCAGCTCGTACAGGTGTGTGTTCTTTGCTATTTTTGCTATTTTTTTTATGCAGACTTATTCCAGTAACTTTCCTGACAGCTCCCCCTGGTAGAGCGTGCGCTAGGGCTGCACGGTATGTGGAAAATATCTAATTGCGATTATTTTGACTGATATTGTGATTGCGACATGATTCACAATATTGAAGGAAATTATCATTAGAAATTATCAATTTGAATTAGAATATTCAAATTATGATGATATGATTATATTGGGATTTTCGTGAGGCTCTGTATCAAATAAAGATGTTTTTTTTAGTCTGTATGATAGTTTTTGTTGGCCGGGACGTCTTTGCAGCACCTCTATACTGAATTCAGAATGGTTTACCAAATATTGCACCCCTCCCCCTCCTTGCGATTTAAATATTGCCCTAGTCCATTGCCCTAGCCTCTCCTTTTCAGGCTGATTCACAGTTTCACTATTTGACCAGCTCGTGGACACATGCTGCATGTTCATCCTCTGATGTGTTTGCATAGTTGACTCCGTGGCCAACTTTTTATGAGTCATATGAATTTTGAGCTGCGGCCCAACAAAGAGCCCTTCTGGTCTGATAGGAAAATGACTGGCACCTCTAAAGTACAGTATACTGTTGTTTCCGTATCATATGGACTTTAGTGATATGTGGGCAGTGTCTTTCCAAAACATATTTGTACACATCACTAAATATTCTGCTGCTCTGTTTGAAATACCGATTCAGATTGTTTCCAAAAAAGAATGATAACTTGCTTTGCAAAGATGTCACACTGACTCAGAACACAACCATGCAGAGAAACACTTTGACGACATTATGGTATTTGTTATTCCTTTTGACACATTATAGACTCAATCACTCATTGAGGTTTGATTTAATTAGATATAATCTGATATTGGAGTAATTTATTCTGAAAAGTAGGTGATGAATTAATTGATCACAAAAAATAAATTAGCAGTTGCATCCCTAGTCTACAATATTCATTGAAGACATTTTTCCTGTAGGTGCCAAAATTGCAGTAAAATGTTTTTAGTTGTCAGATTACGTGATCAAAACATCAAGGAAACAGTTTAACTGCACTGCTATTGTCTTCTTTACTCCTCTGTCTACTATCTGTCTGAGCTGTGTATTCAAACACTCTGCTTTCTTTAGTTTGAAAACATTTGAATAGCAGTCCTGTGTGAGCACAGTGAGCTCTGTGTTTGCACCGCACTTCCTTTAACTGTCACTGCCCGCTTTCTGCCTCGCCACACTGTAAACTATATCAGTGTCTGTTCAAGGTACCCTGTGAAGTATACCTATACAGTGGTGTGAAAAAGTGTTTGCCCCCTTCCTCATTTCCTGTTCCTTTGCATGTTTGTCACACTTAAGTGTTTCGGAACATCAAACCAATTTAAACAATAGTCAAGGACAACACAAGTAAACACAAAATGCAATTTGTAAATGAAGGTGTTTATTATTAAAGGTGAAAAAAAAATCCAAACCATCATGGCCCTGTGTGAAAAAATGATTGCCCCCTAAACCTAATAACTGGTTGGGCCACCCTTAACAGCAACAACTGCCCCAAAGTGCCCTTTTTTTGTCCATACAGTGAGGAAAATAAGTATTTGAACACCCTGCTATTTTGCAAATTCTCCCACTTAGAAATCATGGAGGGGTCTGAAATTGTCATCGTAGGTGCATGTCCACTGTGAGAGACATAATCTAGAAAACAAATTCCAGAAATTACAATGTATGATTTTTTTAACTATTTATTTGTATGATACAGCTGCAAATAAGCATTTGAACACCCCGAGAAAATCAATGTTAATATTTGGTACAATAGCCTTTGTTTGCAATAGAGTGCGGATCGGGCCGGATTTTTCTGTCCGAGCCCGGCCCGCGTCCGACAGAGCAGTAACCGAACCCGACCCGAGCCCGACAGGCATTAAGATATTTCTGTCCGAGCCCGACCCGAGCCCGACACAGTTAAAGCGCATCAATGCACCGCTGACTTTCCTTCGTTTTCAATAGTTTTAAAATCTCCTGCGGCCAACTTCTTTTTAACATCTTCCATCGTTGCGCTGCCACATTGTAGCTTAATACGCACGCGTCTTTTCGTTGTCACAGCACACAGGAAGACGGATGTTAGGTAATATTTGACATTTATTTTAAGCTGTTTTAAATTCAAAATGTTCAATGCCTTATCGCTGATGTGACCGAGCCCGACCCGAACCCGAGCATCCTTTCTAAAAATCTGTCCGAACCCGGCCCGACCCGTCGGGTACCGTCGGGTCCCGTCGGGCTCGGGTCGGGTATCCATCCTCTAGTTTGCAATTCCAGAGGTCAAACGTTTCCTGTAGTTTTTCACCAGGTTTGCACACACTGCAGAAGGGATTTTGGCCCACTCCTCCACACAGATCTTCTCTAGATCAGTCAGGTTTCTGGGCTGTCGCTGAGAAACACAGAGTTTGAGCTCCCTCCAAAGATTCTCTATTGGGTTTAGGTCTGGAGACTGGCTAGGCCACGCCAGAACCTTGATATGCTTCTTCGGGTCATTGTCATTTGGAAGACCCAGCCTCAACCCATCTTCAATGCTCTAACTGAGGGAAGGAGGTTGTTCCCCAAAATCTCGCAATACATGGCCCCGGTCATCCTCTCCTTAATACAGTGCAGTCGCCCTGTCCCATGTGCAGAAAAACACACCAAAGCATGATGCTACCACCCCTGCTTCACAGTAGGAATGGTGTTCTTGGGATGGTACTCATCATTCTTCTTCCTCCAAACACGGTTAGTGGAATTATGACCAAAAAGTTCTATTTTGGTCTCATCTGACCACATGACTTTCTCCCATGACTCCTCTGGATCATCCAAATGGTCATTGGCAAACTTAAGACGGGCCTTGACATGTGCTGGTTTAAGCAGGGGAACCTTCCGTGCCATGCATGATTTCAAACCATGACGTCTTAGTGTATTACCAACAGTAACCTTGGAAACGGTGTTGCCAGCTCTTTTCAGGTCGTTGACCAGCTCCTCCCGTGTAGTTCTGGGCTGATTTCTCACCTTTTTTTAGGATCATTGAGACCCAATGAGGTGAGATCTTGCATGGAGCCCCAGTCCGAGGGAGATTGACAGTCATGTTTAGCTTCTTCCATTTTCTAATGATTGCTCCAACAGTGGACCTTTTTCCACCAAGCTACTTGGCAATTTCCCCGTAGCCCTTTCCAGCCTTGTGGAGGTATACAATTTATTCTCTAGTGTCTTTGGACAGCTCTTTGGTCCTGGCCATGTTAGTAGTTGGATTCTTACTGATTGTATGGGGTGGACAGGTGTCTTTATGCAGCTAACAACCTCAAACAGGTACATCTAATTTAGGATAATAAGTGGAGTGGAGGTGGTCATTTTGAAGGCAGACTAACAGGTCTTTGAGGGTCAGAATTGTAGCTGATAGACAGGTGTTCAAATACTTATTTGCAGCTGTATCATACAAATAAATAGTTAAAAAATCATACATTGTGATTTCTGGATTTTTTTTTTAGATTATGTCTCTCACAGTGGACATGCACACACAGTGGACATGCACACATACACACACACACACACATGCGTTTTTCATGCACTTCCTACCTCATAAAACATTTACAAAGCCTGTGTATACAAGTAGATTTGACCAAGCAATCTTATTGGTCAACTGGTCATTCAGAACGTGCTCAAATCAGCATGACAGCACGCCAAGAGCTGTTTTAACATACGGTGCATCACAAAAAATATTACTCAGCCATTTCCATGTCAACGTAACAGAGTTGAATCAAATTTGAATCTGTTTTTTTATTAATGAAAAGAAATTACAAACCACAGGGGAACGCCGAAGCTCTCCAACATATTCATATCAAGTGATTCATCAGATGAATCAACTCTTCTTATTTTTTTTTTTAAATGCTCTGGAGTTAAAGCAATACTAAGTAAGTTTTCCCTCTTCGGTCCCACTACAGGTTGTCTCATTGGAACTACAGCCGTGCAAGCTGTAGTTCCAATGAGACAACCTGTAAAAGCAAAAAAGTTACATAGTGTTGCTTTAATTGTTTTTAACATCATCTTAAGGTCCTCTTCTTCTGTGATGTTGCCACATGGCTCTGCAGCTCCACTACTTGGTCCAAAACTCCATATGGTGCAGTTTAAATCAGAATTTACAAAATGTCAACTTAACAACCCGTGTGCTTGTGTGTGTGCGTGTGTGTGTGTGTGTGTGTGTGTGTGCGTGTGTGTGTGTGTGTGTGTGTGTGTGTGTGTGTGTGTGTGTGTGTGTGTGTGTGTGTGTGTGTGTGTGTGTGTGTGTGTGTGTGTGTGTGTGTCCTGCAGGCGGTCAAGTTTGAGCCCTACCATGACAGTGCCCTGGTCAGGTTCCTGCTGAAGACAGCTCTGAGAGTAAGCAGGACCAACATCTGTCTCTGTGTTTTTCTCACACTGTCATACAGTGTTTGAAGTGTATTGTGTGTCCTGTGGTTTCTGTCTGTCTGCCCATTCATCTGTCTCTTGTCTTTCTCCCAGTGATGAAAAGAGTTTGTCAAATATTTAATTTAGAAATGTTGCCATATGGATACCAGTATCAGTATTGTTTTCTCTCCACAGAGTAAGCGTATTGGTCATTTTCTCTTCTGGTTCCTGCGCAGTGAGATCGCTCAGTCCATGCATTATCAGCAGAGGTATGCTGTCCTGCTGGAGGCCTACCTCAGAGGCTGTGGTGAGGACATGCTGCAGGACTTCAGGAAACAGGTGAGAAATACTGTAGCTCATGCCTTGTTCTTAGACAAAATGGTGTGTGTAGATTTAAAAAAACAAAACAACAACACACATTTCAGATTTTCAGTCTGTGTGATAATCAGCACTTTTGGTCACTGACATGATGAACTGATGCTCTGCAGGTGGAGATGACGGAGGCTCTGCAGAAAGTCACCCGTGAGGTCAAGGCCATGTCTGCTGACAAGTGTGATATTACAGCACAAGGTGCCATCCTGCAGCTCTGTAGCAACGCACTGACACTAACCAACAATATTCAATTCCCTTAGCTGCTTTGAAATAAAGGCACATAGTGTTTTTAATAAGTACAATATCTACATTCCATGAATCAAATTCCACTATAAAGACTAGAGAGGATTCAAATAAAACATAGTGAAAGTAGTGAAGCTTAAGCCGTGTGTGTGGTGTGCTTGTCAGTGGTGTTTCAGTTGCGTCAGAAGCTGGAGACCCTGCAGTTGTCCGGTCTGCCGGAGAGTTTCCGAGTCCCTTACGATCCTGGACTAAGAGCTGGATCCCTGCTGGTGAGAGACAAACACACACTCACAGGCACAGGAGAATACCATACACACTCATAGTAGGGCTGCCTCGACTAAAGAATTATTTGGTCGACTAACACTACTATGATTGCAGACTTTTGCAGAATTGCAGTTTCTCCACAAAGAATCATGCAAAAGCACCTCTATAAATCTTGTGTTTACCAGAGATGTGCTCACATGTTTCCTGTAAATATGTCATTTCGTATGAAAAAAAAAAAAGATGAATCAACCATCGCTGATTAGTCGACTAATCAACTTAGAGGGGGGCAGCCCTAACTCACACCCAGGTGTTTGCAAGTGGTAAGCCAGTATTAACCAATATATAAAGCCAGTTTTATACGGTGAAATCAACACAAAACAAAAGTGAATGTGAGCATGTAAATGCCTATATTGCTGAATTGTTACATAAAGACTGGTCATGCACATTCAGATCGAGCAGTGTAAAGTGATGGCGTCTAAGAAGAAGCCACTGTGGCTGCAGTTTAAAAGGGCCGACCCCACCACTCTGTCCAAAGACCCCATCGGCATCATCTTCAAAGACGGCGATGACCTCCGACAGGATATGCTCATCCTGCAGGTGAGTGTGTCTCTAACGGGCCGGCTAAATTGTACACATAATGTATAGTCAATGAAACTGGCTACACTGGGCATGAGTGCAGCGTGTAAGTGTTTATATGGAACGAGTAGATCTGCTCTACAAGCATAAAAATAGAACAGTCTTCTATTTATATGTTTTCACAAGTGTGTGTGGTCCTTTTACACAGAAATGTATCATAAAGTGTCTTTATTTCTTTCAAAGCCCAGGAAATTACTTAATGACTGTCAATGAGTGTATTTGGTCCTTTGATAATAGCTAACAATGGATTGACATTTCACAGTGTCCGCTGCGACTGGTCCACATATGTTGCGCGTGCAACGTAGCCAAACCATAACATTTTTAAGTTAGAATATCATTTCAGAAAGACTCTTACAGAGACTCCTCGTGTCCCTTCAGATTCTGCTGATCATGGAGTCGATCTGGGAGACGGAATCACTGGATCTCTGTCTGTTACCATACGGCTGCATCTCCACTGGAAACAAAATAGGTCAGAAATTCAGTAGAGAACAAACGAGTGTGAATATAACAGCCATTCTGTGAGGTTTACGCCTTCCTTGCCTCTGTTTTTATTCTTTTAGGTATGATTGAGACTGTGAAGGACGCCACCACCATCGCTAACATCCAGCAGAGTGTTGTGGGAAGCACCGGAGCTTTTAAAGATGAAATCCTCTGTCAGTGGCTGCGGGACAAGTGTGTCAGCGAGGACAAGGTACACATCACGACCAGCTCTCATGAGATACAGCAACACAAGATGACATGCAAATTATTTGTGTGGGTGATTATATAGACCATATCAAGATTATTGGACCAAAAACAGAAACACCCATTCTCCAATGCATCCATCCGTCCAGTTACAAAACACTTTGTCTCCAGCAGCTGCTGCTCTGTGCATCAGACGTTAGAGGAAGTGGCAGTGCGACAGACAGGAAGGAAGCAACCCTCAGGGGTTTTCCTGTCTCCACAACACTCACACACTACTTTTTGACACCTGCACCTGCAGTGTCTATACTTTTCTTTTCTTAACATGTTCTGAGAATCAAATTTGCAACACTTCATCTTTTAGCTTTAAAGGTCCCATAGTGTGCTCATTGTCAGGTTCATACTTGTATTTTGGGTTTCTACCATTATATGTTTATATGTTTTAATGTTCAAAATACATTATTGTTCACATACTGTCTGTCTGAATATACACCCTCTGTCTGAAACGCTCCGTTTTAGCACGTCTCCTGAAAATGCCCAGTCTGCTCTGATTGGCCAGTGTATTCTTTTGCACCTGCACTCACGCCGTCTCTGTACCGTCATTGCAGCTGGGGAATGACTGTAATGGCAATGTAGCATGACTTTCTACATATATATAGTATAGTTGTGACATCACAACTGTCGGAAGCCTTCACTGTTCGTTTAAAGGCACAGTTTCTGAATATAGGCTGTGTGCACTGAGTGAGTGTTTTGATACTTTCACAGTATTTATAAATCACCTCCACCTGCTTTTTAATCAAAAAAAGAAACGGAAATCTCACTTTTTACAATATGGGACCTAATTAAAAAGAAAAGGTGACTCTGCATTGCGGCAGTATGTTTTTTGGCTAGTACATCAAAGCACAGTATTTTTTACATTACAGGTACAGTGAACAATTTAATGGAAGAAGGCCATTTCACATTTGCAAACCTGAGACTTGTCCTGTTCTGAAGCACCCAACCGGATTCTATTCTATTCTGAGCCACTCAGTAGGTCTCCTGAAACAACGAGGATTCCATTCAATGCCTTGCTCTAGGACACCCTGATTGAATCTGACGTTTCAAAGCAAACACCTTCTCTGAAGCGCACCAATCAAAGCTCCAAAAGAGTTTACTATGGCATGGATGACATGCTAAGATTAGTTGTTCTGTCTCTCTTCCAGTTCCAGCAGGCTGTGGAGAGGTTCCTGTATTCGTGCGGTGGCTACTGTGTAGCTACCTATGTTCTAGGTATTGGGGATCGCCACAATGACAACATCATGATCACCGAATCTGGTAATGACTTCTTTTGTCCGTACTAAAATATACATGAATATGATGTCATACAAGGCAAACATCGCTGTTTTAAGAAAAAGTCTCTATTTTTAAATCTTGTTAAGCAAGTTCTTAAATTATTGATAACAGCTTACCTCTAAGTATCTGTAAAATATATGAAGTCTTAATAAATCTCATTATTTTGTTAACCTACATCTACAATTTCATTTAAAAAATTGATAAACACTAGTAGACAGACTTGACCTGTTCTTTTAAACTTGATTTCAATATTAAACAAAATTTCTCGCCAGTATGCTTCAGCCCTAATTCACAATGACTTAAATCACACTACAATAATTAGTTTTCTCTTTTAGAGATGTGCCCATGTGGCCTGAGATCTACGTACTGTATATGTAGAAATTAAACATGGAGTTGAGGAAAAACAAATCCCAAACTAATCCCCTTTGTGTTTCTGCAGGGAATCTCTTCCACATCGACTTTGGTCACATCCTGGGGAATTACAAGAGTTTCATGGGAATCAGTAAGGAGTGGGTTCCCTTTGTGCTCACACCAGACTTCCTGTATGTCATGGGAACATCGGGAAAGAAAAGTAGCCCCCACTTCCAGAAATTCCAGGTGCAGTAATGTGAATACACTGAACATATTGCGTGTCCAGGGGGAGTTCTGTTAAACCACATGCACAAACATCCATCCACCATTCTTTAAACATTAAATAGGTCAGAAAGGGCGATCTTTGTGGGATATAGTTGCAGAAATCAACTTGTTAGAGTTGTAAGAAATACGATGAGCTGAGGACAGCCACTGTTGCCAAGAGGTGACCTGCAATGTGTCCAATCTCACGCATTTCTTTGTCTGGATGTACAATATGTATGAATCATACATCCTCTCTGTCTCAGGATGTGTGCGTGAAGGCTTACCTCGCCCTTCGGCACCACACCAACCTGCTCATCATCCTCTTCTCCATGATGCTGATGACCGGTACGACTTCCTTCATTATACAGTGTGTATATATATATATATATATATATATATATATATATATATATATATATATATTATTCCTTTGGGTTTTGTGTCTTGCCATTATTTTTTTTTAATGGATTTTTAGTTATAATCGTGTCCTTTTTTGGCTTAGTTTCAAATTTAGCTTATAGATTAAGTTTAGATTTCCATTTAATATTTGCTGACTAACTCCGATTTCCCACCGGGCGTGCTTGTGCTACGTTCCCGTTTTGTTCCGTCCTCCGCCACACATGCGCCAAAAGATGCGTCACAAATTGAAAAGAAGGCAGCTACGACTACAATCAGATGGATTTCTGATTAGATAAATGATAACGCCATAAATAGATACTGCAAGATGCTGATTCCCCTGTCTGAAAAGTGAGAGACTTATTTTTTTTTTTTTTGGCCATTGACAGGCATGCCCCAGCTGACCAGCAAGGAGGATATCGAGTACATCCGCGAGGCGCTGACAGTCGGCCGCAGCGAGGACGAGGCGCAGCGCCACCTCCTGGACCAGATAGAGATCTGCAGGGAAAAGGGCTGGATGGTTCAGATCAACTGGTTTGTTCATCTGGTGCTGGGGATCAAGCAGGGTGTAGAGAAACGGTCCACTTAGGGCTCTGTATAAATTAGGACAGATTAAGAATTCCTTAACGCATTTAAAAAAAATGATTTGATGTAAATAAGTCTTACAAGAAGGTTCCAATAGAAGACTGAAAAGTCATTTTTTAAAGTCTCGGTGTACCTGCAAACACAGATTTTAAATTTTATACCCTGGGTCATCTCAAATATAAAGTCATTTTTATGAAGAAGAATGACAGCAGATGAATGGTTTTGAAATGGGATATGAAAATCCCCCCCCAAAAAAACATTTCAACTATGGAAAAAGGCTGGAACTTGTGTCTGGAAGAGTGATTTTAACCCGAGACACTGCATGTACGCAGTCTTGGCACCAAGATCCATGCTAAATGAAATGTGATGAATTATATTGTATGTTGAGGAGACAGGGAACAGGATATAAATCCCTAAGCACTGCTTAGACCAAGTCAAACATCCACACCAAACTCAATAACGTTCATCAGAGTTTTTTTTTTTTTTTTCTTCTTTTGTCTCAAATCAACCGTACTATGACTGTCGTTGCATACGTCTTTGCCTGCCTCGTTTTAGCTCTCGTTTTCCACACGTTTCTCAAACTGTTGCTATCTGCCCAACCACCTCAAACTGTTACTGATGATGATTTTGGTTAAATAAGAAACCTTTTTGAAAAAACAAACAAACAAAAAAATCAAGTACGGAATTGGATCTTTACACCTTTTTATTTTCATCCTTTTCACAAAGGCAGACCACTTCCTGTTTCTAGTTGTCTCATTCAGTCCTTTCCTGCTGAGGAAACACATTTCCTTCAATTTGTTTTTAATGTGTATTTGATTCTCGCTGAAGTAGTGCTGCTAGAGCTGGGCAATATGGAGAAATCAAATATCCCGATATTTTTAACCAAATACCTAAATATCGATATCGTGGCGATATTGTAGGGTTGACAATTGTGCTTACACAAAATATGCACACAATGAGATTTTTCATAAATAATCATCAGTTATGTTGATATAATAACTATGTGGGTAAAGGTAAATTAAAGAACAGCTAGAACTGCCTGGTAAGTTCAGGAAATGACATCACTTTACTGTAACGCAGCATTTAAAACCAGGAAGAGACACTTCATATCATGTCATATCAGGATATTACAATATCCAAAGTCCAAGAGGATATCTAGCCTCAGATATTGATATTGATATAATATTAATAAATTACCCAGCCCTAAGTGTTGCACTGTTCCACCACTCCAAGAGGAGCGGTTAGATTAAAGATTAAAGGATCAGTGTGTCAGTTTATTATGTTTATGTTTTTTTTTTTTTTTTATTGACTAATGTGCAAAGAATTATTGAATTTGTTGGACTCTCCTGGTCAGACAGCAAATAATGTAATGAAGAGTTTTATTATTTATATAATTATCATCTTTTCATTTGCACTGATTGTTCAGGAATACTTACATGGGAAAGCGTGAAATTTAAATTCCAAAACTATGTATTACGAGTCAAATTGAATCATGCTAATTTATAACGGCCTGTTGGTGGCATTTAGCACATGCTGGTCAGTGCTGTAGTCACTTCTTATAGGAGGGTGGAACATATAAGCAATATTTTTGTCTATTATGTAATGATTTTGATGATAAATAATTGACTTTAAAATCTAGGTCACGTTTTCAAGCAAAGTAAACACACATACAAGCCACCATTGACTGAAAATTCACACATCTCTCAAGTTGTTTTTTCTCCCTCACAGATTGTGGACATAGTGTAGAGGAAGAGGATCAGATTTTTACATTAGGCGTAAGTTACTATTAACTATACAGTTGTTGTTGAAAGCTTGAATTAGCATAAGCATTTGAAAAAAATCAGTATATATTTTTTAAGCTTGCATAAAAAACTTTAAGGAGAAAAAATCTAAACCTTCTTTTTTCAGAAATAAAATTTTGTAAAGCGCTTTTTGTGACTGTAAATGCTGTCAATCCATGATTCTGGAAATAAAATCCTTATGTAAAATGGTATCAGACAATTAAAGTTATCTACTCTTTATTTTCTGTTTCACAAGTCCGACTTACGGCTTGTTTGCCCGTCGTTGTTCAAAGAATTTCGCTCATATTTTCCATCTTCACAAGCTCGTCTTCTGATCCTGAGCCAGATCCAATTTGTAACTCTTTTTAAAATATCAACTGTGATAACTCTACTCTAACCACAAGATGGGGCCAGAGTTACAGGTTTCAATACTGAAAACTTTCGAGTCTTTCATCCTCTCCTCTTTCTTCCTCAACTTGTCTCTTACAATTCCCCTCTTCCTTCTTGTCATCTCTTCATGTTTTACAGCACTATTTGAACAGAATACTACGAGTGGGTGTGAATGTACTGCATGAGGAATACGTCTCTCACATGTCACTGTTCTGTGTGTGTGTGTGTGTGTGTGTGTGTGTGTGTGTGAGAGTGGGATTAGACAGATAAGCCTCCTCAGTCCCCACAGCTTTAATGCCTCTTTCTACACTCTGTTACCCTGCTTTAAGTGCCAATTGAACATTAAAATATCCTATAACTTTAGAGAATCAAATTATCTTTAAAATTTAAGAAGGGCAGCTTCATTTTCAAACCAGCCATTAAGTCCATCAGTAAAATTATTGTTACCCATGGATTGTGCTGATGTAATGGGAAAGAAAGAAGCATCAACAATAAAACAAATGACACATTAAATCAGAGCAGTTCTAACAGAAAACGGGACACAAATGAGACTGTGCTGCCCCAAACAAACAGGACTTTTACCCAGGAGACTGGGATTCAAGTTGGCGAGTTTTTTGTGACTACTGCAAATACTGCGTCATGTACTGAGTCGCGTTCTGCGTCGCATTCAGCGTCACATGCCTAACTGGAAGTTAAGTAACATAACAGATGATTTTAAGTTAGCTCAAGTCTAAGTAACAAAATTGGCAATGTACAGTCAGTTATTGTGCATGAGAGACATGGGAGAGAGTGACTGATATCGGGGTTGAGATCAGGAAATGATGATGATGATTCCAAAGATTTCAGATCATTTGCAGCTTCATTCAAACAGTGAACAACCTTTCATGGCAAAGAGAGCCGCCTCTGTACACACACGGATGTCTATAAAAGAGTGACCAATGAACATCAGAATAACTGCGTTTTTTATACTCTTCTTGTCCTGCACATGTTGGTTTATCTATTTCTGTGAGACAGTGTTACCTTCAAAACCACTCCTTATTTGTGAAACACTTTTAATGCATTAATACCAACCTATCAGGGACTTGACTTTATTTCGGAAGGTCAGTTTTTCTGTTTTACTCTGAAATCACTGATGCTATTAAATATTCAGTGCAAGTAGCATCTTCATCAAATAAGACCATTTTTATGCTTTTTATCCATAGATAAAGTTTTTTTGTATTTTGTTAGGATGAAAACTTGACCTGAAAAGACTCGTAGCCTACATTAAAATGAAAGTGACCCATTTGCAGAATCAGAGGGGAGCATTAAGGTACTCTGTGGACTCTTTGACCAATGTACTGCTGTGGACCAATGTCTGAATGAGTCCCCATTTTGCTTGTAACACGCAGCGGACCGCGTGATACACAGTGCTGTTAAGAGGACTACACGCTAGCAAACATAAAAAATGCACAGTTTTCAAATGTTGAGAAAACAAAAGCTTTACAAATGTTTTATGAGGAAAGAAAATGTGTTCAGCATGTTTTTAGGTTTGAAGTATGCACACTGTGTTTGGGTGAATGTAATCAAACCAAGAAAACTTTACTGGGTACCTTTAAACTGTGCTGTCCGACTTCAGTGTGTGAATATTATGACATACAGAGCAACCTAAATGATATGTCAGCACTTTAGATTTTGTACTGATGTTCACATTTGTGTTGTTGCAATTGTTTTAAGAAGGGCTGTGCAATCATGGCATTTTAATCGCAACGTGATTGAGAAAAATAATTACTTGGCACATTACATTTTGCAAGTTGACTCTTATTTTGTCTTGTGTTCTGAATGGAAAAAGTATTCAGGTTCGAGGTGTTTTCACCGTTATTTTTTTTTTAAGTTCAATGAATGCAACATCTTTCCAAAAGTCAACGAGTAATCATATTAAATAATTGTGATTTCATTATTGACCGAAGTATTTCCCATTTCCCATAATGGAGCAGCCCAAGTTTTAAGGTCAGGGTTTTATTTGTATATGCATGGAAAAATCTCCTAATTGCATTTAGACAGTTACACAATCCATCCACTAAATACAAATGTGTTTTTGATGCATGTCTTGCTTGCTGACAGACACATTGAGAACACAACTAATTGATCTGTAACTATAATCATAAGAGATATATTACAAAACCTGAACAAAACTTCTCTGAGGCTTTTCCTCAGAGAAGTGGATCATAACCAAGGTTGAAAATCATTTTAGGATCCTTGATACAAAGAAAAAATCGTGACGCACATCAGCTTTTGAAATAGTGTGCCTTCTTGAAATAGTGATTCTCAAGTAGCCACATTTTCCCTGTAGCTTCCTTTTATGGAGTAACGCCCTCAGCTCTGACAGGTGTGTGAGGTTGGTGTGGGAGGAAACTGGAAAAAACTGGAGCGTCGAAAATCGATTCGCTCTCTTTCTCTTATTATCTCTGGTTCCTCTCCAGGAAGACATGAACCAGATCAGACGACGGGGGAAATCACTGTGTGTGTGTGTGTGTGTGTGTGTGTGTGTGTGTGTGTGTGTGTGAGGAACACTTTGAATTTCAGATCTTCAGGATGAGGTCATCTAGCCTGTCCCCTCCTCTGAGGGTTATTACAGGGTCAAGACTTGGGTTGAGGTTAATTGGAGTGAACTAGTACATACTAAGCTATGGGTTCAGTTAATGTGTAAGAGCTCTACGTGAACAGCTAGGGAAAGCCCATAGTCAATAATAGTCCTCACAAGTACTGAAATCCTTGTGTACTTGGGAGATTTTTTCATGCACGTGTGCACATATCATGAATACTCTTCTATGTAAATGTAAATTCAGATATTCTTTAGGCCTACATGTGATTATGATATGTGGGTGTGATGCTCTTTAGTCTATTTATGGCGGCTGCCTTTGAGTAAAAGAATATAAATACAAATTTAATGCTTTGCCTTTGAATTCAGTGTCTCTGCGTGACCCGTGCAGCTATTAAATATGTCTCCATTCGTGCATTGACATCATTCTTGTGTAGTCTAGTGTAAACTGTTTACCTTCATGTTAGCAATGATATGCTAACTGCTAAATGTATAAGATCTATGAGTGGGGTAGTGTTACTACTCGTTTGTCCTCCATGATGCTATTTCATGGAGTTACAAGCACTGCTCCACACTGTGCCCCCCCCCCCAAGCTGTGCTAATGTGCTTTAAGATAGAATGTGAGGCGAATTTAACACCTTGCTTTATTCACACAAACGTATCCTGTGGCGTACCAACTGTCCAGGTGTTACTGGAGCTGCTAGCTAGCAGCATAAAGATGTGTTTGTAGTCTAACTTTTATTTTATTTTGTTCAAAAAGTGGAGTCACAATTATCACTGTGGAAACATTGTCCAATCACCACTGACTTTGCCTTAAAGGGTAATTTCTGTATTTTTCAACCTGGACCCTATTTTCCCGTGTTTTTTTAACTTTTTTTTTTAAATTTGTCTGGTATTAAGCAAGACCAAACAAGCTGCAGTGTAACATTAATGGGCAAATGTGCACCTTCAATTTCCGTCCACAAAAAGTGCTTGTTTTTCCATTGACAGGCTCAGATTATTATTCTAAGTGTCTGACAACATTGTGGAAAGGATCTCTACAGAACAGTAAAACAGCCTCCAGATAGCTATCACTAAATCACCAAACTCCATTTAAATATGTATATAACTGTCATTTTATCATTGTGAAAGAACAAAATCCCTTCAAAGTCGACAGAAACGTCTTGGTTTGTCTTTCCACTGTTCCAACAATCACCACTCTGGTTTGGTTGAAATATCTCCCCTATTACACCCATATACATGTGAAAATATGCTGGCACTACACACACTAAAAGTTTTGTTCATTTAAGTGGAGTCTGCTGGGTTTAACGATAGCGATCTCTGAGCTGTTTCTGGTTAAACGAGAAAGATTTTACTCTTTAACAATAAGGTCTACCTCTGTAGGGATCCTTTCTATAATGTAGTCAGACACTTAGAATAACAATCTGAGCCTGTCACTGGCAAAAACAGCACTTCTAGTGGACTTCAATTAACAATGCACATTTTCCCCATACTGTAACATTGCGGCCAGGTTGGCAGCCGATGGTTACAGTGTTCTCGCTCGATGCTGGACAAATTTCAAAGATTTTTGTTCACATATCAGTAAGTCACTACTGCTAGTACCGGCTCGGCTGGTGGTGCCCCGTCCTCCTTTTGCCATTGCAAATTTAGTACCGCCTCAAGCATGAGGCGAGCGTGGGTGGCCGTCATAACGATGCCGCAGGACACTGCTGTGACCTAACATGAGACACACACACACACACACACACAAGGTGTGTTGTTTTTGATTCTCAGCATGTGGCTGTTGCCAGAAGACACAAAAAAACTTAACTATGATGCTAATTAAAGTACCTATTACTAGTAACGGTACTTTTTTTCATAATAGAAAAACAAAAAAGGCGAGTTGAGCAGGTACCATGTAATGGACGCCATTAGATATACCACTTAGTGTGCACCTGTGTCCTCCCAGATCTACTATTCCCACACTGTCCTGCTTGGATTCCACTTGTATGTCCTCTTTGAGAACTTTACTCTGTATTACAACAGTTGAGAAGTGCTAGCTGAGAAAGCTACATAACATGATGCTCAAGCACAAAACCACACAAGCCACATGTAGTCCGAACATGACCTTTTTAACGGTTTTCTCGATTACAACACCTAGCCGTTAATATTACAGCCTTTAATATTTAACACCCTGAACATATCTGTACCTCCTGTAACTGGACACTGAAAGTAAAGGTGTGTGTGTGTGTGTGTGTGTGTGTGTGTGTGTGTGTGTGTGTGTGTGTGTGTGTGTGTGTGTGTGTGTGTGTGTGTGTGTGTGTGTGTGCTCACATTAAATACCCTTACTGACAGGATAAGAAGATGCATGGGAGTGTGTGTTACTGTGTGTGTGCATGTGTCATGTGTGTGTGCAACCTGACACTGTCTCTCACACTCTATCTGTATTAAGCATCAGTTACCATCAGGTACAACAATTAATAGCCGAGGTAGTTGGCCAAGTAGACTGGGAGGTAGGAAGTAGAATGTGCAACACACAACCCTGCAGCAAATTTGATCATTTATAGCATTCATTACTTTCCTTGAAGTGGTGGACAAGAAACTGATAATTCAGAGTACCAGTCGGCTCACGATGGAGTGAAGCAGACGGTTATTGATGTGCAATTGTCACTTTAACCTCAAGAAAATACTGCTTAATGCGGAATGTGACATATGTACACACTATGTCCTTGTTAATGTCTAATTCAAAGTCTGTTCCTTTAGACATTGAGACAACAACAAAGAAAAACAGATGGAAAAAAATGGAAAGAACTAAATGTTTTAGCATTGATTTCAAGGTAATAAGTGTTGTAAATGTGAGTCTAAGCTCTGGTTCTATGGGAATATTAGGACGGATAGCAGGAGGCGTGGATATCCTTTGCCTGAAAAACTAGACTCTGTGATTAGTGTCATCAGGTTGGAAGTTGATTGGTGTATTGCTGTCCAGATAACAATTAACAATAAGGAGTATGTGTATATATACACCATATGAGTCACATCAAAATGAAGATGAATTCTTAAATAGACTGCCTTTCTAAACTCTTTTTTCCGATAACCATCCCACAAGAGTTTTTGTGGTGGGAGATATGAATGCTGATCTTCAGACAGGAGTTCACTCTTTGCCAGGCATTTGCTACAGTTCTGGGATGATAATAGTCTTATACTATCCAGCCAAAGTGTTCAATAGAGATTGGGTACAGGGCATCCGTGTCTGATCACATTCCTTTTATTATGTTACTTGACTGTGCTAGTCTCCCTGAGATGTCTCAGGAGATTAATGGGCCCGGTAAGGCTAAACTGGATTGGTCTAAGGTCACAAAGGAAGATGTGTGTTCATACTGGATCTCATGTATGTTTGAGCAATATATCTCTGCCCAAAGATGCAATTTTGTGTACTGATGTAAATTGTAACATAAGCTCTCACCGTGAGGACCTTTGTGCCATGTATGAATGTATTGTGGGATCGGTGTATGAGGCCAGTAGGCCATTATTTATTTATCTTATAAAAGACACAGCATCAAGCCAGGGTGGAACAAATATTTGGCGGTTCATCATGCTGAAGCTAAGAATGCTGTTGAGGCCTGGGTTCAGGCAGGCAGGCCCAGAGAGAGGCCTAGTCTTGGAACTCAAAAAGCGTACGAATAAATACGCACTTCAATATGTCAACAAACATGAGCAACAAATAAGAGCGGACTCTATGGCTGAAAAGCTCCTTGGTAATGATGTTACTGGCTTCTGGAAGGAGGTGAGAGCTCTGAACAGGGACGGTGCATCATTACCATGCAACATAGGGGGAGTCTCTGAGGCCGGTAGCATAGCTGAGATGTGGCGGCAACATTACTCTAACTCTAAAAAAGTGAACCTTACGTAGTCGGCCATGTTGTCAATAGTGAAACAGTGGGAATAACAACCAATGAGGTCTATCAAGCTTTTACACAGCTAGTAGCAGAGCACCTGAAGTGGGCCAGCCCAAAGCTTGCAGTTCTTCTTTCATTTGTTTTACTGGCTTTATGACCCATGGTCTGTGACTAGACTCTTGATTGTCCATTACTTCGGTGCCTGTCATTAAGGACAAAGCGGGCAAGGTGGGGAGTGTGGATAATTATAGAACCATTGCCTTAGCTAGTGTATTATCAAAGGTCCTGGAAAGAATTTTATTAGATAGGGTGTGTGTTTATTTCTACACTTCAGGTAACCAGTTTGGCTTCAAGGCCAAGCACGGTGCTGATCTGTGTATCTATGCACTAAAGGAAATGGTAGAAACCTACAGAAGACGGGCATTCTTTTTATTGGTTTTATTGATGCCTCCAAGGCTTTTCACCGAGTTAATTAGTTGAAATTGAGCAGAAGAGGAGTACCAAACAGAATAATTAGAATCCTGGCTTTTTGGTATTCCAATCAGAGCATGCAGAACAAATGGGGGAATGTATTCTCTACTCCTTTAGGTGATAATGGAGTAATGGAGTCCGTAAGGGGGGGTGGGATACTGTCACCAGCCCTCTTTAAAGGTCCCATGACCGAAGTCTCTTTTATATAGGCCTTAGTGGTCCCCTAATACCATATCTGAAGTCTCTTTTATATAGACCTTAGTGGTCCCCTAATACTGTATCTGAAGTCTCTTTTATATAGACCTTAGTGGTCCCCTAATACCTGTATCTGAAGTCTCTTTTATATAGACCTTAGTGGTCCCCTAATACTGTATCTGAAGTCTCTTTTATATAGACCTTAGTGGTCCCCTAATACTGTGGTCCCCCTTTATATACTTAGTGGTATACTGAAGTCTCTTTTATATAGACCTTAGTGGTCCCCTAATACTGTATCTGAAGTATCTTTTATATAGACCTTAGTGGTCCCCTAATACTGTATCTGAAGTCTCTTTTATATAGACCTTAGTGGTCCCCTAATACTGTATCTGAAGTCTCTTTCCCGAAATTCAGCCTTGGTGCAGAATTACAGCCGCTAGAGCCAGTTCCACAATGAGTTTTCCTTAGGATGTGCCATTTCCGGGTCTGTAGCTTTTGAAGAAGGGGGGGGGCAAGGTGGAGGCTGGGTAGTGTGGAGTGGGGTGGTGTTTGAAAGCCATGATGTCTCTCTCTCTCTCATGGGTGGGCCAAATTAAGTTTAAAAAGGCAAGCCTCCAGCCAAGGTGGTATAGTGAATTGTTTTGTCAAGCTGGACATTATTACATTGTCTGTTTTACTGAGAAATCTAATGTATAAATGTATTGGTCACCTGTATTCTTGTAACGCAACTTACAACTGATTGACCCGAGGTTCAGTGCTGTGCGATACCAGTCGTCATCATGGGATTACTGCTATAGCTGTCTTTCTTTAAATTTGTGTCTGTTCTTTTGTATCTGTCCTTTTTAATTGTGTTGTATGTGTGTTTGTTGTTTTTCTAAATGGACCTTGAGTCTAATAATAAAAGCTATCTATTAAGACTTTGGGGGAGAAGTTACCTACAACTCCCAAGATGCATTTTGGCAACACATGCTTGAAATTCTTCCGCTGAGAAAACAGATTTTACAATCTGCAAAATGCAACACACAAATCATTAAAACATGTAAAACAGACAGAAAAGAATGGGAAACAGTACATGACCAAAGTGCGGAGACGTACGGAAGGAGTTTTTCACCCAAAACATTGTGATTGGGTCTATTCCAGGACACTGACACTGCACTGCTTGGTAAATATCCAAAGAAAAATTGGACTCAGAATCTTCAAACTGAACTGATCATTGTTACTTGCCAAAACTGCCCTCAGTAGTTTTTTTTTGCATTGGAGTTCCCCTCACCATTTTTATTTCCATTTGCAGAGATGGCAATGCAGATGAAGGCTCTGAAAAAAAAGTGTGGGATTACTTTGTCACAGTTGCAGTATATTTAAAGCAATCATTTAACAGACTGGAAGCCAGTGTAGACATCGAAGGACTTAATTACAACGTCATTAGTGTGCAAGGAGTCTAGCAGCAGCACTATGACAGCTTTTCAAGAAACACCTGAGAAAAATACTTTATGGTAGTCCAACCTCTTTGAGATAAAGGATTGTTTTTTCTTAATCTTTTTTTTTAAATTAAAGGTGTTGTGGTTTGGGGTTTTGTTTGGGTTCATTTTCCCCTTTTCTTTGGCCTCCTTGTGTTTTTGTCCTTGTTTTCTCTCTGTGCTCTAAGTGATGTCATGCATGTTTTAGGTTACATTTGTTGTCACATACAGCAAATGTTTCCTCACTATCTACTAGCTGCCTGTCCCCTGAAAACACTGTAAAAACCGTCTCACTCTCTGCTAGCTGCCTGTCCCTGAACACACTGTAAAAAAAATGTGGTCCCTGTAGACAGCCCAGGGTTTACAAATGGCAACAAAAACAAACTATGCATACCTGCACTATGAAGTATACACAGCCAGTGTTCCAGCCAATAACCGACAAGAAGGATTTAGGGGTGGGTGGTTAGTGCCCCGAAGCACAGAAGGGAGGGGGAGGGGACAGGATGAGGAGGAGGGAGGGGCAAGCTAGTCTTGTTTTGGTTAAAAATACTTTGAACGGCAACAAGAAGCAACGTCACCCAACATCACTTAGAGCACCTTTAATTCAGATTTTCTGCCATAATGTTCAGCTGCAAAAAGCTTGACTTTGTTATTATCTTGATGAGGCTGCACTTGAACTTACCACTGAAGACCTAAAGTCCATAAGTAACGTGTGCCTCACGTCAACAGTCATTATCTTCCTTTCTTGGGTGAAACCCGTCATTGTATAACTAATAATAATTTGCATTGAGATGCCTCTTAGACGTACCCTGAAGTCCCCACATGTTAGCAGCTAAAACTAAACAGAAGGCAGAGTAATTAATGCACATTAGAGCACCCAGTAATCTCTGCCTGTCTCTGTGTGGTTTGCTGAACACCCAATCAGCCAGCCGGTCTGTTACCCACAAGCCCTGGTGCGCAGTGTATTAAGGGAGTGTACACAATAAGCTGAGTTGTGGAGTTTCTGCTGTAGCCAGTCAGCCATTTGGAAGAGCACATTATCCCAGCAGAGCTAAGCCTCTGCTGAGCTGAGGATTGCTCCACTGAGTCAGAGTATTGCTGCTGTTGCTCTTACCTGCTGTGGACAGCAAACCAGCATGGCTGACTGACTGAACTCAAAGCAAACCAGGCCTGCCACTCAGCTGGAGTCACTCAGAGTTGATGTGAAATGGCTCTCCGCAGATCCCCCTCCTCTACCTGTGCAGGTGAGTGATACAGTAACCTATAGGAAACCCAGCAGGATTCTCCTATTGTGTGGCCTGTCCTGCCTGTCCCTCCTGTATCTTCACCCAACAAAAAGGACACACTAGACAGGACCACCGTAGAGTAACCACCTATTGTCCCTTCCCATTTCCCCCCAGTGTGTGTGTGTGTGTTTGTGTCAGGAGGCCGTGTGGGGCACCTCTTTACGACAGGCAGGGTATACAGTTGCATATGAAGCTGTTGTAGTTTAATTTAATCATTCATTCAGACCCCTCTGTGCTAATTTAGTCCCTGTGTTGCTCTCAGCTTGTCTCTTAGAGGAACTATTTGCCACATTTAAACAGAATGAATCCATTTTTAAGGATGATTTTATTTTAGACAAGTGCTCCCTCGCCGTAAACCTTAAGCAGGGCAGTAATCTGGGTTAGCTGTTACGGCTGATTTCAAATGACCCGTTTGGTTTATTGGAACAGCAACAGTGCTAAGCTAACATCCTCATAAACTTTGAAAGGCAGAGGCTCAATGGAGCATCCTAGAAACTGAAAATTTGCCTTCAGAATGGAGAAACTTGTATGCTTGTAGTGCATAAACCTTTTATTGGGCTGCTCCAGGGGAAACATTTTGGCACAATGCAAGCAGACGATATTGACTGCAGCAGGGGAATGATTTGGCAGCTCAGGGACGTCAGGATTTACTATTGAGCCTCCTGGAGGTTACATGTTCCACAGTCATTATTATATTGTCTCTTTGATGGGAGATGGCCGATTGATAGCCAATAATGACATCCCAACTGTTGCACACAATGCACCCAAGCCAGGCTTCTACTTTGTGTGTTTACCCAGAATAGAACATGTGGAAAGTTCCATCAATGCTGTTGTATGGAAAGTCAGAAACCCCCTCCAGACATACATAAAAATGCTCTTCTTGGAATAACAATTTGTGCCTGATATGATTCTTCTTCCAAAAACAGAAACATTTACCTTGTTAAAAATTAAGATGTGATGTCTTCGTCATTAAAGAAAACCTATATATAAATATTTTTTTACATTTTAGAAGTGTTACATAGGGATTTGTATTCTGTCTGTTTTGTGTGCAGCGATGGCCTCTCCTCTCTTCTCCAGGTTGACCGCTGCACACCTGTGTTTGCTGAGTTAGCACAGCTTTGTTCACTCAGAGCACACCTGTGTTTTCCCAGCACCCGGGATAATCGAGGGAGGAGAATCTGCCACTAAACTCTCTATTCTCCATACTTTTGTTGTGCTGGCTGGCAGCATGCTGTGCTGACCACAGCATGTGGCGGAAGGGTTTTACGCCTTTGTCCTGAAAAGGAGGGTGTTTATCTTGTACTTGGGTTTTGTTTGAAATGTAGTTTCCATTTACTTATGTTATGGTCTTGTCTCTTTGTAGGTAGGCCTCTGCCTGAGTGTGGCAAGCCCGCTTTTTTGTTTTGGTTTTCACCTGCTGCTCAGCTTTGCTGCACAGTTTCTGTTTGTGTATTATTAATACAAAGGCTACTGATTATTTAGTTACAAGCGTCTCCCATGGTCCAATGGTTACTCTCTGGTTCATAGTGATGTAACAAGAACTTTACCTACTAGACATTTTCAGTTTATGTGCACTTCAGTTCAGGTTTCCATACACACAAGTTGTACTTTGGACAACAAGTCCTCCAAACCATGTGACGATTTAGGTTGTTTTTTTATAAATTAGCGGCCCTAACGGTGTCAGGAAATACGAACACGTTGTTAACGTTGTGAAACGGTTGCTGCTTGATTAGGTTGAAGCACAAAAACTACTTTGGCACCAACACTTGTTAGTTAAGTTTAGGAAAGATTGTGATGGGATTAAAATCACACGTCAATTTACTTCCAGAGAACGTGACATATTATCTATAAAGTTAATTAATTTTTTTTTTTCTTCCAAACAGGACTCAAACCCCAGTCTCCTGGGTCCTGTATTTGCTGGACCCATCCACCCCAATCTACCTCTTTATGCAGACATTTGTCGCACTTATATTTCATAACGTTACTTCCTGCTTTGCTCCCGTCATATCTACTATGGCCACTAGAGGGCGGAGTCACTATAAATGGAAATATAAGTCATAATTACTGCTTGAAGAAACGACTAATGTGGTCGTTTTTAGGGAAGCGCAGTCTAATTATGGATTATGATTTGCTTCCAACTAGTTGTTATGTCACGAAATGCTGCTTGTACATACACTTCAGTTTTTCAGTCAATTCAGTTTTAATATGCCCTATGGAATGGAAATGTATTTATTTGAAACAGGGATAATGCACGCATAAACATTAAACTTGTAATACAAGAGAATATGTCTTGGGCCAGGTTATAGCAACAATTGCTAATTTTCACCTGCAGTCCCTGTATGGAGTTTTAAACTTTTTAAAGTTGCGTTTAGATTCAGTGTTTCTCACCAAAATGCATTATGTATGTATGTATCACAAATGTGATGCATTTGCAAATGTGAACGCATTTCCTTCCTCGGAACACATTTACAAAGCCAATTTTTAAACGTTGACTTGCTAGCTGTCTTTTTATTCCCCGTCATTGTTGGCGCATTGCAGTGTTTTTCGTGCATTACGGCCCCCTGTACACAATCAGGGAAGTATGATGAAACAGGATTGTTTATTGCATCAGCCACCCTCGTGCATGTGCATGAAACCTACACATCTGGAAGAACCAGCTCCATAGCTCTAAAAAGAAACTTCAGAAGATTAACGTGAAAACAGCTGTCTAGTGTCATACTCTGCACTCACATCATTCTGCACAGTAAATATCAAATATCCAAGTAACAAAAAGGAGCGGGACTTTAATAATTAGGACAAAAGTCTTCAGCACAATAAAATGCTCCATTAATGCTTTGTGCAACGGGCGTTGCAGATCTTGTGCCTCACTTCAAAATGAGGGAAGTCTTTCCAGCTTGCATTATGCACAAGTATTTTAGTTCATTCAAGATGGTAATAACATGAAAACCCAATTAAGACAGGGTTAAAAATGTATTCCGTTGCGTCCTGCCAGAGGCTTCCATACAATCAGTGAGCCAGAGCTGAGACAACAAGTGATAAAAGCATCAGCATTGAGTCTTTGTGCTGTGCTGCTGCCCATTAGCTGCTCTTTGAAGGATGGCCTTTGTCTCCACCATTAGCAATTACTGTTATAGAAAGAGTGGTTATCTATGGAGAAACAGGGGCTGTGTGGAATCTCAAAAGGTTTTGTTCTTATATCAAGCATCTTTTTGAGAAAGGTGAGAACGCTGGGCACACACAAAGGGGATACAAAGTCTCCAGAAGACATGTGTATGAATAAAGGTAGTATAAGCTGTAATCTATATTTGTTTGGAAAATAAAAATGAGATATTTTAAGACTCCATTTGTAATTTCAGTATTTCTTAAAGATCCTCCTAACTTGCGCAGGTGTTTGGTCCCTTGTCTTGTGTCGGTCTGCTTGTGTCTCTTTATGTGTATGTGTTTTGTTTGTGTCTGTTTCTGTGTGTGTGTCTGTTTATGTATATCTGTTTTGTGTGTCTGTTTCTGTGTGTGTTCTGTCCTCTTTCCTCTGTTTAATTATTATTTTTTATTTATTTTTTGGGCCCTGTGATGCATTCTTCGTCTCAGTGCATTGTTTATAATTGTTTATTTCTTAAATATATAATATATAATAATAAAATGTCATAAAGATGTTTCTCCACTGACAGGAGATCATTCACATGTCTTCTGGGACTCATTATTGCAGGGATACTGGCAAGATATAAGATGGGAGATTTAAAGGTCCAGTGTGTAATGTTTTTTTTTCATAAATATTTACCACCACCATCAGTTCCAAGTATTCCTATGGCTTGAAATTTTACATTTCCATTCACATGAACTGGGGTAGACACTCCATATTCATGCGCCATCTTGAAATATGCTAGCCGGCAAGGGACATACAGGACACACTGCTCCGCCTATCGCGTTTTTCCCTGTCACACAAGTGTAGTGATTCTAACAAAGTGTACACAGAGTGTAAATTGTAATTTCCCCACTGGGGATCAATAAATAGTATAAAATTAATAAATAAAGTAACTCACAGGTGCTGCTATTGCTGCTAATTGGTATCGTCGCTTCCCGGCCCCGGAAAGTTAGAAGAAGGAAACATGGAGGACCACACGTATTCATAATCCAAATTTCAGGAACAGGAATCTTCTTCTTTGCCCAGAAAAAGAAAACGGATATTGAAAAGATCAATAGACTGGTATTTTGAAGCGTGAAGGCTACCGTAGCTGTAACTTGTACTTTGAACTGCGTGGTGCGAGAGAGTTGATTGCGATATATGATCTCAACGCTAGATGGGAGAAATTCCTACACATTGGACCTTTAAAAAAGATACCGAACATTGTCATTCCACTGGATCATGTTGTTTCTACTGGGAATACCTCCTTAGAATGGAACAGGAAAAGAGCAGAGATATGTACACTGAACTAAATTAGACTTTTTCTATGCACACAAAGATCATCCATCCACCTCACAGGTGTGGCAGCATGATTATTATGTAAAATCTTACAGTGAGTTTAAGGACACAAAACTCTGCTAGATTCTGTGTTGTTACCTTGGCCAGTGAACATTACATTAATGATTTTGTCCATCATGAGATTAGTTGCTTCCAATTTTTCTTAGCTGCGTTACCACGGAGACCACACCGCACTCACGCTGTTCGTCAAAGACCCACCCTACTTTGTATCTTATTGGCTAGAAGTTTCATTGGCAGGTGGAAGTATTATAAATGCTTAACCTTCCTGGTGTCTTTGGGTCAAATTTGACTCCTTTTCAAAAAGTTTCTATATCAGAAATTTGAGTTACTTTCATTGAATTGGGGTGTTTTTTTGTCAATTGTATATTGTTTGGAGAAAAAACAATATAAAAGAACTTGTGTGTGACAAATGAAAAGAAAAGAAAAATGTCAACAAAAGACAAATGTCAAAAGTGACTAAAATGTCAACAAATGTAAAAAAGTAAAATAAAAAAAAGTAAAAAAATGTGGAACAAAGTGACAAAAATGTGAAAAAAGTGACAAATGATTTAAAAAAAAAGCTTTAGAAATTTGGAGGAAAAAAACACAAAAATTACAAAAACATTGGGGGAAAGACACAAAAGGGTCGAAAAAGACAACCAGAACGTTGATAAAAGCTTTTTCATTTGAAATTTTGACTCAGAAAACAAATATTTGCAGGTAGGCGGGAAGACAACACGAGGGTTAAACACAGCACATCAAAAACAAATCCCATGGGGACTTTTTAATTTATTTATTTTTAGTCATATGCCAGAGTACTTTAAGCCCCGTACTTTGTATACTCCTACTGATTACCAGGGAAATCAAAACTGTAAGTTGAAAAAAACACCTTCACTGACAAAAATCCAATGGACTAAAAGAAGTCTATGTAACATACTCACCTATAGGATTATTAGGAACACCATACTAATACTGTGTTTGACCCCCTTTCGCCTTCAGAACTGCCTTAATTCTACGTGGCATTGATTCAACAAGGTGCTGAAAGCATTCTTTAGAAATGTTGGCCCATATTGATAGGATAGCATCTTGCAGTTGATGGAGATTTGTGGGATGCACATCCAGGGCACAAAGGGTTCCACCACATCCCAAAGATGCGCTATTGGGTTGAGATCTGGTGACTGTGGGGGTGACATTTTAGTACTGTGAACTCATTGTCATGTTCAAGAAACCAATTTGAAATTATTCAAGCTTTGTGACATGGCATTATCCTGCTGGAAGTAGCCATCAGAGGATGGGTACATGGTGGCTATAAAGGGATGGACATGGTCAGAAACAATGCTCAGGTAGGCTGTGGCATTTAAACGATGCCCAATTGGCACTAAGGGGCCTAAAGTGTGCCAAGAAAACATCCCGCACACCATTACACCACCACCGCATGATGGAAACTCATTCTGTTTACGCCAAATTCTGACTCTACCATCTGAATGTCTCAACAGAAATCGAGACTCATCAGACCAGGCAACATTTTTCCAGTCTTCAACTGTCCAATTGTGGTTAGCTCTTGCAAATTGTAGCCTCTTTGTCCTATTTGTAGTGCAGATGAGTGGTACCTGGTGGGGTCTTCTGCTGTTGTAGCCCATCCGCCTCAAGGTTGTGTGTGTTGTGGCTTCACAAATGCTTTGCTGCATACCTCGGTTGTAACGAGTGGTTATTTCAGTCAAAGTTGCTCTTCTATCAGCTTGAAACAGTCGGCCCATTCTCCTCTGACCTCTAGCATCAACAAGCATTTTCGCCCACAGGACTGCCGCATACTGGATGTTTTTCCCTTTTCACACCATTCTTTGTAAACCCTAGAAATGAAGGTGCGTGAGAATCCCAGTAACTGAGCAGATTGTGAAATACTCAGACCGGCCCGTCTGGCACCAACAACCATGCCACGCTCAAAATTGCTTAAATCACCTTTCTTTCCTTTCTGACATTCAGTTTGGAGTTCAGGAGATTGTCTTGACCAGGACCACACCCCTAAATGCATTGAAGCAACTGCCATGTGATTGGTTGATTAGATAATTGCATTAATGAGAAATTGAACAGGTGTTCCTAATAATCCTTTAGGTGAGTGTAGTACTTGACAGCATAACTACAAATGAAAATGGACATTTTTCTACAAAAATGAAGTTATGCTATACAGTATCTGAACTCTCATGTGATCAGAAGCTTGTGAGGGGAAAACAAATTAAATGAAAGGCCCTTTGTCAAGGAATGTTCTATAATGTTTGATGTTTAGTGTTACTGAAATTTTTTTTATCCAAAATGAGCTGGTCCCCTCGCAATCTTGTAGTTTCTGGCTGAGTTTCAACGGAAAGAAAGCTAAATAGTTTATCGTTTGTGGGTTTCGATCGCTTCTCTCTTTTCCCCTGAAATAAGCCAATCCTTCTAGTCTTAACCCGAGATGGCCCTAATAGAAGCCAATCATGTGGCAGAGTTCAGGGAGGACCAACGTGGGAAAGATTGACAGCTATTCCTTCCAGCTAAAACTAGTTGTATTATGTTATGAAACCGGACTACCTGTTTAGCCAATAAGAAGACGAATCGATTGATACCAAACTTGACCAGAATATTTTAACCCTGTGATGGCTGCAGCTGTGTCAAAGCAAAAATAGGGCCTTAGTTATTGCATTTCACCATTTCATCAATTTATAATTACTTATTTGAAGTATGTCTGTGATTGATGTGGATGTGTTTTTATATTTGAGAAATTTTGTATTTTGCACTTTTTTGGCTTTTTTCTGTTCACTTTTCAAAAGGAAATAAGAAATACGCACAGACATATCTGTAGAAATACCTTCATAAAATATCCATTTTCTGAGTGTTTTTGTTCTGGTTCTTTTCTCTAGTAAGGTTGAGATATGTGGCCTAGAGTCACACTGACACTTGGAACAAAAAAATTGAGAGTGTTAACTTCCCAATGACCTCAGGCACATCCCAATGGGCTAAAGTATATGAGAACTGTATCACTTCTTTTTTTTGGTAAAACATTTAGGCGAGAAAAGCATGTATTTTCAAGTGTGTTTAAAGAGGATATAAAACTTACTTCCAAGTGGACATAATGTACAGTGAGGAAAATAAGTATTTGAAAACCCTGCTATTTTGCAAGTTCCCTCACTTAGAAATCATGGAGGGGTCTGAAATTGTCATTGTAGGTGCATGTCCACTGTGAGAGAATTTTTAGAATAATCTAAAAAAATATATACAGAAATCACAATGTATGATTTGTTTACTATTTATTTGTATGATACAGCTGCAAATACGTATTTGAACACCTGTCTATCAGCTACAATTCTGACCCTCAAAGACCTGTTAGTCTGTCTTCAAAATGTCAACCTCCACTCCATTTAGTATCCTAAATTTGATGTACCTGTTTGAGGTCGTTAGCTGCATAAAGACACCTGTCTACCCCATACAATCAGTAAGAATCCAACTACTAACATGGCCAAGACCAAAGAGCTGTCCAAAGACACTAGAGACAAAATTGTACACCTCCACAAGGCTGGAAAGGGCTACGGGGAAATAGCCAAGCAGCTTGGTGAAAAAAGGTCCACTGTTGGAGCAATCATTAGAAAATGGAAGAGGCTAAACATGACTGTCAATCTCCCTTGGACTGGGGCTCCATGCAAGATCTCACCTTGTGGGGTCTCAATGATCCTAAGAAAGGTGAGAAATCAGCCCAGAACTACACAGGAGGGGCTGGTCAATACCTGAAAAGAGCTGGGACCACCGTTTCCAAGGTTACTGTTGGTAATACACTAAGACGTCATGGTTTGAAATCATGCATGGCACGGAAGGTTCCCCTGCTTAAACCAGCACATATCAAGGCCCGTCTTAAGTTTGCCAATGAACATTTGGATGATCCAGAGGAGTCATGGGAGAAAGTCATGTGGTCAGATGAGACCAAAATAGAACTTTTTGGTTATAATTCCACTAACCGTGTTTGGAGGAAGAAGAATGATGAGCATCATCCCAAGAACACCATCCCTACTGTGAAGCATGGGGGTGGTAGCATCATGCTTTGGGGGTGTTTTTCTGCACATGGGACAGGGCGACTACACTGTATTAAGGAGAGGATGACCGGGGCCATGTATTGTATGAGATTTTGAGGAACAACCTCCTTCCCTCAGTTAGAGCATTGAAGATGGGTCGAGGCTGGGTCTTCCAACATGACAATGACCCGAAGAACACAGCCAGGATAACCAAGGAGTGGCTCTGTAAGAAGCATATCAAGGTTCTGGCGTGGCCTAGCCAGTCTCCAGACCTAAACCCAATAGAAAATCTTTGGAGGGAGCTCAAACTCCGTGTTTCTCAGCGACAGCCCAGAAACCTGACTGATCTGGAATTGCAAACAAAGGCTACTGTACCAAATATTAACATTGATTTTCTCAGGTGTTCAAATACTTATTTGCAGCTGTATCATACAAATAAATTGTTAAAAAATCATACATTTTGATTTCTGGATTTTTTCTTTTTTAGATTATGTCTCTCACAGTGGACATGCACCTACGATGACAATTTCAGACCCCTCCATGATTTCTAAGTGGGAGAGCTTGCAAAATAGCAGGGCGTTCAAATACTTATTTTCCTCACTGTATGTGTTTATTGCATTTTATACTTTATTTTGATATCCGGAAACATTCATCATGTTTATTCTGTGCTGCCCTGCTTTATATTTATTCATGAAGGATTTTCATATTCATTTCCCCTCCTACCAGATTCACACTGGCGACCTTCCAGTTACAGGGCTGCCTCTCTAACCTCCAGGCGACTGTCAAGTGAGCTGTGAGGAACAGAAACATTTCCTTGTAGGCCCAAAATGCTTCAATAGAGACATTATGAAAATATTTTCCCCTCTTGACCTGGCTCGTACTCGTACAGTACATTTAAGTGTTATACAGCCGATGCGTGGATGAGAGAGAGAAAGAGAAATTGAAATGGAGAGAGTTGTCCATGGTGCTGAAATGAGAGCACAGCACGTGGCCTGGTGCGTTACTATGGCTACAGCGGTCGGTAGCCCTAAAATAACCATACACACACACACACACACACATAGTAACCTTATTATGAAAAAAAATGGCAATCTGTTGCGGTTCCTGATAATACAGCAGACGTATTGATAAAGATGGAGAAATGTCTGTTTCGTCACCCATGCACTGTAACTTCCTGAGGGGAGGACAGTTTGAACAAAATCACAGTCCTCAATATAGACAGTGGCTGAGCAACAAGTAATCTGCTGCTGTTTTTATTGTTTTATCCTTCCGTGCACCGTGTAGAAAATTTAAAAAGACTTTTACCCCATTTGCAATATTTCCTGTCTTGTGCATTTTTCTTTCCTTGTATTATACTGAGTGCTTTGTGTTTTGAGACTGACTGTAGAGAAGTTGGCTTTACGTAGGCTTGTCCTTTGTGAAGTGCTTTGACACAGGGTTTGTGATTGACTGACACACACATCAATTTGCACAGCATGAAACAAAGCTTCACTAGGGCACTTTGCATACGTGGCGCTACCAATAACAAAAGGCACACTAGCTGAAAATGATGATCCACAAGTCTGGAGACCAAGACGTCTTAAAGAAACTAATCAAATCTCCACCCTTACGTGGAAAAGGGATGAGTAACGTTCTCTACTCTGTTAATGACACATGTTGAGGCTCTCTGCTCTCTGACTAAGGAACCCCTCGTTGCTCTACTGGAGCTGTGTCGTAGGTGTTTTTACAGGGCAGCTTACATGTGTATAGTGATTCCAATATTATATTATTATGGAAAAGACCAAACTGGGAAACAAGAACTTCTACAATGGTTCTAGCAATGGTTTGACATTTTGGGAAATACGTTTTTAATCGCTTTCTTGCCAGGAGTTAGATGAGAGGATCAGCCCCACTATCATATCTGCCTGTTGAATAAATGTGTCTTGGGGGGTGCTTAGCAAGATGTCCCTCATTTTTTTCATTTTCAACCTTCCGCTTGCTTTGTGTCGGCATTTTAAACTCCGGTCAATTTGGGAAACATCCTCCTAGCTAGAACTAACAAATTGATTTTTTTTTTTCTTCCCCAGTTAAATTCTCATCACACACTCGACAGCCATCTTAATTCCAGAGCCCGGCTCCTATCGTTTACATGTTCCACCAAAACAAGGCTATTTTGCAGAGGCACCGTGGCTCTGTCCAGAGCTTAGCACCCCACAAGACGATTGTGATTGGTTTAAAGAAATGCCAGTCAACCAGAGCACGTTTATCTCCCATTCCAGAATGCTTTAGTCTTTGAGGTTTTGAGGTTGCCTCTTGGGTAGTCTCACATCGCCAGACCTTCCTTCACAGCGCTGCGGAGGAGGGTCTGGCAAGTCCACAGGATGGGAGGTCTGACGATGCGAGACCACCCAAGAGGCAACCTCCGGGTCTAACAAAAATAAAACCAATGACCACATGAGGCCGGCTCCCAAAGCCAGCTAGGAGGCCACCAAGGTCCGGACCTCCGTAATCATTTCCTAAAAAATCCTGCTGTCTCTCTGCATCTGAATGATGTAAAACTGCTCGAAACAGAAAGTTATCAATAAGACAGACATCTGTGTGAAATAGTCCTGAATT
Source organism: Etheostoma perlongum (assembly GCA_026937815.1). Classification (NCBI taxonomy): domain Eukaryota; kingdom Metazoa; phylum Chordata; class Actinopteri; order Perciformes; family Percidae; genus Etheostoma; species Etheostoma perlongum. Next base: position 22,885,749 of record CM049393.1, on the reverse strand, counting down.
CAAAATGTTAAAGTCAAAGTAAAGAATTAGGCTGTCATCAACAAAATGTAAAGTATCAATAATAAAAGTACTCCTTACGCACGATGGCTATATTATGCTGCTTTTATCACTCACAAATACCAGTGTATATATGTAAGAGCATTTTAATGGTTTTAGACACTTTGTACTGTATATTACTGGGTAGATTAGTAGTACAGTGGGCTACTGCTGCATCATAGGTTTTTGTGTGTCAAATAAATGTAGTGCAGTAAAAGCCCAATACTTCATTCTAACATAAGGTAAAGTAGAAGTCTGTCAAAACTGTACGTTAGCTACTTGAGTAAATGTACTGTTGCTTTACACCACTGAATGTGACAAATTGTACAGCTTTAAAGTATAGTAAATATATAGTTAGATAGTTATGTATATATGTGTAGAAGGACCTCACTCATATCTTTGGCCCAGTTCACAGCAGAATGAAACATATTTACAGCCTGGTACAAAAAAAATGTTCTGGTCTCTCTAGCTAATTTCCCCCTTCATGACAACTGTACGGGGTTGAATTTATTTATAACTTACCCATTTTAATTATATTCAGCTCAAAGTTATGCATAATTAATGGGGTGTCGCTTTGGGTGACAGGTGGGCTGTCGTCACAGGAAGTGAGCCGACTTGAGGCTTCATTCGCCCACATCTGCTCCGTCCACTCTCTCACCTCTTCACCCGTTGGCGACGGCCGGACCTACCGGGAGCCGTCTGCTTTCAGCTTCATATTGGCTCCTCAGAAACCTATGGGTGACGTCATGGAGTCTGCACATCATTTCCTTTATTTCTTTAATTAAAGAAATTAAATATAAATGCCAATGAGTTTTAAAGGCGCTGGTAGGCAGATCGTGTTAACTTTGGACAGAGCTACTGCCCGTTTCCTTTGTTAAGCTAAACTAAACTGTTCCAGTCGGGTAGGAATGAGGACCAAAAAGCAGAGATGAGGGAGGCAGGCGGGAGCAGGTACACAATCATTTATTAACAAAAAATCCAAGAAAAACACAGAGAAGTCCAAGAAAAACAGGGAGCGAACCCAAACAGCCAAATCCGGAAAAAAAGGGTCCAGGGCAAAAGACGAGACAAAAACAGGGAACAACAGCAGGAAGAACTCACGGTTAACAGGAATAAACTACAAACAGTCAGGAGGCGGCGTGGATGGGAACACAGACACAAGAACAATCTGACAAGAGACAAAGGGAACACAGAGGTTAAATATAAGAGGTAACAAGGTAACAAAGAACAGGTGATACGTCAGGTGAATCACATTAAGGCGGGGCAGGACAATCAGACAGGCAAAAGTAAAGCTTGGCAAGACGAGACAGAACAGGAAACCAGACTATCAACATAAACGGGGAAACAGAACATACCGACCCTCATAAGGGGACACAAGACAGACTACTACACAAAACCGGGGAGGAAACTAAGACACAACCACGAGGAGACAAGACAGGACCACAAAAATAAAACAGAAACCACCCAAACCATCACACTAACTGTCTGTTGGATGTCATCTCCTGGGCAGATCTGAAAGTAATACCAATCTTCTTTCTCTTTTTATTAATTGTTTGCAAACTGACAGCTGGCAAATCTTTTCATCCAAATGTGTGAACATTACATTTATAGTCATGCTGTTGTCTGAATCGTGTTGTGGTGGAGGAACCTTCTCTTTTTATGTTCATTTTATGACAGCTCTGAGGTGCATCCATGTGAAGCAAGCTTTGGAGGTTTCCGCACGGCTGCTTGACTTTGCCTGGATAAACAGAAGAAAGCTGCACAGGACGAGATGTGAAAATACACCTGAATCAATACAGCTGAATCACCCAAGATGTTCTAGATTCTCTACTGTTTTACTTCTGTTTGGTCCTTGGTGGGAAATATTTACCCAGAGTAAACTGGACCCACTGTCTATGATGTCCCTCTTCACCTCATCCATGTGGAGTTTCAGTGACTGACGTCACAAAAACACGATTTTGGGCAAACAAGTTCCTTTAAACTTTCAAAATTGTGCAGGTATATCTAAGATAAGATAAGATAAGCCTTTATTGTAGTGTCAAATCACAACAGGAGTTATCTCAGGACACTTTACAGATTAGATTAGAGTAGGTCTACAATACACTCTATAATCATTTGTCTTTCTAAAATAATTGTCTTCCAGGATCATGGACCAATGTTGCGAGCTTCATGCGAGTTGCCACAGCAATCAGTGAGTCTTCGTCCATCCACAGCGATGGCCTGTTTCATCTGACCAAGGACATGTCCAGCATGGGACTGGACCCCATGTCCCACAGCATCCTGGAGCCTGCTCCTTATAAAGAACAATCCTGGGCTGAGGAATCAGAAACTTTGTTACAGGTAAAAAAAAAACCACCACCAACAACAACAATAACAACAACAACAACAACAACAACAACGTAATAATGTACTTTTGGGAACCAGTTTGAGGATAAAGCCTGCTCATACACTTGAAAAAACAACTTAATCATGTAATATTTCCTGCATGGGTACTGTGTTGCATAGCATTGCATCACTTTATGATTTAGCACAAAATAAAAAAGAAAACTCTTCATGACTTCTAATCTTTTTATGGTGATGATGGAGGAAGGGGTTTTCATTTAGTTTTCAAGACGTTTATTCTTGTAGTCTTTCAGAATAAAAGTTGAAATTGAGTGATCTGGGAGAATAACCGACTCCAACCTGAGTCTGAGGAAAAAGCGTTAACACGAGTGTTCAAGGTTAATGTTAGTTTAGGGGAAAGACTTGAGGATTTAGGCTGATATTAGAAATAGGTTAATGGGTAAGCAGTGTCTATTTGTGTGTGTGTGTGTGTGTGTGTGTGTGTGTGTGTGTGTGTGTGTGTGTGTGTGTGTGTGTGTGTGTGTGTGTGTGTGTGTCATTGAGTGTAAAATGATATATTGTAAAATGCTTCTTGGAGGAAAACAGTAATATAATCCTGGGACAAAAGCAATGCTCCAAACGCATTTTGTATTGCTTCCGTGCTTACGGTGTAGATATTAGAAAAACACAGGTCTCTCTCAAAGTGACATCAGTGGGCTGTCTAAACCAAGGCTGCTTCCTCTCTCCACACTGCAAAAAATATCCACCATAACCTGTCTTTTTAAAGAGCATAAGGAATATTTTTTAATTATAAAATAGGAACAAAACGCTGTTGGGAAGGGTAAAATTGTACAACAATTTATTGCAAACCAAGCACTGTCAGATAACATTTGAGATATTTCAGAAACAGGCAAAACTTCTAAAAACAGGTGAAACCACACTATTTATATAGTATTTGGTTACACCATATTTAGTAAATGGTAAGTTGAAAGTTAATGAAACGTTGGTTAATAGTTATTTTACTGTCAACAAACAATACATTGATGATTAATAATGTTTACTAATTATCAATAATGCTATAATTAATGTTACTGTATTACTAGTTTAGTGAATTCTAAAATAATTGGTTTATAAATGTAGGTCTCAATGGTTTATCATTGTTTTGTAAACCATCTATAAACATTATTTGGATGGCTAGTAGTATTAAGTTGCAACTAATCCCTATAATAATTATTCCATGGATAAATGGTTTATAAAGCATCAAGTAGCTTAACAAAACACACTTTGTTTGGGGATCTATAAAAATTATGATTATTTGATCGTTGTGAGCTGATAATAGCTATTTGGTAGTATTTACCAAACCTTTACAAAGTAATAAAATCACCAGTTGCAACTTTTAATCAAGCATCCAAATAATGTTTATTGACGGTTTACTAACAATGAGCTTTATAAATCATTAATCATTAACAAATGAAAACTTACTATAATATAAAAAATGTTATGTGTTCAAAAATAGACTGTTAAAATCACATGCATTATGGTACTAGTAAAAATGAATTATAATGTCATTGTAAAATAACTATTAAGTAAAGTTGAATCAATTATTAATGCACCATTCATTAGTAATGGTTATTATTAAGTGGTAGGCTACCAATTATTTAAATTTCCATCAGTTAGGCAAAATGTGTTGATTTTCTCTAATTAAAACGACATTTTAGAGACTCAGCATCAAGACCAAATAACATATTGAAGACAGACATTTTTTACAGTGTGGGATTCTCCGTGCCAAAAACGCCGGCGGTGCGCAGGCAGCCTCCAGATCACACAGTGGGATAGATGGGTATCACCAGCATGCGATCAGGCTGCTGAGTCTAAATGCGCAGCTTTTTACAGCGGACACATCTTTCTTTGACAAAACAATAATCCTTGGTGTGGATGAGCCGCTGCCGCTGTTGGATTGTGGACTAATTGGAGTGACCTCCGGTGTCATTTTGGGATGATGGGGATGAAGGTGTTGATGATAAATAGGGCTGTTTTTTTCTGCGAAAACCGCCAACTTTCACTCTTCTTCTTCTTCATCATCTTCTTCTTTTTCTTATTCTACTTCTCTGTGTGTCTTTAAAGCGCAACAGCATGCAGATAACCCCGAGTGAAGACAAAATCCCAGTAAGTACACCAGTATCCATCCGCCAACACTCTGTTTTCTTGGCTTTGCCTTGAGTTTAATTAGCTACACCTGTGACCAATCTGCGTTAATGACCCACTGTAATAATTGTAATACTCGTTTAACAATTTGGTTGTAAACTCCACAAAGCTGTTTACGGTAAGCTTAAGCACACTTAAACCAGTGTTTAGAATCTGTTTCTGTTAATACTATTGTGTTGGAGACTATTTGACAAACGTAATAAAACACGACAACACGTTAAAATGTTTTATGGTAGCAGCAGACAGGTGAGGTTCTGTAAAAGATTTCGTTTTTTTTTTCCTTCTGGGCAACCTTCAGGGAACGTTTTGTTAACCTTTAACCAACACGAGCATCTGGGAACCTTCTTGAAGCTAGCTAGGCGAAACCAAATGGTAGCCTAATCCTTCCTGTACTGGACGTTACGCTTGTTCTTTATAAAGACGCAAACAGGAGCACTTCAGTACAGTTCCAGAAGTTTGAAGGTAGCAGCCATTGTGTGTAGGCCTACTTTAGCTTAGCTTACATCACGTATATCTGCGGGTGAGAACTTTTACAACTTCCAATGGATAATATTATTTTACTTGACAGTATACTGCTGCTATGTTTTCAAGATATAAAAAATCTGACAATTGTTTTATTTCTTGCTATCTTTTGACACGAGGAACCGTCATTGTCTGTACAGTTTGTTGTTTAAAGAACTTGCACACCCAGGTGTGTGCTGATTAGATCTCATTTGGGCGGAGCTATGCTGGGAATAATGTGTCACCAAACTCCATAGGTGTGTCTGAAATCACTCCCAGGTTCACTCATTTATTATTTACCATAATAAACACTCAGTTGAGTATTCTATAACGAGTGGTATTAAGCATACATGTAAGATTCTTTGGTAAAAAAGAAGATAATGCTTTTTTAATTGTGGAAATTGTTCGGGGTGTTTCTACACTGATAATACTGACATTCAAATAAAATGGCAAAAATTAAATGTGGTCAATATGGTGTGATTTTTGGACACAGCCTATGTTTAAAAAAAAAAGTAAATTGATAAAGGAAGGGCTGCAACTAATGATTATTTTCATTGTCGATTTAATGTGTTTAATTTTCTAGATTAATCAATTATTGTTTTGTCTATACAATGTCAAAACATGGTAAACAAAATGTTAATGAGTGTTTCCCAAAGCCCAAGATGACATCCTCAAATGTCTTGTGTCCACAACTCAACAATATTCAGTGTTTTTTGTTGTTGTCACAGAGCAGTGAAGAAACTAAAAAATATTCACATTTACAAAGCTAGAATCGGAGAATTTTTACTTTTTTCAAAAAAAGTTACTTAAACTGATTTTAAACGATTATCAGAATAGATTAATTGCCAAACACTTCCCCCAGAAGCTTTTTTCCCTTGATCGAAGATTGGGAAAGTTTTTTTAGCTGAATGGCTTAGTGCAAGCGCTAATGGAACCAAATGTGTATCTTGTAAATTATCTCACTAATAATTCCCGGAATAGTACTAAACTTCTACGTAGTACAAATAGGTTCTGTACTCATAAAAAGAGGCATTGGAAAGTTTGTAAGTACACCTAGAGTTTATTTAAAAGGCACTTGCCTGGTGGCTTTCTCTCTTTACTGCTAGCTCTGCTAGCTAGCTAACTCTCAGATTCTCCGCCATCAGTTTTAGCGCCTTGTCCGTGTATTCAGTACTGAATAGGTAGGGCGACTTTCAAAATTGAGCCACTCAGATAGATGTAGTGCTCTGTGCAGGACGTCTATTACTACCAGTAAAGTAGGAGCAAGAAGCGAGAGAACAGAAGAGATCAACGAAATGGCAGAGTTTGAGGTTAACATCAAATGAGATTGATGATTGACGATGATTGACAATGAGTGGCTCAATTTCGAAGGAGCCTGAATACACGGACAAGGAGCTAAAACTAATGGAGGAGAATTGGAGAGCTAGCTAGCAGCAGAGACTAGAAGTCACCAGGCAAGTGCTATTTAAATAAACTCCTGGTGTACTTACAAACTTTCCAATGCCTCCTTTGATGGGTACATAAACTTTGGTACTACTGTAGAAGTTTTGGTACCATTCCAGGAATTATTAGTGGGGTAATTTACAAGATGCACATTTGGTGCCATTAGCGCCTGCACTAAGGCATTCAGCTAATAGCCCAATGTTGCCCAATGTTTGACCAAGGGAACAAAGTTTCTGTGGGGAGTGTTTAGGTCAACAGTTATGGTCCAAAGGACCCTAGGGTGAAATTACTCCGAACTAACCCTTTAATAGTTGACAACTAACAATGTATGCAAGGACAATGTTAATAAAGAACAGTGTGTGCAGTCGAAGGCTGCCCACGACTAAGAAATTCTCCCACTAATATGATTTTATCAACTATCAATGAGTTGATTTAATCAACAGATCTTTCAAAAGAATTATGCAAAAGCACCACTTTATATCTTGTGTTTCCATAGGGCTGGGCGATGTGGAGAAAGTCAGATATCACAATTTTTTTGACCAAATACCTCAATGTCGCTGTTGTGACGATATTGTAGGGTTGACAATTGGTGCTTTAACAAAATGTCTTTACAATTAGATTTTAGATAAATGATCACCAGTAATGTGGATATAATGACTAAGTAGGTAAAGACAAATAATACACAGCTAGAACAGTCTGTTAAATTCAGAAAAGGACATCACTTTCAGACATGTCTCATGGCAGTTTGTAAAATGGTAACATTATTTAATCTATTGATTCGTGTACAGGGACACGATTTGCTAATTTTTTTTTTGTGGTGGTGTGCACAAATTTTAAACTAATGTATTTTAATGAGAAGCATAGTTTGTGATAACAGCATGTTGTCACTTCACTGTAATGCAGCCTTTAAAACCAGGAGAAGATAACACAGGCCATTTACGATATTTACATATTACGATATCTAAAATCTAAGACGATATATGGTCTTCAATCACACTATCGATATAACAACAATATATTTCCCAGTTTACCAGAGATGTGCTCATAAGTTTCATTGTAATAAGTAATTTTAGTTGACTAAGCCCAAAACGACCTATTTGTCGACAAAACAACTAAAAGGGGGCACCCCTAGTGCACGCCTTTTTAGAAGAGGTCCAATTAGTCTAAATAAATTAAAAGATCTGTGTAGGAGGACCATGGGTGCCTGCAGGGCTTTTAAATATTTGAGCTAATCTGGCATTGGAACCAACATAGCATGTGGCCATAATTCAATGACATCCAGATCCAAGCCAAACTTACCATTGACTGACAGACAGGACCAGTAAGTGAGTCCTGTAAGCTCCATTTTCTGATGTTTTAGACATGTACTGAATACCAAGTAGTCGAGCACTAAGAAATCCGAATTGAAAATCGAACAAATCAAACAGCTTTTTGGCTACAGGGAAATAGTGACACATTTAAAAATTGTGCGCACAATTTAGGCCCACAGGACCATTCAACTGACACTGTCATGGTGATCGCTGATACCCAGTATGCAAGGCTTGAAGTTGCCACAGATTCATATGTAGCTACCATGCCATAGTGTTACAGCAGCTTGTTTGCTAGCTAGGTTATAAAATATCATTAAAGTGTCTATAACTGATATTTTACACTACCAATGGAAACTTAAGCTTGACAATTCATGTGTGCCATGTGCCAAATATTGCAATGTCACTTACATAAATTAGATTGAAAAATAATATCCATTTAATTGATGTAAGTGGCGTTGCATTATTTAGTGTTTCAACAAAAATCCAGTATAGCTGTCATGGGCTATTTTCCATTCACCTTAAACACTCCCAAGAAACTCCAGGACACAGTTGATTCATTTCCATGAAGTTTACTGGGAATTTTGTGAAACTGCAATACAATACAATGAGAAGTCTATATTATAAACCAAACCCAAATGCACAGTATTAGTGTAAATAGCGCCGCTTAGCTTGCATGGCGCTGTAGCCTATATGACACATATAACACAATTATAGCTAGCAAAAACAACTAACAGCAAGAAACATAAGCTAACTTGGCCTAGCACAAACAAACTAGCTTCTTAGCTGCCTCAATATGGTTACAAAACCAACAATGAGCAATAACCTATTGTTACACAATGAGAAATACTCACAGACGTTGCCTTAGCAAAAGGGGAGAAGGAAAAGCGATCCGCCTGGAACAGACGATCAGTAGAGCTCACACATTCCTGTAACTGATTGCCGCATGGCAATTTTACTTCCTGTTTCCCAACATGCACTGGTACTGTGTTGCTATGGTTACAAAGATAAACAAACCACTCTAAACTGCTGAAACAAAATAGTAGACACATTTTTAAGCGGCATGACACTCCCTGCTTGGGGTCTTTAAAGAGCCCACATTAATTAACGGAATCAGTCTTTGGAGAAAGAAGCAGAACCACTTCTGTAATGGGCCGAGAGAAACTCTTTCTGGTTCCGTCCTTGACAACCTTAACTTCTTCTTGCGATGATGCCCATAGGCCATTGATTTCTCTTTGCCTGATTGTGTTTTAGGAGAACTATATCTCGTTCTTGGAGGTTAGGCCTTTTTCCTTGCCACTTGTGTCGAAGCTGCAATGTTTTGAGATATTCATGATTCCACCTGTTCCAAAACATTTCTGATAAGCCCTGTACCCGCTTCCACTCCTCTCTAATAAGATGTACCTCCTCAAAGCTTCCTGTCGGAGGAGGAGGTGCAGAGCCTGTCTTGAGAGTCAGGAGCATTGCTGGAGTGAGGATGAGGGGCGATTCTGGATCCGATAACACTGGGATGAGCGGTCTAGCATTCACGATTGCAGCTACCTGGCCATGAGTGTGGTCAAGACCTCGTGTGTCAGGTGAGATCTCCCCTGCTCAAGCAGCATGCAGTCCAAAATACGGCGGGCAATGCCAATCATTCGTTCCCATGCGCCACCCATATGAGACGCGTGAGGCGGGTTAAATACCCAGGTGCAGCTCTGTGTGTCTAGCTACTCTTCCACACTGTTGAAGCCTGGATTGGACTTGTCCATCTCCAGCTCACGAGAAGCGCCAATGAAGTTAGTTCCACAGTCAAAGCGGATCTGTTTTGCAGGGCCCCTGACTGCAAAAAACCTTCTCAAGGCGTTGATAAAGCTGCTGGTACTCATTGTTTCAATTACCTCGATATGGACTGCTCTTGAACACATGCATGAGAACATCACAGCCCATTGTTTAGAGTTGGCGACGACACCTCTTGTGCGGCGTGAAACGGTGTTCCATGGTCCAAAGACGTCAACACCTACGTAGGTGAAAGGAGGTGCTACCTGTAGCCGTTCTGCTGGCAGAGCTGCTATTTGCTGATGTTCGGTCTTTCCCCTTAGCTTTCTACAAGTAATACACCTGTGAAGCAGACTACTGATGCAGCGTTTAGCTCCCACCAGCCAAAATCCTGCCGCTCGAATGGCACCTTCGGTCAGATGTCTTCCTTGGTGTTTCACTGCTTCGTGATAGTGAGAAACAAGCAGGGTTGCGAGATGATGCCGGCCAGGAATGATGATGGGGTGAGCGTCGTTTGTGCTCAGATCTGACTGTCCAATCCGACCTCCCACTCTAAGCAGTTGATCTTTGTCCATGGTGGGGTGCAATTTCCACAGGCTGCTGGAAGATGGTATGTTGGATCCCATGTTGATGCACTTAAGTTCCTCTGTATAGCACTCATTCTGGACACTCTTCACAATGCACACTTTGGCCCTCAGCAACTCTTCCTCTGTAGAGCGACAGATGTGCCACCCCTGACATTCTTTCTGGGTGGAGTGGGCAAAGGAATGAGCCACATGGATGAAGTGTGCTATGGCTTGGAGGAGAGTGCTGAACTTGGAGAAATGTTCAAAGCGTTGTGGGTGTATCACATCTCTGGTAACATGGGTGAGCCTTGTCACCACCTGAGGGCGTACTTCAGAGTCAGTGTCGGGGTTAATCAGGTTATAAGTCTCTAGATGCTCAGATGCATGTAAAGACGCACCATGGAGAAAGGCTGGTCCTTTAAGCCAGGTTGTGCTGCTAAGTAAGGCTGGTGTCACAGTTCTTGTCCCAATGTCAGCTGGGTTGAGGTGCGTTGGGACGTACTTCCACTGGCCGGAACAAGGCAATTGATGAATATGTTGGATCCTGTTGTGTACGTAGACATAGAATCTCCTTGACTGGTTCTGGATGTATCCCAATACAACCTTGCTGTCTGTGTAGTAGGTGATGTTGTATCCATCTCTGTGACTACCATCTCGGCGATCTTAATGGCGAGTACGGCCGCACAGAGCTCCAGTCTCGGGATAGTTAAGCTAGGCTGGGGGGCCAACTTGGCCTTCCCGAAGACAAAGCCAATCTTAGTCTGTTCTTGGTGGCTTGTCACTTTGATATAGGCCACAGCTGCTATTGCTTTGACTGATGCATCTGCAAAGACACAGAGTTCTCTCCTTAGAGCATCTGCGGTGGAGAGAGATGTATAAGGCCGTGGTATCTGGAGCCCTTCTAGATCTTGGAGTGACTGTTTCCATCTAGTCCACTCGAATTCCATGTCCTTAGGAAGAGGTGAATCCCAGTCCTCTGCTTGTGTGGTGAGATCCCTGAGTATCAGTCTCCTATGAACCGTGATTGGTGCGAGGAACCCTAGAGGATCGTAAAGGCTATTCACAGTTGAGAGTACCCCTCTGCGAGTGAATGGCTTCTTGTCATCTTCGATTTGAAACATGAAGGTGTATGTGCGCATGTTCCAGAACAATCCAAGGCTACATTGGATGGGCAGATCATCAACGAAGAGATCTGGGCTGTTGACATCTTTGGCGCGATCGTCAGGTGGGAATGCTTTGATGACTGCTGGTCGGTTTGAAGCGATTTTGTGTAGCCTGAGGTTAGAAGCTGCAAGCATCTTCTGCGCCCGCCCAAGGACATTGATGGCTTCTTCCTCTGTGCTAAAAGACTTTAAAGCATCGTCAATGTAGAACTCACGATCGATGAATCTTCTTGCATCGCTGCCATAGTTGGCTTCTGCTTCCTTACCTGCCCGTCGTAGACCGTATACTGCAACGGCAGGTGAGGGACTGTTCCCAAAAAGGTGAACCCGCATTCTGTATTCCACAATGTCAGAGGTAGGGTTGTTGTTCCTATACCACAGGAAGCGAAGAAAGTCACGGTGGTCCTCCTTAACGACAAAGCAGTGGAACACATGCTCAATGTCAGCGGTGACTGCCACCTGTTCCTTCCTGAATCTCATAAGAACACCTAGCAGGCTATTATTAAGGTCAGGGCCAGTGAGCAAGACATCATTGAGTGACACTCCTTCATATAATGCTCTGCTGTCAAACTATACAGATCTTATCTGGCTTCCTAGGCGATACACACCGAACAGGGGCAGGTACCAACACTCTTGCCCGGGCTGCAATGGCAGGGCAACTTCTGCGTGTGCATCTTCTCCATAAACGCAAGAAAGTCGGCTCTCAACTGTGGTCGTTTTTCCAATGAGCGCCGGAGTGAGACAAAACGGTCAAAAGCCTATTTCCTGTTAGGCAGCCGCTGTCTCAGCGACTGAAAAGGTAGAGGTGCAACCCAACTTTTGGAGCTGTCACTCGGCTTCCATTATCTTCAGAAACTCCAGATCCTCCATGGATGGAGCGAATCTGTGGTCGTAGCAGTAGTAGTAGTCTCCAACGAGCATTGCTTGGTCATGGGTGGAGGTTAATGCTGGATGATGCTGATGTCTAGGCTAGAGGATGGATACCCGACCCGAGCCCGAGGGACCCACGGTGAACCCCATTCTGACGGGTCGGGTAGGGTTCGACAGATTTTTAGAAAGGATGCGGGGTTCGGGTCGGGCTCGGTCACATCAGCGCGATAAGGCATTGAACATTTTGAATTTAAAACAGCTTAAAATAAATGTCAAATATTGAGTAACATCCTTCTTCCTGTGTGGACAACTAAAGAAGGCGATACAATGTGGCAGCGCAACGATGGAAGATGTTAAAAAGAAGTTGGCCGCAGGAGATTTTAAAACTATTGAAAACGAAGGAAAGTCAGCGGTGCATTGATGCGCTTTAACTGTGTCGGGCTCGGGTCGGGCTCGGACAGAAATATCTTAATGCCTGTCGGGCTCGGGTCGGGTTCGGTTACTGCTCTGTCGGACGCGGGCCGGGCTCGGACAGAAAAATCCGGCCCGATCCGCACTCTAGTCTAGGCACTTGATCAAATACCTCTTTTACTCTGATCTGATTGCTGCATGGCTGAAGATGACTCGTACGACCGTTCTCTAAGATGGCTGTTTTGTAACTCCTCGCCTCAAGTGGTCTGTGAGCACCTCCAAGGCACACATCACCGACTACAACCCATCCTAGGTCAAGCCTTTGAGCAAACGGTGTATCTCCTGGGCAACTTATCTGCTTTCCGACCTTGTGTGAGCCCGTAAGATCTGCCCAGTAAGAGGAGTATTTTGGCGTCTGGATCCAGAGGGGGAATCTTGTCGGCGATGTGCTTCAGGTGGGCATGATGATAGGCTGCTTCCGGCGTAGGAATCTCGTCACGATAGTTAGGGATTTGTTGCACTCGAGGAGCGTAGGCAGACGAATGCTTACTTGCAGTGGTCTCACACTCTGCACATCTTATCTTAGCGGTGCAGTTCTTTGTAAGATGCTCTGCGGAAGAGCAACAGCGAAAGCAGATGTAATGCTCTTTCAAAAGCTGTTTGCCATCATTTATGCTCTTCTCACGGAAGCCCCTGCTTTTCCTCAGAGGGTGGGGCTTTTTATGCAGAGGGCAGTGTTGTGACACACACACGCAGACACTAAGGGAATAAAGTAGAATTTAAAGCCCATGTTGCAGGTTTAATTTTGCAACGAATTTGTGCAATTTGCTTGTTGGTAGTAAATATTTGAACTGTTATCCATTGTATTTGATGGTGTTGGATATCACAAAACTGAATCTAATACGAAAAGTAGGCACAATTTTACAGTGTTTCCTTTCCCCCCCCACAATGCATTGCATGACGTCACGTTGGGGAGCAAACAGAGCAGCCTGCGTTGTATTTACTACTGGTCTGGCCTAATGTGGCTTCTGGTCTTTTAATATTAACAGTCTATGGTCTCGATCGAGTCCATGTGACTTTATTATATTTATAATAATATTGGAGGGAAAGTGAAACACAGCTTAGACGGGGATGTTGTTCGGCTTTTCACAAGTTTAGACTGCTAGCTAATGCTACGCCGCCGGACGTTAGCACAACAGCGTTAGCCTAGCCTGCTAGATAAATATTCCGACTGCCTTTGGTGTTGCCTATATATGCGTCCATGTTGTCAACATCATACATGTGGCATTAGTGCACCTTTGTACCATAATTGTATTGAATGAAATAGTAAGCTTCGCTCCTACGAGATGGGGGGGGGGTTTGTTACGTTACACACAAAGCTAACTGGCTATAGTTAGCCTGTACGGATGCTAGCGGATATAGCTAACGTCGTGTAGCCAGCCAGCAACTTCGGCAGCAGAGTTTCGGTAAGCTAACACGACAGCGTTGTCGCCCACAATCAACCTGCAGTGATGTTTGAAATCTAAACAATTACAATACTGGTGCGTGCTGGTTGGGGAGGACCATGATCCTGTCTGAAATGTCACAAACGGATTTAGGCATCTTCAGATCAGCTGAGGGGCGAGCTTCCCGACCGGAGGCTCACTCACCTACAGCACCCGCTCTCCACCGCAGCTTTTCGCCACCACACACACAAGCACCGGCCAAACAGCGACACGTTTTCACCGGAGGAAGAGGTAAACACTTAGAAATAACACTCGGGGATGCCTTCTATTACTATATCTAGATAAGTGTACCAGTACTTATCTGAACTAACGACATGAAAGAAAACGTTGACGTTCACTCGGTGCTATTCACTGACAGTAAAAAGTAAAGTCATTGTATGCACTGCTGCGTTGCTAAAATAAAGGAGATAAATGAAGGAGACTTCCCCACAATCTTGACAATTCCTCATTTGCCCATATACATGTCTTGAGTGCATTTTTAAAAATTATATACATGTCTTGAGTGCTTTTTGTACCCAATAATCAACAGTGGTGGTTAACCTGCAACATGGGCTTTAACCTAGCATAAATGCACAACACCATAGTTTAAAAACCTGTCCTGCTGATAAATTAAAAAGATATCTCATGCCCAGAGCCTATAGAGTGTTACCTCTTGTGTCCTCCATGTTATTCTCCCTCTCTACTTTCCCTATTCTAAATAAAGAATAAAACTGCCAAAGGTGAGCTGGCTGCCCACTCTGCTGCTGAAGGTTCTCACTTCCGTGTTTTTGAGAACCTGCCAAAAGCCACTTCTGTTTGCTTGTGCTGACAGTGCAGTAGATGCTTAAGTTCATTCAAACGGTTATTACATAACCCCGCTGCTGCGTAACGTTTTGTGTATGCTGTCCTTAAATGGTGTGTATTTGTTAAAGGGAGTGGGATGCCTTGTTGATGATTATTGTAAAGAAATGAGAGCAGGACGGAGATAGTGATTTCCTCAAAGTGCAGTTTCAATGGTTTGTGCTATTGTGCTACTGCTGCTGTTTGTAAAGTACAGGCATGTATTTCTACTTTATATTTTACATTCCTTTTTGATTTCTCTTGGCTCCGTACAGGCCGTGGATTCACTTTCAAGCCCTAGGGGCAGTGCAGAAGGCTTTTACTTCTCCGATGGCCGACGAAAAGTTGACTACGTTCTGGTCTTCCATCATCGACGGCCCGCCTCCATACGATCTCGTGCCAGCGCCTCAGTTTCACATGACAGGTTATCCATTGTTTCCAATGGCAACTTTGCACCTTCGGTGAGCTCAGATCCGACGGCAGGAAGAGGCCACATACCGAGAGTGGGGTCTGGCTGTGTCGGCGAAGTGTTCATGGAGCTTGGTGGTGCAGGAGTGAATGAGCTAACAGAGCCTGCTGACCATGAGATGCATCTAATCAGACAGGAATTTGAGGCTAACCTGCTGGAGGCTGGTCTGGAGATAGAGAGAGACAGAGAGGTGAGTGTGACTGTATCGACACATATCTTTTACTTTCCAATGTTATATTACTGTGTGCTAATGCAGTTGAGAGTGATGATTTTTGTGAGAACTCTTCTTTTGGCGGATTAATATCCTTGTGGAAAACTGCTGACCAGCAACCTTAGTGTGAAACCAGTTGTATGGAAGCTAGAAACATTTAATGTATAAATGTAAAAGACCATTGTACTCAAGGATGACGGTTTTCATTGTCATTAAAAAAGAAATATAAACAAATATCTTAAAACAGGGACATTAGTTAATAGTTGACAGTTAAACCTCCTTTTAAAGGTCAAATTATTATTGAAATTATTTTTCAATAATAATATTAGATAGTGTAGACAGAGATTAAAGGGGATGACACAAAGTGAAGGGCTGCCGTTCGAATTTGAACCCGGTCCACTGCCAAGACTGCCTACATTGGGTGCACACTCTACTCAGTGATCTAGATCTCCCTGAGTCTGTGATTCTAATACCAATACATTTTTTTGTTAAATGCAGCAACTATCTCCTCACAGTCTGCTTGCAGTGTCCATCCTGTGTTCTTACACAGCCCTGGCTCTGTAAATGGGAACAAACTAAGGTTTGGACCAAACCATGCAGCACTATAACGTTTGTGCTCGTGCACAGGACTGGAAAGACCATGGATGTATAAAGAGAGAGGCCATAGGAGCAAGAGGGATGCCAACACAGACTGCACCTTTTTTTGCCGACTTAGGGGTATTTGAAAAAAGCATTGTTCTTTATTAAAGTTGAACAATTATGGTTAATCATTTTGGTCACAATACCTGCAGAAGTAATCAGGATAACTTCAGACAGTAACCAGCAGGCTGTGGCTTGATACACGGACTAGATGCTACAGTTTTTACCGACTTTACAGGATTTTAAAGATAAACCCTGACACAGGATCTGATGTAACTCTGTCTTGAGCTATTTAAGGTTAGCGCCTACATAGGCACCTGGCTCAGATGGTAGGGGAAATAGGTGGGTGAGACTCAATGCGTTGTTAAGGTTATACGGTGGCTATTACACCAGCAAGAGCCTAGTGTCACAAGGAGATTTCTATTAAACTTTGAAATGTATCTCTTATTTCCATTTTTATGTTTCATGCAGCGTGTTCAGCCTTCCTTCGTCACCTTGCTGCTGTTGGACAAAATAACAGAAAAACTACATAAAAGTGTGTTAGCTTCAGAGCACCCAAAGTGTACCGGCACAAACATGGATTCTTATTCAGAGAGCTAAGATGCAATGATAAGTTGATTATCGATGCATCATGATGCATCAAAAGCTTTTATTACTGTATTATTTATTTTTTCTCACTGTGTCTACTTGCTACTTTTAAAACATAGCATATGTGTAATACTCCAAGGTTAAAACAAACGGATACATTTTTTTTTTTTTAGTTTAACTTTTAAAATTATCAATTTTTGACTTTTCTGCATCAAGCCATAATCTTTCAAGAGAGAATTGCGATTCATCTAAGAATCAACTGTTTTCCCCACCCTTAGTATCTTTAGTACCTACAAATTATATCCAACTGCACTGTCTTAAGTCAAGTCAGAAATGTCTTGTATTCTGAACAACACAAACAATGCATGTGTTGGTGCAGGCGGCACCAAACCTGCAAACCTGAGCAATGGAGAAAAAAATCAAGTCATACAGTGGGTACGGAAAGTATTCAGACCCCTTTAAATTTTTCACTCTTTGTTTCATTGCAGCCTTTTTCCAAAAATCAAAAAAGTTCATTTTATTTCTCAGTAATGTACACTCAGCAACCCATCTTGACAGAAAAAAAACAGAAATTTAGAAATTTTTGCATATTTATTAAAAACAAAAACTGAAATATCACATGGTCATAAGTATTCAGACCCTTTGTTCAGTATTTAGTAGAAGCACCCTTTTGATCTAATACAGCCATGAGTCGTTTTGGGAAAGATGCAACAAGTTTCTCACATCTGGATTTGGGTATCCTCTGCCATTCCTCCTTGCAGATCCTCTCCAGTTCTGTCAGGTTGGATGGTAAACGTTGGTGGACAGTCATTTTCAGGTCTCTCCAGAGATGCTCAATTGGGTTTAAGTCAGGGCTCTGGCTGGGCCATTCAAGAACAGCCACAGAGTTGTTGTGAAGCCACTCCTTCTTTTTTTTAGCGGTGTGCTTAGGGTCATTGTCTTGTTGGAAGGTAAACCTTCGGCCCAGTCTGAGGTCCAGAGCACTCTGGAAAAGGTTTTCGTCCAGGATATCCCTAACTTGGCCGCATTCATCTTTCCCTCGATTGCAACCAGTCGTCCTGTCCCTGCAGCTGAAAAACACCCCACAGCATGATGCTGCCACCACCATGCTTCACTGTTGAGACTGTATTGGACAGGTGATGAGCAGTGCCTGGTTTTCTCCACACATACCGCTTAGAATTAAGGCCAAAAAGTTCTATCTTGGTCTCATCAGACCAGAGGATTTTATTTATCACCATCTTGGAGTCCTTCAGGTTTTTTTAGCAAACTCCATGCGGGCTTTCATGTGTCTTGCACTGAGGAGAGGCTTCCTTCGGGCCACTCTGCCATAAAGCCCCGACTGGTGGATTGCTGCAGTGATGGTTGACTTACTACAACTTTCTCCCATCTCCCGACTGCATCTCTGGAGCTTAGCCACAGTGACCATTGGGTTCTTCTTTGCCTCTCTCACCAAGGCTCTTCTCCCCGATAGCTCAGTTTGGCCGGACGGCCAGCTCTAGGAAGGGTTCTGGTCGTCCCAAACGTCTTCCATTTGAGGATTATGGAGGCCACTGTGCTCTTAGGAACCTTAAGTGCAGCAGAAATTTTTTGTAACCTTGACCAGATCTGTGCCTTGCCACAATTCTGTCTCTGAGCTCTTCAGGCAGTTCCTTTGACCTCATGATTGTCATTTGCTCTGACATGCACTGTGAGCTGTAAGGTCTTATATAGACAGGTGTGTGGCTTTCCTAATCAAGTCCAATCAGTATAATCAAACACAGCTGGACTCCAATGAAGGTGTAGAACCATCTCAAGGATGATCAGAAGAAATAGACAGCACCTGAGTTACATATGAGGGTCACGGCAAAGGGTCTGAATACTTATGACCATGTGATATTTCAGTTTTTTTTTTTTAATAAATATGCAAAAATTTCTAAATTTCTGTTTTTTCTGTCAAGATGGGTTGCTGAGTGTACATTACTGAGAAATAAAATGAACTTTTTTGATTTTTGGAAAAAGGCTGCAATGAAACAAAGAGTGAAAAATGTAAAGGGGTCTGAATACTTTCCGTACCCACTGTATGAGTCATTCTGCATTGTTCTGCTGTCCAGGAACATTTCGGACAGAAGGACAAAGTAGAGATGGTCCAATACCACGATTCTGATACTTGAACTGATCCGATACCAGTGTGTCATATATTTTATTATGTTTTAACAGCTGTATGCTACTATCCCTGTATGGATGTGATATGATTTCTATCTTTGTTGTCAGGTTGGCTCAGGTTACACTCTTTGTGAAACATGAACTTTCTTTTATTATCCAGTTGGACAATCAGTTATAACGGAAAAAGAACATAAATGAACTACTTTGATGTAGAAATTCTTTAGTTTTTTTTTTTTTGAACGTGGTATCGGATCGGTGTATAAACTCCAGTACTTCCTGATACCAGCGTTTTAGGCAGTATCGGAGATGATACTGATACTGGTATCGAAACATCTCTAGGACAAAGGAAAGCTTTAACCACCAATGTTTACAGACAATAGTGTGGATCTTTAAGAGTGGTGATTGTCCACCATGCATGCCCAAAATATAAATATTTAACAAGCCATTTTACAGGACTAGAGTTGACCAAAGTTGATAAACTCAGGAGATTTGATCAGAGCTCTTACTAACTAACCCTAACCCTACTTTTTTATTGTATCTTCTCATAAGATATAATTACTTACACGCACATAATGGAATACAGTTTGTTTTCAGTTCTGAGCTCTGTTCATGTTCTTCTGAAAATTCACGTTTATAGTGTTTGTTTTTAATTTCTTTTATACAGTATATGACCTACACTGCTAAGTGGCAGTATACTGAATATAACTCACCTTTGCTACAATTTAAACTGTTTTATTTTGGTGTTGGAATCCACACGACAGCCTGGCGGTTTCATGTGAGCTGGCAGGCGTGAATTGTAGTTGCTGTATCCAACACAGCTGCTGTGGCGACCTCTTTGTGTTGATTTACTAATTTAGCCTGGAACTGGTCATTTTGTTTTGGCATGTACAAATTGCTTCAATGTGATTGTGTTACGTAGCAACCTGTACTTGCGTCTAAGAGTGTGTGTGTGTGTGTGTGTGTGGACAAACAGTCAGTGTGCTCTGTGTTATTCTAGTGGGGCTGCAGGCTCACTGCCACAGAGTTGTACAAATTTAGTTATTGTTAAAGTTCCACTTGTTACCAAATGAACTTCTGCTGCACTTGGGCTCTACCACTCTGAGGAATTAGTTGGGAGTGTCTCTCGCTTCAGCTGTTGCAAGCTGCAAGGAATGGTCTTGCCATTTTGTGAATTGTTATATCCCTAAAACTGAGTATTAGAAATTGGCTCACAATGTTCAGAGGAGAGTTATCTGTATGTTAAATGCAGGATAGAAAGACTTTTACAGTGCCATACCACTGTACAATATTTGGGTTTGGCATGTGTGATACTTATTGCTTGCTTGCTAAATACGTGCGACTGTGTGGGCGTGTGTGTGTGTGTGTGTGTGTGTGTGTGTGTGTGTGTGTGTGTGTGTGTTGGATAGCAGCCAGTTGGCAGTGTGTGCGATCTGCAGGCTAGTATTAATCAGATTGTTGGCCGCGAAGCTAAACCAGGATTAGATTAGCTGACTGACTAAAAGCTCTTTATCCCATCTCATGAATTGAGGGGTAGATCGAATCTGCTGTCGTGTGCAGCCAATATTAAGAGGAAGACTTGCGTTCCGATGTCCCTCATTTAAATGTAGTGGGGTGTACTCTTTCAAAATGATTGACAAACGTAATTACACTCCTTCAATCAGCTAGATGTGGTTGTAGGTAGTGCTGGCAGAGAGAAGGAACACTGTCTGATAATAACTGTAGGTTTGCTGCTTACTTAATAACTCAGATACAACTAGTCAATGGTAATGCAGTTTGTCAGCGTATACTGTGTGCGGATAGTAAAATATTTTTTTTTTAAATATTTAATATATTTAAATAGGACTACTCCTCAATTTGGCTTTGTTTCTCACATCAGGTTGAATGTATGAATCATTTAATGATCCAACCATTCAGCAAAGCAACACAATGGTCATATCTGTTTATCATGTACAGGTCAACAAAGATGACATTGAGATAATGCAAACATATGTTGGCCAATGTGGCAGCAATTACTAACTGACTGGTTGAGGGACAGAAATAATCCAGAATGATCCCTGTAAATTGGTATTTCCCAAGGCTTGAATTTTTATGTTTAGCATAATGCACTGCAGTATTAAGGTATTAATAAATAATGTGCTATATTTACATAGGTGACCATGTGTTTTACTGCATAGTGTGATACTTTAAGATAATAATTTACTAACAAGTAGGCTGAATAATGTTTAAGTCATTTAACTTATTAGTCTTATTTAGATGACAAACAAAGCAAAAGTGTTTTTTTTAATTAATGTAAACATTGTAGAGAATTAAATTATCCTGCTTTTGTCCAACCTGTTTGGTGTCGGCGTTTCTATAGTGTGGGGGAAAAAAAGTGTATAAATGTCAAACGTGTTGACTGTGTCTGAGAATTATTGAGTTGACCTTTGATTTCTTAGGGACATCCCCTCACAGCAACACACTTTTAATTAAATCAGAGCAAGATTTTAATTCATGAGTGGAGCTGGGACTTTGGGTCTGTGGGAGCTTGGGAAACAGAATGTGTAGGATTAACTGTTTGGTAAGACTTCCCAAAGGTGGAGAATGATTCTCTCTCTCTGCATATTGCTTGACAGGCAGCAGAAGGAGGAGCATACTCCTCTGTACTACACCTGTCCGCTCAGGTCCTGCTGCATCAATGTGCTGCAAAGAAATGCCAATAATCACATCAAAATGACAATACTAAAGATTATTAGATTACTGAATTACAGATTTAAAAAAAAAAAAAAAATCTTTTCTTTGAGGGAAACGTTCTGATGCGGTGAAGAATCCCTGATGCGGTGGCTTGAGAAAATCCAACCTTTTAAGGACACCAATTTTCTTTGGCGTAGAGGCAGGCATATTTTTATTTTTAAAGGCCAGTTATTTCATGGATCCAAGATACTATGCATCCTGACAAAGTTCCTTTGGCCTTTTGGAATTAAAATAGCCCCACACCATCATATGCCATTCACAATACATAAAGATAGGCATGATGAACTTTCCAGATCATCTCTCAATGTAAATCAAACCAGCTATTAGGCTAACTGAAATAACACCATGCCAATCTCTATGTATGGTGAAGGGTATTTGACGATATATATATATATAGGGTTAGTTTAATTCCACAGGCCAAGGGAACTTTATCAGGATGCATCCGGATGTTATCCTGGATCTATGAAATAACTGGCCTTTAAAAATAAAAATGTGCCTGCCTCTATGGGAATTTACAATAGGGGTGTGTATACGTGAAGAATATTTATTTACAATACATTATTCATTCAAAAAGAAAATTGGTGTCCTTTTTTAAAAGGTTGGATTTTCCTTAATTTTTTTAATTAAGGCATTGAGATCAATTTCCAAAAGATGTTTTTTTATTCTTCTTTTTAAATCAACTTAAGCATGGGTGTGTAAACTTTCTAAAGCCACTGTATGTACCCATCGACTTTAGCCCGCCCATTGAAAACAACCATAAGGGCTGATTATGCAAGCAGCTTATAATGACCCGCAATGTCCCTAATTTCTTGTTGGGTAGTGACTTATCGTGACTGTAGAAATGATCATGAGTGCAAATGAGGAAGATGGGTGACAAAGTATAAGAGCTCCAAATTCTGATAAGGAGGCAGGTTTGAGTGGTGATTGGAAACTAACAAAGGACTTCTGTTTAGGTTTGTGTCGCGTGTGAAACCAAAAGACAACGGTCATTTTGAAATTAACCAAAGTTTTAGCCCTTAGTCTGTGATGCAGTAACGTCTGTGACATCGGCATTTTAGTTTTTTGTCACTCATTTTAAGCCAATCCCTGATGTTTTCCTAACCCTAAATATTTTTGTTTAATATCAGTTTCACAACGTTTACTACGTGCTAAATAGAACGTTCATATTAATTACCCACAAAGGTTTTGGGAGTCTTTCGAAATCGACCTGCTATTTTGCAAGTTCTCCCACTTAGAAATCATGGAGGGGTCTGAAATTGTCATCATAGGTGCATGTCCACTGTGAGAGACATAATCTAAAAAAAAATACAGAAATCAATGTATGATTTTTTAACTATTGTATGATACAGCTGCAAATACGTATTTGAACACTTGAGAAAATCAATGTTAAACTTGGTACAGTAGCCTTTGTTTGCAATTAAAGGACAAACGTTTCCTGTAGTTTTTCACCAGGTTTGCACACACAGCAGAAGGGATTTTGGCCCACTCCTCCACACAGATCTTCTCTAGATCAGTCAGGTTTCTGGGCTGTCGCTGAGAAACACAGAGTTTGAGCTCCCTCCAAAGATTCTCTATTGGGTTTAGGTCTGGAGACTGGCTAGGCCACACCAGAACCTTGATATGCTTCTTACAGAGCCACTCCTTGGTTATCCTGGCTGTGTGCTTCGGGTCATTGTCATGTTGGAAGACTCAGCCTCGACCCATCTTCAATGCTCTAACTGAGGGAAGGAGGTTGTTCCCCAAAATCTCGCAATACATGGCCCCGGTGATCCTCTCCTTAATACAGTGCAGTCGCCCTGTCCCATGTGCAGAAAAACACCCCCAAAGCATGATGCTACCACCCCCCCCCCCATGCTTCACAGTAGGGATGGTGTTCTTGGGATGGTACTCATCATTCTTCTTCCTCCAAACACGGTTAGTGGAATTATGACCAAAAAGTTCTATTTTGGTCTCATCTGACCACATGACTTTCTTCCATGACTCCTCTGGATCATCCAAATGGTCATTGGCAAACTTAAGACGGGCCTTGACATGTGCTGGTTTAAGCAGGGGAACCTTCCGTGCCATGCATGATTTCAAACCATGACGTCTTAGTGTATTACCAACAGTAACCTTGGAAACAGTGGTCCCAGCTCTTTTCAGGTCATGGACCAGCTCCTCCCATGTAGTTCTGGGCTGATTTCTCACCTTTCTTAGGATCCTTGAGACCCCACAAGGTGAGATCTTGCATGGAGCCCCAGTCCGAGGGAGATTGACAGTCATGTTTAGCTTCTTCCATTTTCTAATGATTGCTCCAACAGTGGACCTTTTTTCACCAAGCTGCTTGGCAATTTCCCCGTAGCCCTTTCCAGCCTTGTGGAGGTGTACAATTTTGTCTCTAGTGTCTTTGGACAGCTCTTTGGTCTTGGCCATGGTAGTAGTTGGATTCTTACTGATTGTATGGGCAGGTGTCTTTATGCAGCTAACGACCTCAAACAGGTGCATCTAATTTAGGATACTAAATTGAGTGGAGGTGGACATTTTGAAGGCAGACTAACAGGTCTTTGAGGGTCAGAATTGTAGCTGATAGACAGGTGTTCAAATACTTATTTGCATCTATATCATACAAATAAATAGTTAAAAAATCATACATTGTGATTTCTGGAAAAAAATAATTCAGATTGTCTTTCACAGTGGACATGCACCTACGATGACGATTTCAGACCCCTCCATGATTTCTAAGTGGGAGAACTTGCAAAATAGCAGGGTGTTCAAATACTTACTTTCCTCACTGTATGATAATGTGTTGACTTTTGCACAAAAAACATACTTAGGCTCTGGGAATGTTTTACAAAATAAAGCCTTCATGGATAAAAAAAAAAATCAAAATTCAAACAATAATGATTGACCTTGTTGTATTCTGAGGTGTCTCATTTATAATGGTAGTCTATAGGTAATATGCTTAGTGGGACTTTATTTGTTAAGCACTTTAAAACAACCAAAGTGTTGTACAGAAAAATAAAAAAACATAACATTATAACATGAGTAAAAATAATACCTGCACAATAAAAAGCAATTCAACTAAATAATTAGATGCAGTAAATTAAGTTGATATCTTACTTGGTGTCAAAGGCCACAGAGAAGAGGTGGGTTTTAATACGTGATTTAAAAACAGACAAAGAAGAGGCCTGTTTAACGTGCATAGGCAAATCATTCCACAATTTAGAAGCCGACACCGCAAAGGCACGGTCCCTTCTGAGCTTCCGCTTGCCAGTGGTGCCACCAAAAATCATCACTTCCGTCTTTTTATCATTAAAATTTTAAAAAGTTAAGAGTCATCCAGGCCTTTATGTCGTTGAGACAAATAAGTAGCAATCTCACGGAGTATGCATCTTTCTTTTTAAGAGGCACATAAATCTAACAGTGGAATGAAATACCATGCTTCCTAAGTATTGAACCAAGTGGGAGCAAATAGAGAGAAAAGGAGAGTGCCAAGAACTGAGCCCTGTGGGACCCCACAAAAGAGAGGAGCAGTAGAGGATACACAGTCCCCAAGGCTAACAAATGAAGTTTGGTCAAGTACGATTTGAACCACTCCAGTGCTATGCCCCTGATGCCCACTCATAGTTACATTACCACAAGTGGCCACTGGGGCAAATTAGGAGCACAGCTACGTGGTGCAGTATCCAGCACTCTCTCTTAATACATCCATGCTTAGGGGTGGCTGAGTCTATCCCATAATACCCTGGGAGAGAAGCCAGGTATTCCCTAGAAAACGTTGTGAGTCTGTTATTAGGCTAGCAACTACAGTATAGACAGATTTATACATTTGTCTATGCATCTTACCTCACATGTGTTTGGAATTTGCGAGGACATGGGTGTCCTCTTGCTTGATAAAACATTTAACCCATCCACAACCACTCATTCACAATGAACTATTCAGTTACTGAAAGGCAGCAGGCTATTTTTTTTTTTTTTTTTTTTTTTTTTTTTTTTTTGAGTATTTTTTTTGGGCATATTTAGGCCTTTATTTCCAAAGGACAGATGAAGACGTGACAGGGGAGAGAGGGGGAATGACATTCAGCAAAGGGCCTCAGTTGGCATCAAATCCGCTGCGTCAAGGAATAAACCTCTATATATGTGTACTACCAACTGAGCTAATCCTGCCTCTACAAGGAAAATTTAAGGGTTAATTTTTCGAGAGATGATTGTCTGAGCACAGCATTTGGGTCATAACAACTTAAGATGAAGTGTAACCATAACTGTTACTGTGGCAAGATTGACAGCATTACATTTTAGTACTCTGTAGTAGAAACCTGTTGCTGCCCCTGGTATTGACGTACAAAAAAAAATCCTTTGCATTATAGTGGGTCAACATAAATGATCAGTTATGTGTGCTTATTTGTGTGATGCAACAGGTAGGCTGTTGTAGGGTACAGCACGCCTCTCCGGTGGCCAGGCTCCCTTGGCTCACCTGTGGCGCAGAAGCCATTTTTATGGGTGCGTGCATTAGAGTCTGTGATCATGACCAATTACATTCACTTTTTTTACCCGCTTTAATCACAGAGCTCTGCCTGCCATGACGTGCTGACAGCTTGGGAATCCAGTACAGAGTTTTCCTCAGAGGAAACTTATTGTTGTCTGCGACCGGTTACCCCGGTCACCCAGTGTTTAGGATGGAGACACCGGGTGAAAGGCAGGAACGGATGGTCCTGAGGGAGTTATAAGCAGAGCGAGGAGTTTTAAGTGATTCATATGTCTTCGTGAAGCTGTGTGAACTGTTTTGAATGTGTCACTCTCCAGCAGTTGATGTGCAGAAGAAACCGGTAGAATAATTAATCAAAAAC